>SJYW01006990.1:95519-123683 GCA_006410735.1 Raphicerus campestris | reverse complement strand
GGCAAGAATACACAGAAGAACTGTACAAAAAAGATCTTCACGACCTGGATAATCACGATGGTGTGATCACTCACCTAGAGGCAGATATCCTGGAATGTGAAGTCAAGTGGGCCTTAGGAAGCATCACTACAAACAAAGCTAGTGGAGGTGATGGCATTCCAGTGGAGCTATTTCAAATCCTGAAAGATGATGCTGTGAAAGTGCTGCATTCAATATGCCAGCAAATATGGAAAACTCAGCAATGGCCACAGGACTGGAAAAAGACAGTTTTCATTCCAATCCCAAAGAAGGGCAATGCCAAAGAATGCTCAAACTATTGCACAATTGCACTCATCTCACACGCCAGTAAAGAAATGCTCAAAATTCTCCAAGCCAGGCTTCAGCAATACGTGAACTGTAAACTTCTAGATGTTCAAGCTGGTTTTAGAAAAGGCAGAGGAACCAGAGATCAAATTGGCAACATCCGCTGGATCATGGAAAAAGCAAGAGAGTTCCAGAAAAACACCTATTTCTGCTTTATTGACTATGCCAAAGCCTTTGACTGTGTGGATCACAATAAACTGTGGAAAATTCTGAAAGAGATGGGCATACCAGACCACCTCACCTGCCTCTTGAGAAATCTGTATGCAGGTCAGGAAGCAACAGTTAGACCTGGATATGGAACAATAGACTGGTTCCAAATAGGAAAAGGAGTACATCAAGGCTGTATACTGTCACCCTGCTTATTGAACTTATACACAGAGTACATCATGAGAAACGCCGGGTTGGAAGAAACACAAGCTGGAGTCAAGATTGCTAGGAGAAATATCAGTCACCTCAGATATGCAGATGACACCACCCTCATGGCAGAAAGTGAAGAGGAACTAAAAATCCTCTTGAGGAAAATAAGAGAGGAGAGTGAAAAAGTTGGCTTAAAGCTCAACATTCAGAAAACAAAGATCATGGCATCCGGTCCCATCACTTCATGGCAAATAGAAGGGGAAACAGTGGAAACAGTGTCAGACTTTATTTTGGGGGGCTCCAAAATCACTGCAGATGGTGACTACAGCCATGAAATTAAAAGATGCTACTTGGAAGGAAAGTTATGAGCAACCTAGATAGCATATTGAAAAGCAGAGACATTACTTTGCCAACAAAGGTCCGTCTAGTCAAGACTATGGTTTTTCCAGTGGTCATGTATGGATGTGAGAGTTGGACTGTGAAGAAAGCTGAGAGCCGAAGAATTGATGCTTTTGAACTATGGTGTTAGAGAAGACTCTTGAGAGCCCCTTGGACTGCAAGGAGATCCAACCAGTCCATTCTAAAGGAGATCAGTCCTGGGTGTTCTTTGGAAGGACTGATGCTAAAGCTGAAACTCCAGTACTTTGGCCACCTCATGCGAAGAGTTGACTCATTGGAAAAGACCCTGATGCTCAGAAGAATTGGGGACAGGAGGAGAAGGGGACGACAGAGGATGAGATGGCTGGATGGCATCACTGACTCGATAGACCTGAGTCTGAGTGAACTCCAAGAGTTGGTGATGGACAGGGAGGCTTGGCATGCTGCGATTCATGGGGTCACAAAGAGTCGGACACCAATGAGTGAGTGAACTGAACTGAATGCAAACTAAGGACTTCTGGTAATAATCATGTATCCATGTAGGTTCACTGATTGTAACAAATGCATCACCCTGTTTCAGGATAGTGGGAGAAGTTGTGTGGGGACAGGTTTATATGGGAACTCTCTGCACTTTACTTTCAATTTTGCTGTGAACCAAAACTGCTCTAAAAAATAAAGCTCTTTTATTTAAAAAATACTTTACAGTTAGGAATGTAAATTTTTCAGTATTAATCACCCCAAACTGTATGTTGTATCTAACACTATAGAACAGTAATGAATTCATATACTTTTTTTAAAGTTTATTCAAAGAGCATCTTGAGAACATCCAGCCATACTGCTTGTGTGCAGCTTGTCTGAACATCTGTATTATAGGAACACATACTTTGTAAAGACAGATAAACTGTGGCCTAGGAAGCTAACTGACTTGCTGAAATAGTAGTAGCAGCAGGAATAGGACCAGAATATCTCCTGATTCTTGAGGAAAACAGGAAAAAAAAAAATCTGTAAGACCTGAAACAGGCAAAAGTAGGCGCTATCTTTAGAAAAAAAAAAGGGAGCTAATTCTGAAAATCTATGCATTATTTTAATATCCGAGAAAAAAAAGTCAAAACAGAATTTGATTTGCAAATAAAACAAAGTAAAAACTACTAAACATGATGTGGTTTTTCTAAAGAACAAATGATATCAAGAGAATGTGATTTTCTTCCTAAGGCAAGAAATAGGCTCTGTGGATTATAATANTTATTCAAAGAGCATCTTGAGAACATCCAGCCATACTGCTTGTGTGCAGCTTGTCTGAACATCTGTATTATAGGAACACATACTTTGTAAAGACAGATAAACTGTGGCCTAGGAAGCTAACTGACTTGCTGAAATAGTAGTAGCAGCAGGAATAGGACCAGAATATCTCCTGATTCTTGAGGAAAACAGGAAAAAAAAAAATCTGTAAGACCTGAAACAGGCAAAAGTAGGCACTATCTTTAGAAAAAAAAAAGGGAGCTAATTCTGAAAATCTATGCATTATTTTAATATCCGAGAAAAAAAAGTCAAAACAGAATTTGATTTGCAAATAAAACAAAGTAAGAACTACTAAACATGATGTGGTTTTTCTAAAGAACAAATGATATCAAGAGAATGTGATTTTCTTCCTAAGGCAAGAAACAGGCTCTGTGGATTATAATATGTCAAAAGCAATGCAGACATAAATCTTTTTAAACAAACATATTAATAAGGATTATATTTTTAGGATAAGCTGAAACTTTTAGAATGCTGCTCTGGAGGGCATCCTCCTGGTCATTTCTGGTCAGTCTTTCATTAGATTAAAAAAAACAGAGAGCCACCAGTGATCCAGAGGGAGGTATTCTGATCATTAACTACAGGATTTTTGTGGTCAGCTATTTCATATTTTTGTAAACAACTAAATTAGATAAGAAAATAATAAATAACTGTAATAGAAAGAGCAACTGAGCAGGGTTTAAAAAACTGAACCAATTTATGTCTATTTTAGTAGACATTAAAAACGTGGTTATAAACTTGAGCAAGAAAAGGAGAATGGGGATAGTTAAGGCAGAATAAATTCAAGGGTGATGAAAGGTTACTTAATGAATATGAGTTGGTAAAGTTGAAAGTTTACTGAGATTAATAGGAATACTAATTAAGGAAAGACTTTTGGCAAAATGGCACACTGAGCTGATGTAAATGGACCTTTTCCTCCCACTTCACACACAGACACGCTAGATAAAACATAACAAAAATGCTTTTAACATATATAGTCAAACTTTAAAAAAAAAAAAAAGGAAATCCCCAGGCACCTGAAATGAAAGTAACATCAAAGTCAAAGCTGGAACAGTAAGTGGGATTTGAGACCACGGTGGCCCGTAGGGTTTTAAACTCCAAATCAGAATTTAGGCTTGGAGGAGAAAGCACTAACGCTCACATGGAGACTGGAAATATCGCTTCAGGCAGGTAGAATTTAGGGGAGTTGGAACTGAGACCCTTGCACAAAGCCCAGAGCCTCAAATACCTATTCCTCCTTGATTTGCAGTCTGAAAAATCTCACTGGCTCAGGGAAACGGCAATACAAGTTGCTAATTATCTGTTTCTTGAATAGTGGGAAAGACACTTAGAAGAAATCTAAAACGTAGGCCTATGACATAAAGGGTGAAGGATCCAAATTTATGTTCTGTATCACACAAGAATCTTGAGCTGAAAAATTAACATAAAATCTGGTCTTTGATACGCAGGAGAAAAAAAACCAGAATACTTTCATAACCCAAAGCACAGAGACACACAGGGAAAAAGAAAAACATAGGCAGAAAAGAGCTCACAAACCATGAGGAAGACCTGAATGTGAAAGGGAAACTTATAAAAGCTACAGGAAAAGATATCAAACGGGATCTTTGAAGCAGGAGTAGGGAAACTTCTTAATCATTGCCCCAAAAGCTTTAAAAAAAAAATGAATTTGACTATACTGATATTAAAGGTTTCTTCTGTCAAAGACCTCTAGTCTATAGATACGATTAACAGACAATGGACAAATGGTAAACCAGGAGATATCTGCAAAGCCTAAAGACAACAAGGAATTACTTACTAGAATATATAAGAAAT
Organism: Raphicerus campestris; assembly: GCA_006410735.1. Lineage (NCBI taxonomy): Eukaryota > Metazoa > Chordata > Mammalia > Artiodactyla > Bovidae > Raphicerus > Raphicerus campestris. Next base: position 119,477 of record SJYW01006990.1, on the reverse strand, counting down.
TCCTGGAAACCTTCAGTGAAAAAAATTCAATGGGGAGAAAAATGGGCAAATGATGTAACTGAGCAATTCAGAAGAGCTTACTTAACTGGCTAACAAGTAATAGTAGTTGGTATGACAGCAGTACAGGCAATAATATTTATTATACATTCAGGGAGTACTTACTATATTCAGGAATATGCTTTACATATATTAACTCATTTTATCCTCTTAACACCTAATGATGCAGGTGCTATTATTATTCCCTCTTACTAAAGAGGAGACTAAGGTCCAGAGAGGGCAAGTAATTTCTCTAGGGTGTTACAGTAACAAATAGTAGAATATAAAATTGAACCCAGGGTAAAAATTGGTGGTATATAAATTCATATAGCTATTTGGGAAAAATGCTGCTAATATTTAGTGAAATTTTGTGTATATATGCCCTGTGCCCTAAGAATCATATTCCTGGATACAGTTCCTTTAAAAGCTCTCATATAGGTTCATAAGAAAACATTGCCAGAAAGGCCACTGAGCCATTGTTTTTGGGAGCAGGGAAACAGGAGGTAATTTAGATGTCAATCATTAAAAGAATTTAGTGATATGCAGATAGATATGTAGAATAGCTTCCTGGGTGGTGCTAGTGGTAAAGAACCCGCCTGCAAACACAGGAGACATAAGAGATGTAGATTTGATCCCTGAATTGGGAAGATTCCCTGGAGGAAGGCATGGCAATCCATTCCAGTATGCTTGGCTGGAAAATTCCATGGACAGAGGAGCCTGGCAGGCTACAGTCCATGGGGTCACAAAGAGTTGAACATGACTGAAGTGACTTAGCACGCACACACATGCAGAATATATACTATGCAATAGACAGCATTAGAAAGAAGCAAGCAAGTAGCTACTAGGCAGAATACCCAGTTGAGTGGAAAAAATTACAAAGAGAACAAGACCTAGAGCGTAATACCATGTATGTGAGTCAAAAACACATGATCAAAACAATAAATAAGATAAAGTTACACTGCAGCCAAAGACATTTTATCAAATACATTAGAGTGGGTGCTGGAAAGGGAGGGGAATGGGAGTAGGGGGTGGAGGTTAGGGAGGGGAAAAAAAATCAAACACAAAGAGCCTTACCAAGACAGAAAGATGTAGTGTCACAGATGAGGAAGATTTCTGCACACCCCTAAAAGGCAAGCAGTGAAAACAAAGAGATGAGGAAATGAACGGCCACATGGAAAGACAACAGATGCAGGAAAGAGCCCAAACGGCACCCCCAAGAACTGAAAACCCTAAAAATTACAGAACACTACGAAAGCACTGGAGAAGGCAATGGCACCCCACTCCAGTACTCTTGCCTGGAAAATCCCATGGACGGAGGAGCCTGAAAAGCTGCAGTCCATGGGGTGGGTCGCTGAGGGTCAGGCACGACTGAGTGACTTCACTTTCCCTTTTCACTTTCCTGCATTGGAGAAGGAAATGGCAACCTACTGCAGTGTTCTTGCCTGGAGAATCTCAGGGACAGGGGAGCCTGGTGGGCTGCCCTCTATGGGGTCGCACAGAGTCAGACACGATTGAAGTGACTTAGCATGAAAACACTATCAATTGTTTAGTTTTAATAAACAGGCAAAATGAAGGGAAGTCATAAAGAAAGAAAAAGATAATATGAAAAAAGAAAAGGCAGATGTGAAAAAGAAGCAAAAGAACTTCTAGGAACAGAAGTCACTGAAATTCATCTATCAATGAATTAAACAGATTAGATAAAGCTAAAGAGAAAATTGCAAACATGGAAAAAGCAAGAGAGTTCCAGAAAAACATCTATTTCTGCTTTGTTGACTATGCCAAAGTCTTTGACTGTGTGGATNCTGCCGTCCCTGGGATTCTCCAGACAAGAACAGTGGGTTGCCATTTCCTTCTCCAATGCATGAAAGTGAAAAGGGAAAGTCAAGTCGCTCAGTTGTGTCTGACTCTTAGTGACCCCATGGACTGCAGCCTACCGGGCTCCTCCATCCATGGGATTTTCCAGGCAAGAGGACTGGAGTGGGGTGCCATTGCTACTATTTAGGGGCAATCAATTTGGAAAAGTTTTGCAATGATAGTATTTCAGTGGAAAGCAGTGGTTTTAGACCATGGACTTTGATTTAGACTTCGGTTCGAAGCCTAACTTGGACACTCAATCAGTGATCCTGGGCAAGTCACGTCAATCACTGTGAACCTCAACGTCTCTACAGTTTTGGTGTGAAGATGAAATGAGACAATGCACCTGAAATGTTTTAACAAAGTGCCTGTCAACAGTAAACGCTCAATATGTGTTACCTATTATGACAAAAATAGTATTTGCAGTCATAACAGAGGGAAGGGAGCAACGAGGCAGGTGCCCACATGGCACTGATGGGAGTCTAAGCTGGCAACAACCTTTAAGGGTGTAATCTAGTAAGTGACCTGCTCAGCTAAAGCGATGAAACATGTCCTTGCAGAGAGACATGAGAATCTGGGGAGACTGGGGAGAATACTCTTTACATGCATNCAACAGTAAATGCTCAATATGTGTTACCTATTATGACAAAAATAATGTTTGCAGTCATAACAGAGGGAAGGGAGCAACGAGGCAGGTGCCCACATGGCACTGATGGAAGTCTAAACTGGCAACACCCTTTAAGGGTGTAATCTAGTAAGTAACCTGCTCAGCTAAAGCGATGAAACATGTCCTTGGAGAGAGACATGAGAATCTGGGGAGACTGGGGAGAATACTCTTTACATGCACTGTTTGAATGTTTTACCAGGATGTGTTTTACAGAATATATCTGTAACATAAATCAGCTATATAATTACAGATTTTAAGAAAGAATGAGTCCCACGATATTAGAAGAAAAAAGGGGTCTTTTTTTTAATGTTTATTCCTTTAGACCTACTTCTAGGAATCTATCTATAAAGACATACTTAACAATTGGAGATATAATAAAATATTAATGCACAGCAATAGATTTAATGGTAAAGAAACTGGAAACTTAGATGTATGAGATTTTTAAAGTAAACATGGCATACAGGCACACTATGGAATATTACACAGCCATTAAAAATCAGGCTCTGCATATGATACCTATAGATAGTATAAGTAATCGAATGAAAAGTAAACTGGACTTCATCAAATTTAAAAACTTCTGTGGATCAAAGGGCGTGATCATGAAAGTAAAAAGACAACCCACAAAATAGGCACAGTTCAGTTCAGTCGCTCAGTCGTGTCCGACTCTTTGGGACCCCATGAATCGCAGCACGCCAGGCCTCCCTGTCCATCACCAACTCCCTGAGTTCACTCAGACTCACATCCATCGAGTCAGTGATGCCATCCAGCCATCTCATCCTCTGTCGTCCCCTTCTCCGCCTGCCCCCATCCCTCCCAGCATCAGGGTTTTTCCCAATGAGTCAACCCTTCGCATGAGGTGGCCAAAGTACTGGAGTTTCAGCTTCAGCATCAGTCCTTCCAAAGAAATCCCAGGGCTGGTCTCCTTGAGAATGGACTGGTTGGATCTCCTTGCAGTCCAAGGGACTCTCAAGAGTCTTCTCCAACACCACAGTTCAAAAGCATCAATTCTTCAGCGCAAAACAGACACAAATATTCTCAAATCATGTATCTGATAAGGGTCTGGTACCAGAATATATAAACAAAGTATATCAGAACAAAGTATCCAGAACTTATAACAACTCAACAATAAGAGGACAAATAAGCCAATTTTAAAATGGGCAAAGGATTTGCATAGATATCTCTCCAAAAAAGATATACGAAATGGCAAATAAGCACATGAAAAGATGCCCCACGACAGCAGTCACAGAGGAAATGCCAATCAAACCACAATGAGCCATCACTCCACACCTACTAGGATGCTATAATAAAACAAACAGAAAACCTAAGCATTGCCGAAGATATGAGGAAACTGTAAGCCTTGCACACTGCTGGCACGGATGCACAGTGGTGCTGCCACTGTGAAGAACAGTCTGACAGTTCCTCAAAAAGTTAAAGACAGAGTTCCCAAATGACCTTGCAACTCCACCCCTAGGCATATGCCCAAGAGAAACGAAAATATGCGTCTACACAAAAACCTGCACACTAATTTTCATTGCAGCAGTATGCATAACAGCCAAAAAGTGGAAACAACTCAAGTGTCCACCAACTGATAAACAAATAAAATGGTGTATGGTTATACAGTGGAATATTATTCAGTCATTAAAAGGAATGGAATACTCATAGTGCTACAAACAGGGGAAACCCTTGAAAACCTTATGCTCAGTTAAAGCAGCCAGACACAAGAGGCCACACAGAGCACAATCCCTTTATATAAAATGTCTGCAATAGGCAAATCCACAGAGACGGTAAGTAGATTAGCGACTGCTAGAGGCTGGGAGGAGGAGGGATTGGGGAGTGAATGCTAATGGGTGCNAACTCAAGTGTCCACCAACTGATAAACAAATAAAATGGTGTATGGTTATACAGTGGAATATTATTCAGTCATTAAAAGGAACGGAATACTCATAGTGCTACAAACAGGGGAAACCCTTGAAAGCCTTATGCTCAGTTAAAGCAGCCAGACACAAGAGGCCACACAGCACAATCCCTTTATATAAAATGTCTCCAATAGGCAAATCCACAGAGACGTAAGTCGATTAGAGACTGCTAGAGGCTGGGAGGAGGAGGGATCGGGGAGTGAATGCTAATGGGTGTGGGGGTTTTTTGGAGTGATGAAAATGATCTAGAATTAGAAAGTGGTGATAGTTACACAGGCTTTGAATTGTATACTTTAAAACAGTAAATTGTATGGTATGTGAATTATATCTAAATAAATTTTTTAAATTAGGCTCTTGAAGATTTTTAATAACATGGTGAAATGCTTTCAACATACTAAAAGGAAAAAAAGCAGCATGCAACTGTATATATAATTCCAATGTGGTTTTAAAATATATGTAAATACATATATACATATGCATTGAAAAAGACAGAAAATATATTAAAATGCTGACAGTGGGTGTCCCTAGGTAGTGTCACTACAGGGGACTTATTTTCTTCTTCACATAGTTCAAATTTTTCTACAGAAAACATAAATTATTTTTATAATCTGCAAATTTAAAAACCCAGGTATGTTTGTCCAGCTTCAAAGCTAGTGTCATTTCCAACACACTATACACTCATTAGATATTTATTTATCTCCTACCAGGTACCAGCACTTTCCTGGTGGCTCACTGGTAAAGAATTCCCCTGTCAATGCAGGAGACATGGGTTCAATCCCTGGGTTGGGAAGATTCCCCTGGAGAAGGCAATGGCAACCCACTCCAGTACTCTTGCCTGGGAAATCCCATGGATGGAGGAGCCTGGCAGGCTACTGTCCATGGGGCTGCAAAGAGTCAGACATGACTGAACGACTCAACAACTAGCACCACCACCACCACGTACCAAGCAAAGTCACGGAGGATAAACTCAGTGCCCACAGGAATATGCATGTGTCTAGTGTGTGGCCTGAGCCCAAGTCCATGGATGAGGAAGGCGAAGATGCAACCATAGGCTCTTCAAATCACCTGATACACCAGTGTCCAGCGGCACACTTTCTGGGAGACGATCACGAGCAGCGGTGCAGCTTGCTGGTTACAGGCTGGAGGCAGAGCAGACTACCCGGGTGCAAAGCCTGAACGCCCAGTTATAAGCTGTGCGATCTTGGGAAAATCCCCTAAACTCCAGCGGCATAGTTTCTTCATCTACAAAATAGCGGTGATAACAGCACCTCTCTCACTGGGCTGTTGGAAGATCAAAAGAATCAACACAGCTAGCGCACCGGCATTATACGCTGGGGACACAGTAAGTGCTCAGTAAATTGACGAGCGGCTAGGTGCAGCATCAGCCTCACTGTCAGCATCACCACCACCACCTCGCCAGCATGCTCTCAAGGAGGCGGAGCCACGGGAGACTAGGCGCCACGAGCAAGGTGGTTTTCCACACCTCAAAAGGCTGCCANGCGGTGATAACAGCACCTCTCTCACTGGGCTGTTGGAAGATCAAAAGAATCAACACAGCTAGCGCACCGGCATTATACGCTTGGGACACAGTAAGTGCTCAGTAAATTGATGAGCGGCTAGGTGCAGCATCAGCCTCGCTGTCAGCATCACCACCACCACCTCGCCAGCATGCTCCAAGGAGGCGGAGCCACGGGAGACTAGGCGCCACGAGCAAGGTGGTCTTCCACACCTCAAAAGGCTGCCAGCGTCTGCTTCTTAAAGCCTATAATAACTGTTACATTCAACTAATTTCTTTTTCCAGGTTCTCTCAATCTCTAATGAAACTCTATTCTTGAGATGTTCTGTAAAATACAACATCCAACTGTGCGGCATAACAAACTGCCCGTGTCCTCTTATCTTTTGTCTAATTCATAGAAACAAGTGCTTTTTTTCAAGGCTATTGTAATGGAAGGCGGCTTTGAGAGGCTTACCTGCCTTTCCCCTGCCTTTCTGGGCCATGCTGCTCTGATCCAGTAGTTCACTCAAGATGACTCTTCACAGGCCAAACTGCAAGATCGCCCGCGCAACACGTCCATCTCATTAGTGCTGGGGATTGTGCCTGCATCACATCTAATGCCGACCCTCCCAGCCTGCAGAGTCTCAACAAGCAGCCACCACTTCAGCGCTCTCACAGTCAGCCTCTTAGGTGTGACGAAGGACCCTCGGCTTTGTCACTGTGCTTCCACCTTGATCTGAAAATGTGGATGAGTTCTGAGTTTTTTGCCAATCTGATTATGAGAATACACTTTTCTGCAGTAGGGAGTAAGTCTGGACCACTCAGGAGCAAATTACAAATTCAAAGACGCCCATCTAATGTAAGAGCGAGTGCTCAGGCGGCTAAAGAACACCAAAACAGGCCATGTGACTCCAGAGGCTGTGTGTCCACCAGTACAGGCTTGGCGCACAGGCTGTACAGACAGACAGCGTGCGCGGGGGTGCGTCACAGTCCAGTCTCTCTTACCAGCTATACAAATTTAAGCCAACTGCTTAACGCTCTGGGCCTCAGTTTCCTCATATGTAAAATGGGGATAATATTAGTCATATCTCAAGGGGTAGCTGTAAGCACGGACTGTACCCCGCCAGGCTCCTCATTTCATGGAATTCTCCAGGCAAGAATACTAGAGTGGGTAGTCATGCCCTTCTCCAGGGGATCTTCCCAACCCAGGAATGGAACCCAGGCCTCCTTGACTATAGGCAGATTCTTTACCCTCTGAGCCTCCAGGGAAGCCCAAGCATTAATAAGTCATTGTTAATGATGTCAATAGACATGAAAGCCTTTCCCATAACATTGTAAACATTTAGTAAACGTTAAAAGGAAGCATAAAGATACACCTGCCAGATAGTCTTTTTACAGTTTTTGGTTGTGTGGTCAGTTCACAGATTTACTTGCTTTTAATCACTTTGCCTCCCTCACCACTTATATAAATCACAGTATGATAAATCAGTATCTTCCAAATGCTATATGTCAAATATTACATAATTTCTAAAAAAGAATTTATAGACAATCACATTGCTACTTTCACAGCTGAATCAGCTAAGAAAGGGAGAGAGTTGGGCCTCTCAGTAACAGCATGCTGGACTGTAATCCGAAAGATTTCACAGAAAGCCCTTAATTCACTGAAAATTAACAGCGGATACAAAGAGCCGAAACCATCTGCTCCAGTTCTCTCATCTGCAGAGGAGGAAACTGAGGGCCTGAGGAGTGTNGAGTCGGACGTGACTGAAGCGACTCAGCAGCAGCAGCAGCAGCATCTGTAGAAGGAAAACCTCCCTAGAGTAGGTCTCACAGGCTTCCTTCCCACTCTTTTATTCTCTTTCCTTTCCCCTTACTGCTTTATTAATCCATTCAACAAACATGCACTGACTGTCTACACTATGTAGGACACAGAGCTAAGTACTGACAGTGGCAAAGGGAGAGAAGAGGAGGGATTCTGAGGGGACAATACAATGGGATGGGCTTTTGGAGGAGGGTATCTATGAACCATCAGAAATGATATGCAAATTTTTTTGAGTATGTGGGTGTATATAACTTCTCTGAGAAGTTCTGGAGGGATTCTAAAATGAATTTTTTTTTTAAAGAATGAAAAGTACAATAAACTGAGCAAGAAGCAAACAAAATTTATATGAGCAAAAACATAAAATACTCTTGAAAAATCACAAAATTTGTCTTGAGAAAATATAAAGATGGACCATGATCCTTGGATAGAAAATTTCAACTTCATAAAGATGTCAGTACTCCCTAAGCTACTTTATAAATCAAAACATAATCTCAATAAAAATACCACCAAGTGTTTCATCTGGAAATTAGACAAACTTATTATGAAGCTCATATGGCAGAATAAACAAGCAAAACAGCCAGGAAAACTCGAAAAAGGAAAAACTAATCCCTCCAGATATCAAAACAAATTTCAAGACACTAAAATTAAGATAGTTTTGTAATGGCATATTAATTGACAATCAAACCAATGGAACAAAACAAGAAATCCAGGAGGAAACCCAAATGCTCCTAAGAGTTTAGTAGTATCTGCTAAAGACAGCATCTCAAATCAGTGAAGAAAGGATAAGCGCTTTTAATAAGTAGTGTTACAATAAAGGGCTGGCCATTGGAAAAAATATAAAATTTGATCCTTCCTCAAACCAAATGCCAAGATAAATTCCAAATGGATCAGACTCTTAGATGTTTTTTTTTTTAAAGGTGGAACCATATATTTTTCTAGAAGAAAACATTAATGAATTCCTCATAAATTGAGAGTGGGGCAAACTTCCTAACTCTGACTCAAAATCTAAAGTAATACACTGTAGGACTGATAATTAGCACTATATATAAAGATGTAAAACTTTACAGCAATAACACAACATATGTAAAAGCCAGGCATGTGACAAACTGGAAAAAATATTTTTGTAACTTATACCACAGACATTGGGCAGATATTCTGAACTCATAAAAGGAGAAAACAAATTAAAAGTATACTGAAATATTATTTCTTATGTATCAGATTAACAAAACCCCCAAAACTCTGGCAGCAAGACTTAAGAGATAAGAAAATGAAGGGTCAGGCATGAAATAAAGACTTCAGTGAATGGACCTCGTTATATAGTTCTGATTTTGGAACCACGTACATGGTTTTCATAGTTAAAAACACAAAATTAAATTTTAAAAGGCAATTCTTAAATTTGAAAACAAAAATCAGTCTGATTATCAAGTTGGTGGCATAACCACATAGAGAAAATAATTATATCAAGGGACTTTGGGACAATGTTTGACTACTCATCTCAAATAGTGTATATTCAAAGGACAAAAGAAACCATAGAGAAAACGAAAGCATTCAGCAATCTCATGGTCAGTACAGATAACAGCATTGCTACTAGCCTGGTTAATAACGTGACCAGAGAAATCCAGAGTGAATGAACAGCCCCAAAGCCCCCGAGCATGGCCCACTGAGTGTTAATAACTGATGCTCAAGTAGAAAGGTGAGAGGTGAGCGGAGACAGTGCTAAGAGTTGAGCCCTGAGACAGGCACAGCCAGGGTTTGAGGGCAGCCCAAGCCATGCCAAGGAGCAGTGCAGAGGAGTTTTAGCCTGGAGAGTAACACGTTCAGATCTGTGCTTTATAAAGATCACGAGCAACACTGTACAGATAGACTGGAGAGAAACAAAGCTGGGAAGTTGGCCGGCCAGCTAGAAGACTGTTGTGGCAGTAATTCAAGACAAGAGATTACAGCAGCTTTGGCCAAAAGAGAAAGGGGGCTTCAATGGGCTTGGAGTCTAAACAAGAGGGTGCCATTTGTGGATGGGGAGTAGAAGGGGATGGAGAATTGAAGAGAAGGGGAAGAACCCTGGCCGACTCCTGGGTTTCTACCTCTGGCAACACTGTGGGGCCACCCATGGAGACGAAGAACCCGAGAGAAGTGGCAGATGAAAGAAAAATGGCAAGGTCACTGCTGCTGGAGCCCCTCGTGGGGGCAGTGAGCTAAGGGAGTCAAGAAGAGAGACCCAACTGTCAGGCCACAGTCCTAGAAAGATGGGAAACAGGTGAAACTGGAGAGTGAGATTACCTGCAGCAAAATTTTCTCAAAATCAGAAACAGAACCATATACTGTTCTCTTATGATTTTATATATTTTTAAGTCAACCAACAGTATTTGGGGCCTAAAAAGCTATTTAGCCTTGTGATCCTTTGTTTCTAACCTCCCTCAACATTCCTGGGTCTTTTCCTTCACAAAACCTGCTCTATGGTATGTCCCAGAATCAGATTCTGGTTACAGCAGAAGCCACTCATGCAAACGTCTTCAGGGGTCACAGACATAGAATCTCTGATGTTTACAAGTAAGGGCCAAACTCTGGCTTAAACTGTTTTCTACTAAGGTTCCATTAAATAAGTATATATCCGAACATACAGATGGCCTTTCCCAGGTGGCTCAGTGGTAAAAGAATCCACCTGCCAATGCAGGAGATGCGGGTTTGATCTCTGGGTTGGGAAGATCCCCTGGAGGAGGACATGGCAACCCACTCCAGCATTCAGGCCTGGAGAATCCCACAGACAGAGGAGCCTGGCCAGCTGCAGTCCATGGGGTCGCAAACAGTCATCACGACTGAGCATGCACACACAGAACATAAAGATGTAAAAGGCATTTCCTTCTTCCCTGTTCCCCACCCCGCTTTGGGTACTAATAAAATCAGAAAACATGTCTACAAGTTGACTTTTTCAGAGGCCCTAACAGTAGCTAAAGTCTGAGATGAGTCTGGTTTCAAAGCAGCAGCTCTGCTGTCAGAGGGGCCCCAGGACAAATGCAGGGCGGCGCCCTCTCCCCCTGTGCTGCCTCTCTGAGTCTAGCCTTCTCCTCCTCTCTCCCCTTTATCCCCACTTTCTAACCCTGAGGAACTGACTCTATATGCAGAAAGTTGATGCCTAGAGCCAAAGCACTGGGCTTCTATGCTCTTCCCTTCACCTGTCAGAAGAAACGACTGTTTTATCTGCTTACCAGGCACCCGAGGCCACATGTCCCCACTCACTGGGCTTGCGTGAAGCAACGGCAAGGATTGCTAAAGCACCGCTGAAGCACTTTGCTGAGTAAAGGCTTCTGCACAAACACTCAACTATGTTCAACCGGTTTAGACAGCAAACAAAGCCAGAAAAGATACTTTCTATCTTTGAGGTCAAGGGCAAAGAAAAACAGAAAGTACTGGTTTTAGGGGGATTCTCCTCGCTGTTTCAGTTCACTGGTGGACTGTATGTTCATTGTCGGCTCTGTACTTTGGAGGGTCTAGGACCCACCCCTCTGAGATCTGACTAAAGTACAAGCATACCTCATTTTATTGTGGTTCAGAGAGTGCATTTTTTAACAAATTGAAGGTTTATGGCAATCACACATTGTCAGATGATGGTTAGCATTTTTTAACAATAAAGTTTTTTTTAAAATTAAGGTATGTACATTAACAGACTAGTACAGTGTGAACATAGCTTTTACATGTCATGTTTGAGAAATTAAGAAATCAAAATTGAAAAACTGAGAAATCAAACAATTTATGTGACTCACTTTACTGCAATGATCTAGAACTGAACCCACCATATCGCCGCGCTATGCCTGTAACAGGCTCTTTTCCCAGAATTAAAAATGGCATTTACACAAGTCTGCAGGCAAATTCCAAGGCTTCATAGGTCCCCTGCAACCTGACCATCTTTCCCAGATTAACAAGTTGATGCAGATCAGCAATAACAAATTTACTTTATCTATGGAAATGAAATACTTGATGTCATGATTTTGAGGATATGCAGTTAAATAACATCATCAGGGCAATGTTAGAGAGAGAGTTTTCTTTCCCTACCCTTCTCTCTCTTGAGAGCTGTAGGAGTCTTAAAACTGGACTCTGTGCGAATGAAAATACCACACCCTCGGCACAACTGAAAGGAAGTGGCAACCTCATCTCTGATTTAAATGCCCTTAATATTTAATTCTTTCCTCTCTGTGGTTAGAGCTTGCTTTCTCCACGTTATTAGGATGATGGCTTTAGAAGGCAGGCTATTGGAGATCCAGAAAACCACATATCCCAATTCAATTTCCTTGTGAAAATCAAAGAGCTCACACTCTTGAAGAGTTGAAAGAGGCTGAAGGGTCACCGCCTCCCCCCAGGGTGCTGGCACAGGCGGTACTCCAGAAGGTTAATGTAAATACTCAGTATGAGGCAACAGGGCACACCAATTTGTTTTTCAATCTGTTTTATTTCAGTTCAAAGCGTCTTTGCAGACAGATAGTCCAAGAAAACAAGCCACACTTTGGTTATACTCAGTCTTCCTCAATCTCCAAAAGCATGTGAGTATTGCCCAAGTGTGGCGTGTTTCCCTGCACTGCCTGTCTGCAATGATGCTTTGAACTGAAATAAAATAGATTGAAAAACAAATTGGTATGCCCTGGCTTTGCCTGCAGTTTTATATTATCCTTCAAATAGTGTTACCACCTACTCTTTACTGAAACCCAACAGACCCAAATCACAGAGTAAAACTCAAAGCGTTAAAATGCGAAGGTCCCACCCAAACCTAAAATAGCCGTTTAATTCAGGCTTGCTGGTTAACACTGCATTAACATGCCACACTCTGCTGGGTTCCCTGCTCCATTTGCTGGGCTGGATCACATCTTCTGGTGACTTATGCCATATGCTTACTGGAGAGAGTTTAAAAGTACAACTTGACATTGCTGATCTTCCTATATCCTCTGCTGGATGTATTACTTCCTCTGTAAATTATCATGTTTATGAGCCCAAACATCATCATGTGTCTTTACCTGTGCATAAAGTCTACCTGCTTTAAGCATTCAACATTCTGCTTATAGTATGCAACATTATTTTGAAAACTTTTAGAGGAAACCCCAAATCATTTGCAAACAAATTCTAAAATTACTACCAACTAGAAGAAGCCTATCATTTTCTTAGAACGAAGGAATGCAAGTATTTTCAAGCTTAAAACACCAAAATGATGAAATACACTCTACAGACAGATGTGCAATTTTATTAAAAAAATTAAATCCCATTTGGAAATGTTCCCCTCTTAACATAAACATTGAGAAAAAATGAGACCTGTCCCCTCCCCCAAAGATAAAAACATACACACATACACCCATGCACAAACACACCCTCAAATTAAACTGTAACGCACTTCTGAATTTTTGTTATTATTTAGCACTTCAAGTGAGCTTCTCCGGTGGCTCAGACCATAAAGAATCTGCCTGCAATGCAGGAGACCCAGGTTCGATCCCTGGGTCAGGAAGATCCCCTGGAGAAGGGAATGGCTAACCACTCCAGTATTCTTGCCTGGAGAATTCCATGGATAGAAGGGCCAGTGGAGTACAGCCCATGAGGTTACAAAGAGTTGGACAGGACTGAGCCACTAACACTTTCACTTTCCAGCATTTTAAGTAAGTTTCCATTTGGAGCCAAACTTGACTACTCTAACTGGAATTCAGCAACATGTGTAACAAAAAACACACAAGAGTTCTCTGGTACCATTATCCATTATCCACATGTATCAGATAAGATGATGACTTGTAACTTGCCCAAGAGATGTCCCTTTTTCAGCAATAAAGCTGGGAACAGGGCCAGGACTCAGAGCACAGGACTGTGAAACACAGCAGTCACTGACTTCTTTCAGCCCTGTGCTCTCCAGGCTGCTGCCATCTCACAGTGCTGGAACTGCTGAAAAGTTCTTCCTCTCAACTCCTTCCCCTTTCCCTTCTTCTGAACTGGAAGCTGGTCACTGCACGAGTTTCAGCCGAAACCACCCAGAAGAGACCCCTCTGGTGACAGGCGGCCTCCCAGCACTGCTCTGCCTCCTTTACAGCAGCTGCCACAGCCGGGCGTAACTTGGCTGTTCCTGCACTGTGTTAAGTCCATGTTTCATCCTGGTAATCCCAGGCGCAGTGCTGTCTGGTAAACAGCAGACACTCAAATATTTGCTCAATCAATGACCTGCATTTATTTAATATTTACTAAATGCCAGGTTGTGGGCACTGGCTAGCAGCTGATGTAAAAACAAGCAAGGTGTGGTATCTGCCCTTGAAGACCTCCCAAGCAGTAGGAAAAATAAACAGATGCGTAACGCAGGGTGGTTAGCGTGTGATCAGTTTGGGTTCAGATCCCAGCTCCCTTAGGCATTCGTTATGTAACCTTGGACATCTGACTCTGTTTCCTCATCTTTAAAATAGGACTATTAACACCACCTATGCCATAGTGCTGGTGTGAGGAGCAAATGATAGGCTATGGAAATAAAGCACACAATGCAGCCCTTGGCACACAGGAATCACTCAATAAAAATTTCTACTCATTCTACTATAAAGATGCTATGACAGCTATATATGAAGTTATCTTTCATTACCTGTATGCCATCTGTCCAAGCCTCTACAGAATTTATTTCCACGGAAGGGCAGAAATGACACTGATCTTGTTCACCACTGTATTTCTATTTCCAGGAGTCTGAATCATTGCTAGTATTTTGTAGGCACTCCACACACAATGAATGCTTAACAGATGAATGCATGCAAGCATAGGGTACTCTGAATCTACTTGTTAGTTAAACTAGTGATGAATAGTTGGGTTTGAGAACAACTCCTATAAAAGAACAAAGTCTAAATTAGAAAGTGGGGGTACAGCAGAAGTTTGTTGATTTAGCCAAGCAAGAGGAAATTTTCATTTTGAGGTTGTAATTAAAATCCACAAACCATACAAAGATTTGGCTTCCATTCCAAGGAAGAACCAATAGTGCCAGGTTGACAGATCTAAAAGAATAAAATCCAAACAGAATGACATGGGTCTCCAGGCAGGTGGCTCCCAGGAGCAACTTGCCAGACCCCTAATCTATTAGGCTCTAAAACAGCTTAACCTCTCAGAGTGCTTTCAGCTCATGCAAAACGGACAAGTGGACGGACAAAAGTTGCTGGCACAAAGGCGCTGTGCATTAACATAAATAAGCATCTGGCCTGCTGCGGGTGCTCAGTGGATGGCACTGTTATTCTAAGGAGGGGAATCAATTCCATTTGGAATAATAAACCAATAAAACCAGAAGTAATGGAAGCCAGAGTGTGTGGTTAACTACAGAGCTCTGGGGTGTACAGGGCAGCAGTAACTCGAGTTTCCCACTCGCGTGAGAAGGTGCCTGAGGAGTCCCTGAAGCCTGAAGGACACGCTGACCCAGTCTACTTGTATCTACAGCTGGGCCTGCCACACTGCTGCGAGAGGCCAAAGACAGCGTCGGCTTTGGGGATCAAAGCATGAGAGCCATCAGATTTAAGTCTTGCAACTACTCAAATTCGCTCTTGCACGAGGAAAGCGGCCATGCACAAATATAGAAACCATGAACACGGCTGTGTGCCAAGAAAACTTCACGGATGGACTCTGGAATTTGATCTCCTGTTAAGTGTCACAAGTTATCCGAAATACGTTCTACTTCAACCAGTTTTTTTTAAAAAGTGAAACCTTCTTAGCTCCCGGCAGACCAAAAATGGGGGGAGGGGGAGGAATTTTGGGCCAAGGCCACAGTTTGCCGAGGCCCGGGGAGGCGTAGGGATTTTTAGGGGGGGGGGGGGGGGGNAAACTTTTAGAGGAAACCCCAAATCATTTGCAAACAAATTCTAAAATTACTACCAACTAGAAGAAGCCTATCATTTTCTTAGAACGAAGGAATGCAAGTATTTTCAAGCTTAAAACACCAAAATGATGAAATACACTCTACAGACAGATGTGCAATTTTATTAAAAAAATTAAATCCCATTTGGAAATGTTCCCCTCTTAACATAAACATTGAGAAAAAATGAGACCTGTCCCCTCCCCCAAAGATAAAAACATACACACATACACCCATGCACAAACACACCCTCAAATTAAACTGTAACGCACTTCTGAATTTTTGTTATTATTTAGCACTTCAAGTGAGCTTCTCCGGTGGCTCAGACCATAAAGAATCTGCCTGCAATGCAGGAGACCCAGGTTCGATCCCTGGGTCAGGAAGATCCCCTGGAGAAGGGAATGGCTAACCACTCCAGTATTCTTGCCTGGAGAATTCCATGGATAGAAGGGCCAGTGGAGTACAGCCCATGAGGTTACAAAGAGTTGGACAGGACTGAGCCACTAACACTTTCACTTTCCAGCATTTTAAGTAAGTTTCCATTTGGAGCCAAACTTGACTACTCTAACTGGAATTCAGCAACATGTGTAACAAAAAACACACAAGAGTTCTCTGGTACCATTATCCATTATCCACATGTATCAGATAAGATGATGACTTGTAACTTGCCCAAGAGATGTCCCTTTTTCAGCAATAAAGCTGGGAACAGGGCCAGGACTCAGAGCACAGGACTGTGAAACACAGCAGTCACTGACTTCTTTCAGCCCTGTGCTCTCCAGGCTGCTGCCATCTCACAGTGCTGGAACTGCTGAAAAGTTCTTCCTCTCAACTCCTTCCCCTTTCCCTTCTTCTGAACTGGAAGCTGGTCACTGCACGAGTTTCAGCCGAAACCACCCAGAAGAGACCCCTCTGGTGACAGGCGGCCTCCCAGCACTGCTCTGCCTCCTTTACAGCAGCTGCCACAGCCGGGCGTAACTTGGCTGTTCCTGCACTGTGTTAAGTCCATGTTTCATCCTGGTAATCCCAGGCGCAGTGCTGTCTGGTAAACAGCAGACACTCAAATATTTGCTCAATCAATGACCTGCATTTATTTAATATTTACTAAATGCCAGGTTGTGGGCACTGGCTAGCAGCTGATGTAAAAACAAGCAAGGTGTGGTATCTGCCCTTGAAGACCTCCCAAGCAGTAGGAAAAATAAACAGATGCGTAACGCAGGGTGGTTAGCGTGTGATCAGTTTGGGTTCAGATCCCAGCTCCCTTAGGCATTCGTTATGTAACCTTGGACATCTGACTCTGTTTCCTCATCTTTAAAATAGGACTATTAACACCACCTATGCCATAGTGCTGGTGTGAGGAGCAAATGATAGGCTATGGAAATAAAGCACACAATGCAGCCCTTGGCACACAGGAATCACTCAATAAAAATTTCTACTCATTCTACTATAAAGATGCTATGACAGCTATATATGAAATTATCTTTCATTACCTGTATGCCATCTGTCCAAGCCTCTACAGAATTTATTTCCACGGAAGGGCAGAAATGACACTGATCTTGTTCACCACTGTATTTCTATTTCCAGGAGTCTGAATCATTGCTAGTATTTTGTAGGCACTCCACACACAATGAATGCTTAACAGATGAATGCATGCAAGCATAGGGTACTCTGAATCTACTTGTTAGTTAAACTAGTGATGAATAGTTGGGTTTGAGAACAACTCCTATAAAAGAACAAAGTCTAAATTAGAAAGTGGGGGTACAGCAGAAGTTTGTTGATTTAGCCAAGCAAGAGGAAATTTTCATTTTGAGGTTGTAATTAAAATCCACAAACCATACAAAGATTTGGCTTCCATTCCAAGGAAGAACCAATAGTGCCAGGTTGACAGATCTAAAAGAATAAAATCCAAACAGAATGACATGGGTCTCCAGGCAGGTGGCTCCCAGGAGCAACTTGCCAGACCCCTAATCTATGAGGCTCTAAAACAGCTTAACCTCTCAGAGTGCTTTCAACTCATGCAAAACGGACACGTGGACGGACAAAAGTTGCTGGCACAAAGGCGCTGTGCATTAACATAAATAAGCATCTGGCCTGCTGCAGGTGCTCAGTGGATGGCACTGTTATTCTAAGGAGGGGAATCAATTCCATTTGGAATAATAAACCAATAAAACCAGAAGTAATGGAAGCCAGAGTGTGTGGTTAACTACAGAGCTCTGGGGTGTACAGGGCAGCAGTAACTCGAGTTTCCCACTCGCGTGAGAAGGTGCCTGAGGAGTCCCTGAAGCCTGAAGGACACGCTGACCCAGCCTACTTGTATCTACAGCTGGGCCTGCCACACTGCTGCGAGAGGCCAAAGACAGCGTCGGCTTTGGGGATCAAAGCATGAGAGCCATCAGATTTAAGTCTTGCAACTACTCAAATTCGCTCTTGCACGAGGAAAGCGGCCATGCACAAATATAGAAACCATGAACACGGCTGTGTGCCAAGAAAACTTCACGGATGGACTCTGGAATTTGATCTCCTGTTAAGTGTCACAAGTTATCCGAAATACGTTCTACTTCAACCAGTTTTTTTTAAAAAGTGAAACCTTCTTAGCTCCCGGCAGACCAAAAATGGGGGGAGGGGGAGGAATTTTGGGCCAAGGCCACAGTTTGCCGAGGCCCGGGGAGGCGTAGGGATTTTTAGGGGGGGGGGGGGAGTGCGAGGAGCAGCTGCGAGCAGGCCTCCGATAGCGCCGAGCGGTCGGCGATGCGGGGCGAGGGCAAGTCCCCGGCAGAGGGCGGGCCCCAAGCGGGGCCTAGGCCCGGCCGAGCATCCCGGTCGGGACCCCGGGGCAAACCCCTCGGCCGGAGACTAGAGCGGAGCCTGCGCTCAGGAGTGTGGGCCGCTCCGGGGGTGCAGTAGGGGAGTTCCAAGTTCCCCCCGAGGCAGGAATAGGCGGCTGAGACACTCGGCATGGCGCAGCGGGCTTCGCCAGGCCGAAGGGTCTCTGCGCGCCCCTCGTTTGGGGCTCCTCCCGGCCCTCAGCGGCAAAAGGGGTCTCCAGCGCGGAGTCCCGGCCCCGTTTCTATGGTTACCTGTTCAGGACCGATTCAAACTGCCGTTCTTTATTGACAGCGCCATAGAGGACACGAACACTCCTACCCGAAGGGAACAATAAAGCTTTCTCCATTCAACAGCGCCAGAGACGCCAGAGGGCGGCCATCTTGAGGCCGGCGCTGAAGGCGTATGAAGGGGGGAGGGGGCAGCCCGGCCTGCCTCGCGCGCCACAGTCACGTGCTGGGGGAGGGGTGGGCCTTCCGGGGGGCGTGGCCTGCGCTCGCGCGTGCTCTCTACCCAAACAAACACGCTCGGCCCGCCGGTTGCTAACCCCTTTTCCGGCCTCTGACCCTTGACCCCTTCGCTCCCCTCCACACACTCTCTGAGGAAATTCTAGCGGGTTTCCACTAGCCTGGGTGAGGCCGCGCTAAGGTTCTCTCATTTCAAACCACGGAGAGCATTAGGCACCAAAGGTTTGTCTCCACTTTTCCAAAGACAACAAGTTCACTTGCAAGACAGAGACGTGACCCGAGCCGCGTCCCCAAACGCCTCGTCATTGGTGGAGAAGCTTGGCTTGGACGTTAAGAGGCCATTTTAGGATGCATGGGTTTGGGGGTGAAGTGATAGCTTTGCTTCTGCTCTCTTTTTCTGTTAACATGCTGTCGCACCCTGTGCATTCATTCCAGTTGGGGGCTCCTCTTGCCACCTTCACACAGCCGGACAGATGAAATCATATCCAAACTGTCAGATAAATTAAGTCACGTGGATGCTGGCCCGCTGAACCCCACAGTGTCATTCTGTCACGGACAGGCAGCAAATCTTTCACTGCCAGTCATGCTGCTCGCATCTAGTTGTCTCAGTACAAGGCCAAGTTCCCTCTTTGGTTACAGCTGTTCCATCCCCAGTGTCAATATTCAGTCGTTCTGAAGGATGTCTTTGTTGGACCCACTCCCATCACCTTTTTAATCATCAATTCAATCTATGGGCAAAACTGTCATTTGCATTGTTGCTGCCATCCGGTTCATTGTCTTCTACAGTCACTGTCCAGCATGTGACCTCCCCTCTCGGTGACCACAAACTTCTAACAGTCCCTGTGCAGTATAGCAGTTGGAATGTGTGCTCAGCTGTCATCCTCTCAGTTGTTTTCAGCATCATTATCACTCAGCTACTTTCACTGCCACACAGTCAACATTTACAGACCCCAGCTGGATAGGTGGGCTTCCCTGGTGGCTCAGACAGTAAGGAATCTGCTTGCAGTGCAGGAGACCCCAGTTAGATCCCTGGGTCAGGAAGATCCCCCCAGAGAAGGGAATGGCTACCCATTCCAGTATTCTTCAGAACTCCACAGACAGAGGAGCCTGGGTGGCTACAGTCCACGGGGTTGCAAAGTGTTGGACCGAACGGAGAGACTAACGCACACAACTGGGTGTACAGGGTCCTTGTTACTGCCCACTTAGTCACTTTCACTAGTATAGTCATATGGCACTATCACATTAAGAGTCAAATTTACTGTAGATGACGGTCACTTTTGTAGTCACTACACTCACACCTATAGCTATTGTGTCTCCTAATCACTTATTTTCATGATCTCTGCATTCTCCTTTGGTAGGAGCACTCAATACCCATTGTCAGATTTAACAAACACGTAGAGTGGTGCTTGGCACATAGTAGATGCTGTTGAAATATCTATCCAATCAGTCAAATTTTTAAAGAGCAGTGGTATTGCCAAGTTACTGTATGGAAATGTGGATGGCTTGAGGTTTATTATTCTCAAGCAACAGGAATAAGTGCAGACACAATCTATGTTCACTATTTAAGATTGAATCCTACAGAGACAAGAAGGAGAAAGCAAGAGAAATGTGGATGTGTTGAATTCCTGGGATTATGGTTATATAGAATAGGATGAGGTTTTTAAATAAGTTTTTGTTATTTATTTTAAGGAGTATACATTTGTTGTAAAGTATAGAAAATATAGAAAGAACTCTTTCCAGCTAAAGGTTTATTTTTTAAAATTTTATTGAAGAATAGTTGATTTACAATGTTGTCTTAATTTCTGCTGTACAGCAGAGATTCAGTTCTTAATATTGATTTCATATTCTTTTCCATTAATGGCTTATTATAGGAAAATGAGTACCTTTCCCCATGCGTTACAGTACGACCTTGTTGTTTATCCAGTCTGTATGTAATAGTTTGCATCTGCTAATCCAAAGCTCCCAATCCCTCCCCCTACCCCCACTCCACTGCTGGGCACCCACGAGTCTGTTCTCTGTGTCCATGAGTCTCTTTCTGTTTCTGTTTCATAGAAAGTTCATTCGTGTCGCATTTTAGATTCCACATACAAGTGAGAGCATACGGTATTTGTCTTCCTCTTTTTGCCTTACTCTGCTTAGTATGATAATCTCTAGATCCATCCATGTTGCTGCAAAAGGCATCATTTCATTCTTATTTATNCATTTTAGATTCCACATACAAGTGATAGCATACGGTATTTGTCTTCCTCTTTTTGCCTTACTCTGCTTAGTATGATAATCTCTAGATCCATCCATGTTGCTGCAAAAGGCATCATTTCATTCTTATTTATAGTGAAGTAATATTCAATTCTCTCCAACTTCCCTGGTGGCTCAGACGGTAAAGCATCTGCCTACAATGCGGGAGACCTGGGTTCGATTCCTGGGTCAGGAAGATCCCCTGGAGAAGGAAATGGCAATCCACTCCAGTACTACTGCCTTGCAGATCCCATGGACAGAGGAGCCAGGTAGGCTACAGTCCGTGGGTTGGATAGAGAAGGACATGGGAACCCACTCCAGTATTCTTGCCTGGAGAATTCGATGGACAGAGGAGCATGGTAGGCTCTAGTCCATGGAGTGGCAAAGAGCTGGACACAACTGAGTGAGTAACACTTTCACTTTCTTTCAGTATTCCATTGGTACGTGTGTGTGTGTGTGTGTGTGTGGTGTGTATACACACATATACACCACATCTTCCTTTATCCATTCATCTGTCAATGGACNGAGAAGGACATGGGAACCCACTCCAGTATTCTTGCCTGGAGAATTCGGTGGACAGAGGAGCATGGTAGGCTCTAGTCCATGGAGTGGCAAAGAGCTGGGCACAACTGAGTGAGTAACACTTTCACTTTCTTTCAGTATTCCATTGGTATGTGTGTGTGTGTGTGTGTGTGTGTGTGTGTGTGTGTGTGTGTGGTGTGTATACACACATATACACCACATCTTCCTTTATCCATTCATCTGTCAATGGACATTTAGATTGTTTCCATGTTTGGTTGTTGTAAATGCTGCTCCTGTGAACATAGGAGTGCATGTATGCATGCTTAGCTGCTCAGTCACGTCTGATTCTTTGTGACCCCATCAGAGGATGAGATGGTTGGTGGCATCACTGACTTGATGGACATGAGTTTGCGTAAGCTCCAGGAGTTGGTGATGGACAGGGAAGCCTGGCGTGCTGCAGTCCAAGGGTCAAAAAGAGCTGGACACGACTGAGTGACTGAACTGATAACTGATACTGATGCCATCCAACCATCTTATCCTCTGTTGCCCTCTNTCTTTCCATGTTTGGTTGTTGTAAATGCTGCTCCTGTGAACATAGGAGTACATGTATGCATGCTTAGCTGCTCAGTCATGTCTGATTCTTTGTGACCCCATCAGAGGATGAGATGGTTGGTGGCATCACCGACTTGATGGACATGAGTTTGTGTTAGCTCCAGGAGTTGGTGATGGACAGGGAAGCCTGGCATGCTGCAGTCCATGGGTCACAAAGAGCTGGACACGACTGAGTGACTGAACTGATAACTGATACTGATGCCATCCAACCATCTTATCCTCTGTTGCCCTCTTCTCCTGCTTTCCATTTTTCCTGGCATCAGGGTCTTTTCCAATGAGTCAGCACTTTACATCAGGTGGCCAGAGTATTGGAGCTTCAACATCAGTCCTTTCAATGAATATTCAGGGTTGATTTCCTTTAAGAATAACTGGTTTGATCTCTTCTCAGTCCAAGGGACTCTCAAGAGTTTTCTCCAGCACCATAGTTCAAAGGCACCAATTCTTCAGTACTCAGCCTTCTTTATGGTCCAACTCTCGCATCTGTACATGACTACAGGAAAAGCGTGAAAGTGAAAGTTGCTCAGTTGTGTCTGACTCTTTGTGACCTCACTACTGGAGTGTGTAGCCTTTCCCTCCTCCAAGGGATCTTCCCAACCCAGGAATCAAACCCAGGTCTCCCACATTGCAGGCAAATTCTTTACCAGCTGAGCCACAGGGGATGCCCACAGGAAAAGTGTAAACAAAAATGGGGAAAAAAAAAAAAGTTTTGACGATATGGACCTTTGTCTGCTAAGTGATGTCTCTGCTTTTGAATATGCCGTCTAGGTTGGTCATGGCTTTTCTTCCAAGAAGTTCAGTTCAGTTCAGTCGCTCAGTCATGTCCGACTCTTTGCGACCCCATGAATCGCAGCACGCCAGGCCTCCCTGTCCTTCACCACCTCCCGGAGTTCACTCAGACTCGCATCCATCGAGTCAGTGATGCCATCCAGCCATCTCATCCTCAGTCGTCCCCTTCTCCTCCTGCCCCCAATCCCTCCCAACATCAGAGTCTTTTCCAATGAGTCAACTCTTTGCATGAGGTGGCCAAAGTACTGGAGTTTCAGCTTTTAATTTTGTGGCTGCAGTCACCATCCACAGCGATTTTGGAGCCCAAGAAAGTAAAATCTGTCACTGTTTCCACTGTTTTCCTGTCTATTTGCCATGAAGTGATGGGACCAGATGCCATGATCATGGTTTTTTGAATGTTGAGTTTTAAGCCAGCTTTTTCACTCTCCCCTTTCACTTTCATCAAGAGGCTCTTTATTTCCTCTTCACTTTCTGTCATTGGAGTGGTATCATCTGCATATCTGAGGTTGTTGATATTTCTCCCAGCAATCTTGCTTCCAGCTTGTGATTCATCCAGCCTGGCATTTTGCATAATGTGCTCTGTATATGAAATTAAAAGACACTTACTCCTTGGAAGGAAAGTTATGACCAACCTAGATAGCATATTGAAAAGCAGAGACATTACTTTGCCAATAAAGGTCCCTCTAGTCAAGGCTATGGTTTTTCCAGTGGTCATATATGGATGTGAGAGTTGGACTGTGTAGAAAGCTGAGCCCTGAAGAATTGATGCTTTTGAACTGTGGTGTTGGAGAAGACTCTTGAGAGTCCCTTGGACTGCAGGGAGATCCACCAGTCCATTCTAAAGGAGATCAGTCCTGGGTGTTCTTTGGAAGGACTGATGCTAAAGCTGAAACTC
>SJYW01006990.1:60180-92849 GCA_006410735.1 Raphicerus campestris | reverse complement strand
AGTGAACTCTGGGAGTTGGTGATGGACAAGGAGGCCTGGTGTGCTGCAATTCATGGGGTTGCAAAGAGTTGGACACGACTAAGCAACTGAACTGACTGACTGACTGACTCTGCATATATGTTAAATAAGGGAGGTGACAATATACAGCCTTGACATACTCCTTTCCCAATTTTGAACCAGTCTGTTGTTCCACATCCAGTTCTAACTGTTGGTTCTTGTCCTGCATACAGGTTTCTTAGGAGGCAGGTGAAGTAGTCTGGTGTTCTCATCTCTTTAAGAATTTTCTACAGTTTGCCATGATCCACCCAATTAAAGGCTTTTGAGTATTCAGTGAAGCAAAAGTAGATTTTTTTTGGAGTTCCATTGGTTTTGCTATGATCCAGTAGGCGCTGGCAATTTAATCTCTGGTTCTTCTACCTTTTATAAATCCAGTTTGTACATCTGGATTCTCAGTTCACATATTGTTGNAACATATCATTATAGATGAGTATTTCTCCATCTCTGAGCAAATATATGTAGGTAGGTAGATGGGGAGATAATGATGATAATAAGGACAGTTTCCTTTCAGTAAGCACCATGAGCTGGACACTGTTCCGAGTGCTTTCTGTGAATTAACACATTTAATTTACTCAGAAAGAGATGGATAGACATGATTTTATTAAAATGAGCTCATTTAACATATTCAGAGTTCATATCAGCAGCCAACCACCTGGTGATGTTTTTCCCCAAATCTAGTTCTTTCCTCAGTCTTCTCTCCGCCTTCCAATCAAATCTTAAGCCCAGAGTCCTTGGGCTGCAAAAGCTGTGTCTTTAAATAGCACTCTCTGCACAGCTGCCGCCTGGTCAAATGTCTCTGCTGTTCCCCAAGGCGGTGGTGTTATTTGTAGAAGTGAAGTTTGCTAGAGGCTCAGCATATGCTTTTTATCTGCTAGAGTAGGTATCTGGGCCTTAGCCTTCTTTTCCCTGGCTTTCTAAGTGTTAGAATTCCACTACGCTTTTCTCCAATCCAAACGAAGCTTGTCTTCAGATCTTGCCAGTGGAGGCTAGAGAGTCTCAGATGGGGATGCTGTTGGAATTTGCCAAATGACTCAGAAAGGTCAGCTTGCTCATCCATCCGAGATGATAGAAAAACCAAGAGAAGGGAGAGACTACCTCACTCCAAAGGGGCTCTTAGCCAGTAAGAGTCTAGGCTACTTCCGTGGGGTCTGGTCTTCTTATGTCTTATATCGTGAATCTCAATTTCTCCGGAGACAAGAGGCTCTGTTGCATTCAGCCTCACAGAATCAACATCTTTGGAGATGGCTCACAGGCCCATCGTATCCATCTAATCCAAAACAGAAGCTGTGATTTTCCAGCCCAGTCTGCTTCTCCCCTGCAGCTCCTGAGCTCAGTGAGAACAGCCCACCCACCCCTCTCTACCTGATCACTCGGGTTAGACAGCTGGGAATTGTCCTTGACACGTCTGTCATTCACCCTC
Source organism: Raphicerus campestris (assembly GCA_006410735.1). Classification (NCBI taxonomy): domain Eukaryota; kingdom Metazoa; phylum Chordata; class Mammalia; order Artiodactyla; family Bovidae; genus Raphicerus; species Raphicerus campestris. The sequence continues at coordinate 91,372 of SJYW01006990.1, read as the reverse complement.
AACTAGTCACCATGTCTTGTTGATTTCTACCTCTAAATATACTCTGTTTCCATGGCCAGAGTTTGAATGACTTTTGTCTCTCACCTATCCTCCTCCTGCAGTTTTTTTTTTTAAATTATCCTTTACTTTGTTCTACAGACAGAGGCCAGTGTAATCTGTCATCTCGTCTAGAATGGACTTTATTAAATATAATTTACNTTTTTTTTTTTTAATTATCCTTTACTTTGTTCTACAGACAGAGGCCAGTGTAATCTGTCATCTCATCTAGAATGGACTTTATTAAATATAATTTACATAAAAGAAAAAGTGTACTCACTCAAAGTACGTGCATGTGTGCCTGCTAAGTTGCTTCAGTTGTGTCCGACTCTTTGTGACCCCGTGGACTATAGCCTGCTTAGAATTCTCCAGGCAAGAATACTGGAGTGGGTTGCCATTTCCTTCTCCACATTTAAAGTGGCATTTTGGCAAGTACATACACTCATGTAACCATCACCATATCAAGATATAGAATATTTTTATTTTTAAGAGCAGTTTTAGGTTCCTAGCAAAATTGAGAGGAAAATATATAAATTTCCGGTGTTCCCCTATCCCCACACATGCATAGCCTCTCCTACCATTAGCATCTCCCTCCAGAACAGCGCATCTGTTACACTTGATATACCTACATTCACAAACCCTTGTCACCTAAAGTTTATATTAGGGTTCACTCTTGATGTTGTACATTCTGTGGGTTTGGTCAAATGCATAACATGTATCCTACTCCAGGGGATCTTCCTGACCCAGGGATTGACTACTCCAGTATTCTTGCCTGGAAAATCCCATGAACAGAGGAGCCTGGCTAGCTATAATCCATGAGGTCCCAAAGAGTCAGTCATGATTTAGGGACTGAACAAGAACAACAACGTAACATGTATTCACCACTGTAGCATTTTGCAGAGTAGTTTCACTGGGCTAAAACTCCTTTGCTGTACTCTTGAAACTAACACAATATTGTTAATTACCTATACTTCAATATAAAATACAAAGTTTTTAAAAAACACAAATGTTGCTTAGTCGCCAAGTCGTACCCAACTGTTTTGAGACCCCATGGACTGTAACCAGCCAGGCTTCTCTGTCCATGGGATTTCCCAGGCAGGAATACTGGAGTGGATTGCCATTCCCTCTTCCAGGGGATCTTTCCTCCTCCACTGGATCTCAGTGACCCAGGGACTGAATCTGGGTCTCCTACATTGGCAGGCAGGCGGGCTCTTTACCACTGAGCCACCAGGGATCACTATGCTGCTGCTGTGTCACTTCAGTCGTGTCTGACTCTGTGCGACGCCATCGACGGCAGCCCACCAGGCTCCCCCGTCCCTGGGACTCTCCAGGCAAGAGCACTGGAGCGGGTTGCCATTGCCTTCTCCAATGCAGGAAAGTGAAAGGTGAAAAGTGAAGTCGTTCCGTTGTGTTTGACTCTTAGCGACCCCATGGACCGCAGCCTACCAGGGCCCTCCGTCCCTGGGATTTTTCCAGGCAACAGTACTAGAGTGGGGTGCCATTGCCTTCTCCAGGGATCACCTTCAGTTCAGTTCAGTTCAGTCGCTCAGTCGTGTCCCATTATAAAATAAAAAGTTTTTAAAAAGCCCACAAGTTTATATCCTGTTAATAGGATTTTCTTCAAGGGAGGGAATTTAATTGCTGAAAACAGGGAAAGAGACAATTTTTCCTATTAACTACTTGGTAACTTTTGAATTTTGGACTATTAGCATATATTTACTATTAAAAAATTTTTGTAAAAATGAAAATGTGTAAACCCATCAAACTGCTTGACATCTGTATATAAGGCAGAGCCTGAGATTTGCAAATAGCTTTTCACTTTTCTGCTATATATTTGGTAATGATTGAGTTTTTCTATTAAATGTGTTCATATGCTATGTTTATAATTTAAAAATTAAAGCTAAAGAAAATCACTTGAAAAATAAATAAGTCCTCTGTGTTCTCCCTATTCATCCTCCCTGCCCCCAGACCCCTGAAAGTCACTGGCCTTTTGAGTCTCCATAGTTGTTCCTTTTCCAGAGTGTTGCATAGTTGTAATCATACAGTATATAACCTTTTAAGATTGGCTTCTTTCGCTTAGGGCCTCCTTTGTGGCTCAGCTGGTAAAGAATCTGCCCACAATGTGGGAGACCTGGGTTCAGTCCCTGGATTGGGAAGATCCCCTGGAGAAGGGAAAGGCTACCCACACCAGTATTCTGCCCTGGAGAATTCCATGGACCATATAGTCCAAGGGGTCGCAAAAAGTCAGACACGACTGAGCAACTTTCACTTTTACTTTCTTTCCCTTAGTAATATACATTTAAGTTTCTTTTATGTCTTTTCATGGCTTGGTATCTAATTTCTTTTTAGCACTGAATAATATTCCACCCTCTGAACGTACCACAGTTTACTCATCCATTCACCCATTGAAAGACGTCTTGGTTGCTTCCAAGTTTTGACAATTATGAATAGAGGTATTATACACATCTGTGTGCAAGCTCTTGTGTGGCCATAGCTTTTCAGTTTGTTTGGGTTAATACCAAGGAGCACAATTATTGGATTACATAAGAAAAATACGTTTAGTTTTGTAAGAAACTGCCGAATTATTTCCCGAAGTAGCTGAACCATTTTGAATTCCACCAGCAGGGCATGAGAGTTCCCACAGCTCCACATTCCTACCAGCATTTAGTGTTGGCAGTGTTCTGAATTTTGGCCATTCTAGGAGGTATATAGCAGTATCTCGTTGCTTTAATGGGCATTTCCCTGATGATATATGTTGTGGAGTATCTTTTGATAGGCTTACTTGCCATCTGTTTTATCTTCTTTGGAGAGTGGTCTGTTAAGGTCTTTGGTCTATTTTAAAATCAGGTTGTTTGTTTTCTTATTGTTGAGTTTGAAGAGTTCTTTGTAATTTGAATAATAGTTCTTTTCAGGTATGTCTGGTGCAAATATTTTCTCCCAGTCTGTGGCTTGTCTTCTCATTCTCTTAACATAGTGTTTTGTAGAGCCAGAAAGTTTAATTATAATGAGCCCAGCTTGATTCTTTCTTTCATGGGTTCTGTCTTTGGTTTGTATCCAAAAAAGTCGTCACGATAGCCGAGATTATCTAGATTTTCTCCTGTCATTGTCTAGGAGCTTTGCATTTTACCTTTCTGTCTGTGATCCATTTTGAATTAATTTTGTGAAAAGTAAGGCCTGGGTCTTGGTTCATTTATTTGCGTGTGTATGTCCAGTTGNTTCTCCTGTCATTGTCTAGGAGCTTTGCATTTTACCTTGCTGTCTGTGATCCATTTTGAATTAATTTTGTGAAAAGTAAGGCCTGGGTCTTGGCTCATTTATTTGCGTGTGGATGTCCAGTTGTCCCAGTGACATTTGTTGAAACCATCTTTACTCCATCGTATTACCTTTGCTACTTTTGTCAAATATCAGCTGTCTTTATGAGTTTATTTCTGGGCTCTTTATTCTGTTCTATTGATTTATTCTTTGCTTATACCACAGTCTTGATTTCCATAGTTTTACAGTAAGTATTGAAGTTGGGTAGTGTCAGTCCCCTAACTTTGTCCTTCTTCTTCAATATTGTGTTGGCTATTGGGTCTCTTGCCTCTCCGTAAAAACTTTAGAATCAGTTTGTCAAAATCCGCAAAATTATTTACTGAGATTTTCCTTGAGATTGCATAGAGTACATAGATCAAGTTTGAAAGAACTGATATCTTGACAGTATTTGATCTTCATATCCATGAACATGGAATGAAAGTGAAAGTGTCACTCAATCATGTCCTACTCTTTGCCACCCCGTAGACTGTAGCCCACCAGGTTCATCTGTCCTTGGAATTCTCCAGGCAAGAATACTGGAGTGGATTGCCATTCCCTTCTCTAGGGTATCTTCACAACCCAGGGATTGAACCTGGGTCTCCTGCATTGCAGGCAGATTCTTTACCATCTGAGCCACCCAGGAAGCCTCATAGTCCTCCATTTATTTAGTTTTATGTTTTACCAGAATCTTGTAGTTTTCTTCATAAAGATCTTAAACATATTCTGTTTGGTCTATACTTAAGTATTTAATCTTGTGGGGTGTTAAGATAAGTAGTATTGTATTTTTAATTTCAAAATTTACTTATCAGTGATGGCATGTTGTAAAGTATTGACATTTTAATGTTAACTTTGTATCCTGCAACCTTAATATAATTATTAGTTCTAGGAAGCTTTTATTGGGTTTATGCTTTTCCGTTTCTCAACAATCATGTCACCTGTAAATAAAGATAGATTTATCTCTNTTGTAAAGTATTGACATTTTAATGTTAACTTTGTATCCTGCAACCTTAATATAATTATTAGTTCTAGGAAGCTTTTATTGGTTTATGCTTTCTGTTTCTCAACAATCATGTCACCTGTAAATAAAGATAGATTTATCTCTTTCTTTGACAGAATTCTGGCATCTCATTCTAACATCAGTTAGTTGGTAGTATCATTTTGCTATTAAGTTCTGTGGGCTTCCCTGATAGCTCAGTCATCAACACTCTGTTAGATGTATGGTTTGCACATGCTTTCTCATTCTGTAGAATTGGCTGTCTTTCGCTGTTCGTTTTTCTCGTGCTCTCCAGAGCTTTCGTACTTTCCCTTTGGTTGTCTGTGCTTTTGGTGTCATATCCAAGAAATAATCACTAAGATCAACTTCAAGAAAAGGTTTTTCCTATGTTTTTCTTTTTTTCTAGGAGTTTCATGGTTTGGGGTCTTGTATTTAAGTCTTGAATTCATTTTTAGTTGGATTTTGTTATGGTTTAAGACAGGATTCGGTTTCATTCTTTTGCATATGAATATCCAGTTTGTCCAACATCACTTATTAGAATAGATGATCATTTCTGGACTCTCATTTCTTGTTTCATTTGTCTATATGTCTGTCTTAATGCTGCTACCATACTGCTTGATTACTGTAGCTTTGTAACATATTGATATTTTGAAATCAAGAAGTGTAAGGCCTCCAGTTTTGTTCTTCTTGCGCAAAATTACTTTGGGTCTTTGAGGACTTTTGTGGTTCTATATGAATTTTAGGATTGTTTCTCTATTCCTAAAAAAAAAAAATGCCATTGATATTTTGAAAAAGGTTGCATTGAACCTGTAGATTATCTTGAATAATATGGACATTTTAAAAATATGAATTCTTCCAATCCATGTACGCAAGATGTGTTTCCATTTATTTGTGCCTGCTTTCCTTCATCAGTGTTTTATAGTTTTCAGTGTACAAGTCTTTCATCTTCTCGGTTAAAGTTATTCCTAAGGGTTTTATTTTTTTGATGCCGTTGTAAATAAGATTATTTTCTTAACTACCTTTTAAAATAATTTTTTGTTAGTGTTTAGAAGCATACTGATTTTTGTATGTTGTTATGATCTCTTTTAATTGGTGTTATTGTGTGACTTCCCTGGTGACTCAGACAGTAAAAGCAGCTGCCTACAACGCGGGAGACCTGGGTTCGATCCCAGGGTTGAGACGATCCCCTGGAGAAGGCAATGGCACCCCCACTCCAGTACTCTTGCCTGGAAAATCCCATGGACGGAGGAGCCTTGTAGGCTACAGTCCGTGGGGTCACAGAGTCAGAACATGACTGAGCGTCTTCACTACACTACTACAGTCTATTGATATTCAAGTGATTATTATGTAATGGGATTAATAGCTTTCACATTTGTCACTATTTTCTATTTGTTGTCCTTTTTCTTTGTTCCTAATTTTGTCTTCTACACCTTTTTATTCTTTTGTTTTAATCAAACACTTTGTGTTATTCCATTTTCTCTTCTTTTTTAGCATATCTATTATATTTCTTATTTTACTTTCATTAATAGTTACCTTAGATTTGCAAAATATGTTTATAACTAATTCATGTCTGTTTTCAAATAACACTATAACACTTCACAAGTAATGAATACATTATAAGAACAAAAATAATCTTAATTCTTCCTTCCTATTCCTTGTATCATTGCTATCATTCATTTCCCTGAAACATAAGCATACATAAATATATACTTGTATATATTATATATTTATAAAATCAAGTACATCATTGATATTATCATTTTGAACAAACTTATCTGTTAGCTCAATATGAATAAGAAAAAAAATTTTTTTTACCCACACTTATTTCTTCTTTTATGGTCTTTCTGGGCACAAAAGATACAGTTTTCTGATCTATATATTTTTCCTCTTCTCTAAAGAACTTTTGGCATTTCTTGCAAGGCAGTTCTACTAGCAACCAATTCCTTAAATTTTTGCTTGTCTGAGAAGTCTTTATTTCTTCTTCACTTACAGAGGATAATTTTGCAGGGTACATGCTTCTAGCTTTGTGGGTTTCTCTTGTTAACACTTTAAAGATTTCATCCATTCTCTTTTTGCTAGCATGGTTTCCAAGAAGTATGATGAAATTCTTATCTTTGCTCCTCTGTAAGTAAGGTGGGTTTTTTTTCTCTCTTACTTCTTTCAAAAATATTTTCTTTATATTTAATTTTCTGAAGTTTGAATACAATATGGATTGTGGATTTTTTTTTCATATTTATCATGCTGACATTCTTTTAGATTTTGGATCTGCAGTTTGGTATCTGTCATTAATTGGAGGAAATTTTCTCATTATAGCTTCAAATATTGCTTTGAAAAAAGTAACAACTTTTTCTGCTTCTTGTCCTTCTGGTATTTTCATTATGTATCTGTTACTCCTTTTGCAGTTGTCCAGCAGATCTTATATATTCTAGGGATTTTTTTCTTTTTGTTTTTCAGTTCTGGAAGTTTCTATTGAGATCAAAACAGTCACTCCTAAGGGAAATCAACCCTGAATACCCATTGGAAAACTAATGCTGAAGCTGAAGCTCCAATACTTTGGCCACCTAATGCAAACAGCCAAATCACTGGAAAAGACCCTGGTGCTGGGAAAGATTGAAGACAGAAGAAGATGGCTATATAGGATGAGCATCACTGATGCAATGGACATGAACTTGGACAAACTCCGGGAGATGGTGAAGGACAGGGAAGCCTGGTGTGCTGCAGTCTATGTACACGACTTGGTGGCTGAACAACAATGACATATCCTATGCATAGTTTTGTTCATCTGAAATTCAAATTGAACAGGAAACCTGTGTTTTTATTTGTTAAATCTGGCAATACTTTGGCCACCTGATGCAAAGAACCTGCTCATTGGAAAAAACCCTGATGCTGAGAAAGATTGAGAGCAAGAGAAGAAGGGGGCAACAAGAGGATAATTGGTTGGATGGCGTCATCGACTCAATGGACAAGAGTTTCAGCAAATTCCAGGAGACAGTGAGGGACAGGGAAACCTGGCGGGCTACAGTCCGTGGGGTTGCAAAGAGTTGGACATGACTGAGTGACTGAACAACATCAAGAGCAACAACAGCCTCTAGATCAGAATTTCTTTCCTCAGCCGTGTTCATTCAACTAAAATGCCCTGGTCAAAGGCATTCTTCATTTCTGTTACATTGTTGTTGATCTCTAGCATTTTGGGCTTTCTTTCTTATAATTCCCATCTCTATTTGCATTGCTGATCTGTTCTTGCATGTTGTCTACTTTATTCACTGAGCCCTTAGCATTTTAGATTTAGTTGTTTAAAACTCTCAGTCTGGTAATTCCAATGTCTCTGGCATATGTTTTGTTTTGTTTTGGCTTTATTTTTTGGCTGCACCAAATGGCATGCAGGATCTTTGTTCTCTGACCAGGGATTGAACCCATGCCCCCTGCAGCAGAAGCATGGAGTCTTAACCACTGGGCCACCAGGGAAGTCCTTGTAACTCTTGGTGCTTGCTTCTCTCTTAAAATTGTGGGTTTTGTCTTTTCTTATGCCTTGTAATCTTTTTGTTGAAAGGTGGACATGATTTACTAGGTAAAAAGAATTGCTGAGAATAGACCTTTAGTGATAGGGTGGCAAGGCATAGTGGGAAGGAAAGTGTTTTGTAGACCTATGACTAAATTTCAGATTTTTGGTGAGCCTGTGACTTTGGACTATGAACTTCACCAGTGCTTCTCATCCCCAAACCCCCTTAGGTGGGAAAGGTTGGCTAGAGTGAGCTAGAGTTGTGTATTTACCTTCGCCTATGTCTGTTAGACTGTGATAGAACCCTGTAGGTTAGACTCTGGTTCAGTGGTTTCCTATGCGGGAAGGCCTTATTCTTAAAAAAATAAAATGCTCTAGTGTACTCCGAAATGGTTCCTTTCCTCCTCCTGATGCTAGAAGGATTTTCCTGTGATACTCACTGTGAGAATTCCAGGAGATAAAACTCCAAAAAGTGTGTTGCTTCCCCCTTAACCCCATCCCCCCCACCCCCATCCATTACTGAGTCCCTCTGTAGTTTTTAACTTTCAGATTTATCCACAAGAAATCCATCAATTTCTATTTAGTTTTCCTATTCTGGTGCTGGTTCCCGTGGAGGCTTCTGTTGCTCTGTAACCTCACTTCTCTGATGAATCTAAGAACAGGTATCCATCTTTCAGTTTGTTCAGGCTTTTGCTTCATGTTAGAATGGAGTGGTAACCTCCAAGCTTCTTACATGGTGGACTAGAAACCAGAGGCTCTACAATATGTTTATCACCTGGAAAAGTTCTCCTGTTCCCCTTCCCAGTTCAAGTCCCCTTTCCCCCTCCCACTCCCCAAGCAACACTGATCTACTTTCTGTCAGTACAGATGACTTTTGACTGTTCTAGAATGTCATATATTGAAATTATGTAATAGATAGTATCTTATTCCCGGCTTCTTTCATTCAGTGTAATTAGTTGATTTTCATCTGTGTTGTTGCATTTATTAGTGTTTTTCTCTTTTTCATAGCTGGACTCATGGTTATAGATATCAGTTCAGTTCAGTTCAGTTGCTCAGTTGTGTCTGACTCTTTGCGACCCCATGGACTGCAGCATGCCAGGCTTCCCTGTCCATCACCAACTCCCGGAGCTTGCTCAAACTCATGTCCATTGAGTTGATGATGCCATCCAACCATCTTATCCTCTGTTGTCCCCTTCTCCTCCTGCCTTCAATCTTTTTCAGCATTAGGGTCTTTTCCAGTGAGTCAGTTCTTCGCATCACGTGGCCAGAGTATTGGAGCTTCAGCTTCAACATCAGTCCTTCCAGTGAATATTCAGGATTGATTTCATTTGGGATTGACTGGTTGGATCTCCTTGCAGTCCAAGGGATTCTCAAGAGTCTTCTCCAACACCACAGTTCAAAACCATCAATTCTTAGGCGCTCAGCTTTCTTTATAGTCCAACTCTCACATCTATACATGACTGCTGGAAAAATCATAGCTTTGACTAGATGGGCCTTTGTCAGCAAAGTAATATCTCTGCTTTTAATATGCTGTCTAGGTTGGTCATAGCTTTTCTTTTAAGGAGCAAGTGTCTTTTAATTTCATGGCTGCAGTCACCATCTGCAGTGATTTTGGAGCCCCCCCCCCAATAAAGTCTCCATGGTTTCCACAAACTGCACAACAATTACACCAAATAAATTGTCACACTGGTCAGAAAGTTCTGGACCCACAACAGATTCCCCAAGCTAGGGATTTGACAAAGGAATTGAGAACCCCCAGGGAATTTGACTTTGGAGGCAAGTGGGATTTGATTACAGAACTTATACAGGACTGGGGAAACAGACTCTTGGAGGGCAAAAAGAAAACTTCATGTGCACCAAGACCCAGGAGAAAGGAGCAGTGATCCCACAGGAGACTGACCCAGACTTGCCTGCAAGTGTCCAGGAGTCTCCAGCAGAGGTGTGGGTTGGCATGGCCTGCTGCAGGGTCTGGGGCACTGAGTACGGCAGTGCATGCATGGGACCTTTTGAAGGAGGTCACCATTATCTTCATTAACTTCACTATAGTTTGGCCTTAGGTTGAACAACAGGGAGGGAACACAGCCCCGCCCATCAACTGAAAATTGAATTAAAGATTTACTGAGCATGGCCCCACCCATCAGAACAAGACAGCAGTTTGTCCCACAGTCAGTCTCTCCCATCAGGAAGCTTCCATAAGCCTCTTATCCTTATCAGTCAGGGCAGACAGAATGAAAACCACAATCACAGAAGACTAATCAAACTGATCACATGGACCACAGCCTTGTCTAACTCAGTGAAACTATGAACCATGCCATGCAGGGCCACCAAAGATGGACAGGTGCTGGTGAAGAGTTCTGACAAAACATGGTCCACTGGAGAAGGGAATAGCAAACCACTTCAGTATTCTTGCCTTGAGAACCCCATGAACAGTATAAAAAGGCAAAAAGATAGGACACTGAAAGATGAACGCCCTAGGTCAGTAGGTGCCCAATCATGCTACTGGAGAAGAGTGGAGAAATAACTCCAGAAAGAATCAAGAGCAAGAGCCAAAGTGAAAACAACACCCAGTTGTGGATGTGACTGGCGATAGAAGTCAAGTCTGATGCTGTAAAGAACAATATTACATAGAAACCTGGAATGTCAGGTCCATGAATCAAGGCAAATTGGAAGTGGTCAAGCAAGAGATGGCAAGAGTGAACACTGACATTTTAGGAATCAGCAAACTAAAATGGACTGGAATTGATTGGCAAATTTAATTCAGACAACCATTGTATCTACTACTGTGGGCAAGAGTACCTTAGAAGAAATGGAATAGCCTTCATAGTCAACAAGAGTCCAAAATACAATACTTGGGTGCAAACTAAGAAATGACAGAATGATCTTTGTTTGCTTCCAAGACAAACCAAATACAACAGTAATCCAAGTCTCTGCCCCAACCAGTAATGCTGATGAAGCTGAAGTTGGATGTTTCTATGAAGACCTACAAGATCTTCTAGAACTAAAACCCCCAAAAGATGTCCTTTTCATCATAGGGGACTGGACTAGAAAAGTAGGAAGTTAAGATATACTTGGAGTAACAGGAAAATTTGGCCTTGGAGTACAGAATGAAGCAGGGCAAAGGCTAATAGAGTTTTGTCAAGAGAATGCACTGGTCATAGGAAACACCGTCTTTCAACAACGCAAGAGAAGACTCTACACATGGACATCACCAGATGGCCAGCACCGAAATCAGATTGATTATATTCTACGCAGCCAAAGATGGAGAAGCTCTATACAGTCAGCAAAAATAAGACCAGGAGCTGACTGTGGCTCAGATCATGAACTCCTTATTGCCAAATTCAGACTTAAATTGAAGAAAATGGGGAAAACCACTAGACCACTCAGTTATGACCTAAATCAAATCCCTTATGATTATATAGTGGAAGTGACAAATAGATTTAAGGGATTAGATCTGATAGAGTGCCTGAAGAACTATGGATGGAGGTTTGTGACATTGTACGGGAAGCAGTGATAAAGACCATCCCTAAGAAAAGAAATGCAAAAAACCAAAATGATTATCTGAGGAGGCCTTACAGATAGCCGAGGAAAGAAGAGAAGCAAAAGGCAGAGGAGAAAAGGAAAGAAATTCCCATTTGAATGCGGAGTTCCAAAGAATAGCAAGGAGAGACAAGAAAACCTTCCTCAGTGATCAATGCAAAGAAATAGAGGGAAGCAACAGAATAGGAAAGATTAGAGATCTCTTCAAGAAAATTCGAGATACCAAGGGAACATTTCTTGCAAAGATTGGCACAGTAAAGGACAGCAATGGTATGGCCCTAACATAAGCAGAAGATATTAAGAAAAAGTGGCAAGAATACACAGAAGAACTGTACAAGAAATATCTTCATGACCCAGATAACCACGATGGTGTGATCATTCATCTAGAGCCAAACATCCCGGAAGGCGAAGTCAAGTGGGCCTTAGGAAGCATCACTACGGGAACAAAGCTAGTGGAGGTGATGGAATTCCAGTTGAGCTATGTGAAAGCTGACTGATTAGAAAAGACCCTGATGCTGGGAAAGATTGAAGGCAGGAGGAGAAGGGGAGGACAGAGGATGAGATGGTTGGATGGCATCACTGACTCAATGGACATGAGTTTGAGCAAGCGCCTGGCATGCTGCAGTCCATGGGGTCGCAAAGAGTCGGACATGACTCAGTGACTGAGCTGAACTGAACTGAATTCCCAAAATAAAACTCTTTCACGTCTATACATATCCTTTTGGTTCTGTTTCTCTGAAGAACTCTGACTGATATACCAATGAATAAACTTTATACAGAAACCACTTAGAAGAGATAATGGAGGAAAAGACCATATATACAATAGTAACAAAAAGTAAATTATCAATTAATTTTAAGTATAAACTTCAAATATTGGTGCATAATACAACAGAAAACTTGAGAGGAAAGATACATCATTTCTTAAATATCAAGAAGACTAAATATAAAAATGTTAATTCTCAGCAAACACAACAACATATTTTTTTTCTGCAAGTAGACAAGGTGATTTTAAGTTTCTTATGGAAAAAATAAACAACAAAGAATATGAAGAACCAGACCTATCATATTAAATTGCATTGTGAAGCCTCAACAATTAAAACAGTGAATAATTAGCACATAAACAAACTGATGGAATGAAATAGAAAGTCCAAGATTAGACCAAAATTCATATTGAAGTTTTAATATATTCTAAAGGTATAAGAGTAAAGTAAAACTTTATAATTACTGGTTTGAGGATAACTGGATAATCATTCGAAAAAAGAGTTTTATCTATACCTCACATGTTATGCTGGGATAAACTAAAAATAGATCAAAGAACTAAAGCTATGAAGTTGTAGACATTAAAGTACTAGAGGAAAAAATGAGCAAATTTCCTTATAACCTTGAGGTACTGAAGGACTTTCTAATTGATTCAAAATCTAAAATCTGAAAAAGAAAAGATTAATCAATTTAGCCAGATTTTTTAAAACGCTCATAAATAAAGTTTAAACAAAAATGGCAACCTGGGAGTGTTTATTTGCCACACATAATATAGACGAAGATCTAATTTCCCTAACACACAAAGAGCTTCTAGAAATTAATAAGAACAATACTGAAAGTCTTCTGAAAAATCAAAGGAAAAAAAAAAAGACATCAAGAGGCAGTTCACACACATAAAAAGACATGAAGATGGCCTATAAACACACAAAAATGTGCTCAACCCATTCATGATATGAACAATGCAAATTAAAACTACTCTGAAATATCTTTTTTTTAAAACCTATCAAATTTCAAAAAATTCTGGAAATTTGACATTGCGATGGGAAACAGGCGCCCCGTCGCTGAGTAGAATGCAGGTTAGCACCATTCCTGTGTCGGCTAAGACTGTCTGTTTACTCTCTTAGCGGGGCTGCGCTGGGCCCTCACCGCTGCTCCCGGCTCTGCCTAGCTGCGGCAGGTGGGGCTACTTCCCAGTTGCCGTGTGCAGGCTTCTCACTGTGGGGGCTTCTCCTGCTGTGGATCACAGCCCTCGAGGGCATGCGAGTTTCAGTAGCTGAGGCTCGTGGGCTCTCACTTTGTAGCCAATGTGGAATCTTCCCGGACCAGGGGTCAAACCCATGTCCCCTTGCATTGGCAGATGGATTCTCAATCCCTGGGCCACCAGGCAAGTCCCAACACTAACAAATTTTATCAAATTTTAAACATGCATGTTCCCTTTGATCAACAATTTCACTTCCAGGTGCTTATTTTGTCTGTGTACCTACAGATGGACAAAATGATGCATATGCAAAGTTATTCACTGAAATGACCCTTGAAATAGGAAAAAAAGATGGGATTTAAACCAAAGGAACACACTTAAGTATGTTGTGATGCGTCCACTCAGTGGAGTAGTATACAGCTTCGAAAAGAGTGAGGAAGCACTGATGTTCTCACAGAGAAAGCACTCCTATATATATCACTAAATTTAAAAAGCAAGACGAAGAACAGAGATCAACAAACTTTTTTTTTTTTTTTTTTTTGGGTAAAGGGCCAGACAGTAAATATTTTTGACTTTGCCAGCCATGCAATCTCTGTTGCAGCTGCTTGACTTTCAACTTGCCATTTGTAGCCTGGAAGCAATCAGATAATACATATGGGTACGGACAGATTTAGCTAGATTTGGCCTGCTGGCAGTCGTTTGTCAGACTTCTGCTCTGTATACATAGTTTGCTATCTTTGTGTAAATAAGTGTATGTGTTGGAGTGGATAGAGATAGGAATATATATTTGTTAATACAGATGAACTTACAAAACAGAAAAAGACTCACAGTCTTAGAGAATGGACTTATGGTTGCCAGGCTGGGGGAAGGATGAGGGGAAGGATTACTTAGGGAGTCTGGGATGGACATGTACACACTGCTATATTTAAAATGGATAACCAAAAAGGACCTACTGTATGGCACATGGAACTCTGCTCAATGTTATGTAGCACCCTGGATGGCAGGGGAGTTTGCGGAGAAAGGATATATGTATATGTATGGCTGAATCCCTTTGCTGTTCACCTGAAACTATCACAGTGTTAATCGGCTATGTGTATGTATTAGTTGCTCAGCTGTGTCTGACTTTTTGCGACCCCATGGATGTAACTCACCAGGCTCCTCTGTCCATGGAGTTCTCCAGGCAAGAATACTGAAGTGGGTGGCCATTCCCTTCCAGGGGATCTTCCCACCACAGGGGCCAAAACCATCCAGCATTGCAGGCAGATTCTTTACCCTCTGAGCCACCAGGGAAACCCATAATTGGCTATACCCCAGTACAAAATAAAAAGCTTAAAAAAGGAATATGTATTTGCTCATATTTGCATTAAAATATTGGAAAGTTATATATGAAAAATAGAATGTGTATCATTCATGGGCCAACCAGCAGACAGAAACCAGGGAAATCAGAACAGGAAATAATAAAAAAGTATTATTAGTTAGTAATGCAACTAGTGGACTTCCCTGGTAGCTCAGCTAGTATGAGTATGAATCTGCCTGCAATGCGGGAGATACCGGTTTAATTCCTAGGTCAGGAAGATCCCCTGGAGAAGGGATAGGCTACCACTCCAGTATTCTTGGGTTTTCTTGGTGGCTCAGATGGTGAAAAATCGGCCTGCAATGCGAGAGACCTGGATTCAAACCCTAGGTTGGGAAGATTCCCTGGAGGAGGGCATGGCAACCCACTCCAGTATTCTTGCCTGGAGAGTCCCCACAGACAGAGGAGCCTGGCCGGCTACAGTCCACAGGGTCGCAAAGAGTCACTCAGATGGCTGAGTGACTAAGCACAGCACAGCAATGTAACTAGCATAAAATTAATTTGAACAATGTAAACAATTATTAGCTAATAAAGGAAACTAACTCCTAAGAGAAACAGAGAGGCTGCTAAAGCATCACCAACCAGTGGAAGATTCTGCAGTGATGGACATGTTCTCTATCTGCACTGTCCAATGCAATAGTCAAGCAGCCACATGCAGTTGTGAAACACTTGAAATGTAGCTAGTGAGGCTGAAAAACTGAATTTTAAAATCGATTTTATTTTAATTATATTTGAATCTAAGTTCCCACATTTGGAAAGTGGCTACCGCATAAGACACAGATGTAGAGAGTAAGCTGCTGTGTCTAAGGGCCATGGGATGCTGGAGCGTGTGCACCACTGGTTTCCGCACGTCTCTGACAGAGAAGCCACTGGCTACCAAGGAAGCCATCTGCTGGCAGCCACGCGATAAAAGCCAGAAAGAAAAGCGTCACCATCAGAAGATACGCCCTTTCCTCTTGCAGTTTCCCTCAGCCCTCTCTGCTCAACAAGGTGTAGCGTGATACCATCTGCCAAAGAAGAAATGTTTACAGAGTCTACTTCTAGTATCACAAAGCAACCCAAAGAAGAGTGAATTTAGAGCTGAGAGACAATGAATTGATGACTGGCATATGGTGGATGGAACCTGGGTACAACCAAAACTATTCACTGTACACCTTTAAACATCGTTTCACGTAAACATACTCCTTACTCAGCAAATTAAAACCCAGACGATGAAAAGTACATACCAAGCAAATACAAGTTAGAAGAAAGCTAGACCAACAAAACATCCATACGGACTTAAAGGGGCCACAAATATCAGTAAAAAGAACTTTATGCTGAGGAAACATAACAAGTGTAACCATATCTGCACCTAATAATATAACTTAGAAATATTTTTAACTGGTAGACTTACAAGGCAAAGTGGGTGAATTTCCAACAGTACCTGGTGATTTTAACATATACTTCTCAGAAACTGATAAGGAAGGCAGAGAGAATTTTTTTTTAAGTTCAAAGAATTTTTGAACAATTATGAGTTTATATATACCCACACAACCAGAATACAAATTATTCTCAAAATCACATGAAATGTGTAAAAATAGATCATATATTAAGCTACAAAGGAATGATTAATAAATTTTAAGAAGTGACATCATATTGAACAACTATCTAAATTAAATGCAATAGAAGCAAAAATCACTAACAGGGAAAATGGACATGTGTCTAAACATTAAAAATCATCTCTCTAAATAATCCATGGGATAAAAATGATATGACAAGAGAAACTAAAATCTAATGTTAAAGATGTTCTGTCGCTAAGTTCTGACTCTTTGCAACCCCATGGACTATAGCCAACCAGGCTCCTCTGTCCGTGGGATTTCCCAGGCAAGAATACTGAAGTGGGCTGCCATTTCCTCCAGGGGATCTTCCCAACCCAGGGAATGAATCCACATCTCCTACAGTGGAAGGCGAATTCTTTACCACTGAGCCAGCAGACACTATATTTTAAAAAAAAAAAAAAGCCCGTAGACATCCGCTTAACATGGAAATCACACATATACTCCTGTACACCACATGTATGCCACATATGCTTCCCAATACCACTGTTGTTCAGTGTAGAGCTAAGAACCTGGTATACAGTGGAGATGGTATCACAACTCAGCGAGGAAAGAAAGAATTACTGTTTAATAAGTGGTGGTGGGAGAACTGGCTCATAATGTAAATAAAATAAAGGTAGCCTCCTGAAACAAATCAGAATATTTCCAGATAGATTAAGAACCATGTGAAAAAGCAAAGCTACAAAAACTATTAGAAGAAAATATTGTAGGCAAATATCACTGTGACTTTGAAAGCAGCAAGAATATCTCGAAGGAGGAAGCAGATGGATTTGAAGAAGGAGACTTTGCTTGAATCAGTTAGATTTAGGTTTAACTCTGAGAAGTGTAAGCAGTCCAGGGCCAGCATCATGAATCTGGTCCTTCCTTCCATCACCGTTTTCCCATCCTTAGCAAGTGGCTCCCAACTCATGATCCAGTACTCCAACTGGTGAGGAGAAGAGTGAAGAATGGAGCTCTTCTTCTTTAAGAATATTTTCTGCATATTTCCCATAATACCTTCTCTTACACTGAGATATGCTGGAAAATGTAGTCTTTATGCCCGGAGGCCTGGTGTCCAATTAAAATCAGAGTTTCTTTGTTTGAATTAAGAAAGGAAAAAACTGAGCACCAGAAAGAGAGTTAACTGGCAATTAACAGACTGGGACAACATGTTTTCAACATATATGCCTGACTTTAATATCCTAAATGTACAACTTAGAAAAAAAAAAAAGGAGGAGGAGAATTTTATATAAAAATGTGAAAAGAAGAAAGTTCAGTTCAGTTCAGTTGCTTAGTCGTGTCTGACTCTTTGTGACCCCATGAATCGCAACATGCCAGGCTTCCTTGTCCATCATCAACTCCCGGAGTTTACCCAAACCCATGTCCATCGGGTCGGAGATGCCATCCAGCCATCTCATCCTCTGTCGTCCCCTTCTCCTCTTGCCTCCAATCCCTCCCAGCATCAGAGCCTTTTCCAATGAGTCAACTCTTCCCCNGTACACCACATGTATGCCACATATGCTTCCCAATACCACTGTTGTTCAGTGTAGAGCTAAGAACCTGGTATACAGTGGAGATGGTATCACAACTCAGCGAGGAAAGAAAGAATTACTGTTTAATAAGTGGTGGTGGGAGAACTGGCTCATAATGTAAATAAAATAAAGGTAGCCTCCTGAAACAAATCAGAATATTTCCAGATAGATTAAGAACCATGTGAAAAAGCAAAGCTACAAAAACTATTAGAAGAAAATATTGTAGGCAAATATCACTGTGACTTTGAAAGCAGCAAGAATATCTCGAAGGAGGAAGCAGATGGATTTGAAGAAGGAGACTTTGCTTGAATCAGTTAGATTTAGGTTTAACTCTGAGAAGTGTAAGCAGTCCAGGGCCAGCATCATGAATCTGGTCCTTCCTTCCATCACCGTTTTCCCATCCTTAGCAAGTGGCTCCCAACTCATGATCCAGTACTCCAACTGGTGAGGAGAAGAGTGAAGAATGGAGCTCTTCTTCTTTAAGAATATTTTCTGCATATTTCCCATAATACCTTCTCTTACACTGAGATATGCTGGAAAATGTAGTCTTTATGCCCGGAGGCCTGGTGTCCAATTAAAATCAGAGTTTCTTTGTTTGAATTAAGAAAGGAAAAAACTGAGCACCAGAAAGAGAGTTAACTGGCAATTAACAGACTGGGACAACATGTTTTCAACATATATGCCTGACTTTAATATCCTAAATGTACAACTTAGAAAAAAAAAAAAGGAGGAGGAGAATTTTATATAAAAATGTGAAAAGAAGAAAGTTCAGTTCAGTTCAGTTGCTTAGTCGTGTCTGACTCTTTGTGACCCCATGAATCGCAACATGCCAGGCTTCCTTGTCCATCATCAACTCCCGGAGTTTACCCAAACCCATGTCCATCGGGTCGGAGATGCCATCCAGCCATCTCATCCTCTGTCGTCCCCTTCTCCTCTTGCCTCCAATCCCTCCCAGCATCAGAGCCTTTTCCAATGAGTCAACTCTTCCCCTGAGATGGCCAAAGTACTGGAGTTTCAGCTTTAGCATCAGTCCTTCCAATGAACACCCAGGACTGATCTCCTTTAGGATGGACTGGTTGGATCTCCTTGCAGTCCAAGGGACTCTCATGAGTCTTCTCCAACACCACAGCTCAAAAGCATCAATTCTTTGGCACTCAGCTTTCTTCACAGTCCAACTCTCATATCCATACATGACCACTGGAAAAACCATAGCCTTGACTAGACAGACCTGTGTTGGCAAAGTAATGTCTCTGCTTTTGAATATGCTATCTAGGTTGCTCATAACTTTCCTTCCAAGGAGTAAGTGTCTTTTAATTTCATGGCTGAAATCACCATCTGCAGTGGTTTTGGAGCCCAGAAAAAATAAAGCCTGACACTGTTTCCACTGTTTCCCCATCTATTTCCCATGAAGTGATGGGACCAGATGCCATGATCTTCATTTTCTGAATGTTGAGCTTTAAGTCAACTTTTTCACTCTGCTCTTTCACTTTCATCAAGAGGCTTTATAGTTCCTCTTCACTTTCTGCCATAAGGGTGGTGTCATCTGCATATCTGAGGTTATTGATATTTCTCCTGGCAATCTTGATTCCAGCTTGTACATCTTCCAGCCCAGCATATAGGCAAGCAATTCACAGAAGAGGAAACCAGAGACTAGAATGGCTAATAAACAGATACAGACGTTTAACCTTATTAATGATCAAAGAAAGCCGAAATAAAGAAATGGATACCACTTTACAGCCAAAGAAAAAATATGGGATAATATCAAAGTGCCAAAGATGTGGGGAAAATGCAACTTTTATGCACTGTTCAGGGAGTGAAAAGTGGTACAGTCTTTAGAAGAGAAATTTGGGGTATATTTAGTAATATGGACATAATGCATATCACTGTACACTGAAAATCCTGTGTTGAGTATAAACGCCAGAGAAATTCTTGATTAAGTACATTAAGAGATATACAATTCAAGGATGTTTATTGCAACACTAGTTTATACTAACAGAATTATAAATAACTTAACTGTTCTTTTTTGTCTTTTAAAAATGTTGTATTATGTTGGCGTATCATTGAAGAACAACATTGTGGTAGTTTCAAGTGTACAGCAAAGTGATTCAGTCATACAGATATAGGTGTCTGTTCTTTTTCAAATTCTTTTCCCATTTAGGTTATTGCAGAATTTTAGCAGAGTTCTCTGTTAAATCTCTGTTAAAACTTGTCTGTGCGGTAGGTCCTTGATGGTTACCTATTTTAAATATGGCAGTGTGTATGTGTTAATCTCAAACTCCCAGATATGTGTTAGTCACTCAGTCGTGTCCAACTCTTGGCAGCCTCATGGACTATAGCCTGCCAGGCTTCTATGTTCATGGAGTTGTCCAGGCAAGAATACTGGAATGGGTAGCCATTGCCTTCTCCAGGGGATCTTCTCGACCCTGCAGTGCAGGCAGGTTCTTTGCCTTCTGAGCCCCCAGGGAAGCCCTGGTGAGGGATAACTAAATAAAACATGTGTCAATGATGGAATAGAAGGCTACCATCAAAAAGAGGACTAGCTCTGCATTAATCAACACGAATAAATCTCCAAGAAGCAGAGTCACATATGTAGCAATATGTCACTTGCGTACATCAAATATGCACACATTGCAACATCACATCTTGTTTATGTGAATGCATTTATATGTATAAATAAAATGGACCGAGAACCTGAGAACAGGGCCTACGGGGGAGAGGTGAATGGACTGGAAATAAAGCAAAACTTCAATTGAAAAATAAAATAAAAATAATAAGTATGTACCAACCTGGGGCAAGATTAAAGCTCTATAAACTAAATCTGGGTTCAAGTAATCTTTCAAGCCATGAAACACAATAATTGGATGTTCTATAACGTTTCTTGAGTAAGTGGACGACTATTCCCCAAACAGAAAATTGCTGAGTTTGATGTGCTCCAGCACGGGATTTGTGAAATGATTCATAGGAATATTTTCCTTTTTGGGGCTTGCATCATTTGCCTCCAACTGTTTAATCTCATCAAGCAGCGCACTCACAATTTGAAGTTATTTCTTGTGAGGCCATTATCATTGCTGGGTTCTTTTGTTTTTCATTTGGAATTGTGTTCCTAAAGCATCTCTTTCCCTGCAGGTTTTGAGCCATCTGCAATAAAGGAGGTACTTAAGATTTCAATAACAACAAAAACAGATTAACTAAAGCTTTGCCTTTCATGTGGAGTAGATTTCTGTTCAACTTTCAGGCAGTGCACTACAAAGAGTCTTTATTTTGTTTCAGTCGATTGAAAATGAGGCCTAGGTACTGGATAAGATGCATTTGTTCTCTTTTCAACTGTTTTCAAGTGTGGAAAGCTCTTCCCTCAGATAGCCACATGGCTTCACTCATGTGTCTGCTCAAATGTCATTTCTTGGAGAGCTTCTCACTATTTATAAGAGCATCTCCATTACTCCCTAGATCCTTTCTTTCGCTTTATTTTTCTTCATGGCCCCAATTATTAAATCACGTTTATTCATTTATTAGCTATCTCCTCACACTTAAATGTGAGATCCATGAGAACTGAGACCCCAAAGGAACAAAACAGCCCGCTTTGTTCATGGTTCGCTCCCCACACTGGGAACAGTGCCTGGAACAGAGAACGTGCTCACTAAATGTGCACTGATTGCATGAATGAGGAATCTTCTCGAGAGTTTTGTAAAGACGTCTCCATTATGCTTCTGTATTTTTTTTTATAATGAATCCAACAAGCATTTTTCCATTTTGCTGTTCATCTTTCCACCCAGTCTATAGTCATTCTTCCAAAATTTATTGAGAACCTACTATGTGCCAGGACTGTGCCAAGTCTGAGGGATTCTATGACAAACAGCACAGACCACACCCCATCATTTTTGGTTCTTGCTTTCAACAATGACAGTGACCTCACGTTTCTAAAATCAGCACACGCTTATCAAGAGTTTTCTCCATGCCAAGCGCAGAGTGAACCTTGTTACATCCATTGTCTTTTCCAAATGTTACAACAATTCTATGAAGTTGGTATTTGTGTGTCTCAAAATTTCTTTCCCCTAAGCATGCAGTCGAGGAGCAATAAATGCAACAAGAGAATCATCTTGTCCCAGGTAGAACCTTCCAGAGAGTAGCATACAGGGCACAGCTACATGTTGTAGCTCAGACAGTAAAGAATCTGCCTGCCATGCAGGAGACCTGGGTTTGATCCCCGGGTCGGGAAGATCGCCTGGAGAAGGAAACTTTCATAGACAGGAGAGCCGGGCTGCAGTCCACGGGGTCACAGTTGGCCACGACTGAGGACTGCACTTGGAACAGGTGCCAAGCCCCCGCAGAGAGCCTCTCCAGTCCCCCAGCCTGAACCCAGGCCTGATGCTCTCTGCACGGCAAAGACTTGTTCCCTTCCACTTCACAGATTCTTTTAGTGACTATCTTACCACTTTCATCCAGAAGAAATGCAGACATGTGTGGTCAGAGAGACTTTGAGACATACCTGAACCTGATGTCAAACATGTTTACATAAACCGCTTTTCCATCCCACACTCAGCACGACCTCTTCACGATAAAGGACTTTTGAGTAGTTTTTTAATATCATTTTAGGACAAACTGATGGTCAGAGAGGTTAAGAAACTTACTCAAGGTGAATAAGTAGCCAGTTCAGGATTCATACCCAGGCCTGTCTTCCAAACCCATGCTCTCGTCCACTAAGCTATGCCCAGTCCAGTGGGACCATTTTTACCCAGTGAGGCCTCTGCCGATTTCCCTTTCTTATTTCCCACTAACTTGGAAGACAAGAGATCTAGATTCTCGTTCTGACTCTGCCTGTAATTTACTCTGTGACTTTCGGTTGTGTTTCTACCTGTCACTGGCCTTCAGTTTACTCATCTGCAAAATGAGAGGGAAAAGAGCCCTTTTCCTGTTTTTCTTGCAATGAAATCACATGTAAAAACACAGTATGCAAATATTTAAAACATGTTAACATGAAGCTTCTCTGGATAAATCTGGAGTTGGAGTTCTGAGTTCTGTCCATGTGGTCCTCCCCCACCACTGGGGAGAGTTGTGGATGGACCTCGGGGAATCTGTAAACATCCAAAATGGTAGGTTGAATTGTGTGTGTACATGTATACATTTTCATAATCTCAAAGGGATCCTGATCCCCATTAAAAAGTGATGACATAATGATCTGAATCTCAGCTGACAAGTACCAGGAGCCGTGCTAAAGCATGTCATATGCAGTAACTCATTTCATCTTTAGAACAACCTGATGAGTGGGTATTAATGATAGAATCTCCATTTTATAGATGAAAAAAAATAGAAACAGCATGGTAAGTCAGTTGTGTGAAAGTTGCTCAGTCACGTCTGACTCTTTGCGACTCCATGGACTATAGCCTGCCAGGCTCCTCTGTCCATGGAATTCTTCAGGCCAGAATACTGGAGTGGGTAGCTGTTCCCTTCTCCAGGGGATCTTCCCAGCCCAGCAACTGAACCCAGGTCTTGCACATTGCAGGCTGATTTTTTACCATCTGAGCCACCAGAGAAGCCTGATAAGTCAGTTACTGAAGGTTATAGAGCTAATGAAAGCTTTCCTAAACATCTCCTAGGTTTTTGCAAAGATGACCGACCAATTCTCTTTGGATAAGTTTTATGCCAGAGAAGGCAATGGCGACCCACTCCAGTACTCTTGCCTGGAAAATCCCATGGGTGGAGGAGCCTGATAGGCTGCAGTCAATGGAGTCGCTAAGAGTCGGACACGACTGAGCGACTTCAGTTTCACTCTTCACTTTCATGCTTTGGAGAAGGACATGGCAACCCACTCCAGTGTTCTTGCCTGGAGAATCCCAGGGACGGAGGAGCCTGGTAGGCTGCAGTCCATGGGGTCGCACAGAGTCGGACACTACTGAAGCGACTTAGCAGCAGCAGCAGCAAGTTTTATGCACTCAGGAAATATTGTGCTGTTTCCTATGGGATATTGTTTTTTATGAAATGAAGTATCCTGTTATTGCCCAGGACGCATCTCATGTAGCTCTGGGCCTCTACTGCATTCAGGTTTCTATTCAAACAATCCTCAGAGGGGCCTTCCTGACCACCCTAGAGAGTGTGGCATTTTCCTCCATCAATAAATCTCCTTCTCTGCTTTATTTTTATTCCCAGCACTTACCACTACTTGACAACTTTCACCTGTTTCCTTGTATGCTGCTCAGTACACATGCACTAGACAGTAAATCTATGAAGGCAGGGATTTTGTCCGTCTCGACGTATTCCTAACCATATAATAAATAACGTTTGGCATGTGGTAGACCAAAATATTTATTGAAGAAGTGAGTAACTGACTGACTGAATGAATGAGTGACTGGAAGGGTTTTAAGCAGGAAGATCCAATTCTAATTTTAGAATCGTCACTCTAGCAGTAGAACAGCAAATAGATCACTACGGGATAGGCCCATAGGCTGCCGGACAGGCTACTAGGTGGCTAAGACGGTGCGCAGGCTTGCGATCCAGAGAATCCAATGGCACCCCACTCCACTGTCCTTGCCTGGAAAATCCCATGGACGGAGGAGCCTGGTAGGCTGTAGTCCATGGGGTCGCTAAGAGTCAGACATGACTGAGCGACTTCCCTTTCACTTTCACTTTCACTTTCATGCATTGGAGAAGGAAATGGCAACCCACTCCAGGGTCCTTGCCTGGAGAATCCCAGGGACGGGGGAGCCTGGTGGGCTGCCGTCTCTGGGGTCGCACAGAGTCGGACATGACTGAAGCGACTCAGCAACAGCAGGCTTGCAATCACGGTGGCTTTGACCAGAGTGGTCATGAGGGGTGGTGGAGGAAGCGGGCAGGGAGAGGCTTAGGAGGGAAGGAGCTGCAGGACTTGGTGGCCAAAGGGTGCTAAGGGACAGGCACGAGTCAGAGATGGTCCCCCATCATTTTGACTCAGACAGCTGGCTGGTTGTGGCCATTTATGGCTTGTGGCTGTGACCTGCCTTCAGCCAGAGATGAAACCTCAAGCCTGTGAGAAAGATCTTGGGGTCACCCTGGGGAAGCCAGAAGACGCTGACTAAACACTCATGCCCAGTAGCAGAGCGGCGAGCACCTGCAAGAGAGGGAGCTGCTGGGCAAAGATGATGTCAACGGTTTTAGCAATGCAGGATTTCAGACTTCCTGGCATTCACACAATGGAGGCTCCCTTAGGACCTGGGAAGAAATATCATCCAATAACCGGCAAATACCCCTGGCCCCTCAGAGAGGCAGTGCTGCCAATGACCTTGGTGCTGATGACATTCAGAGGAAGGTCCAAGTGAGCACAAGGCCAGCTGGGGGGAAAGTCTGGAACCCAGGGGCTGTAGCCACACCAACTGCAAAGGGCAGAGCCGCCCGCTTCTCCGACCTGGTAGCAATCAGGACTGTGCTTCTGCGTTGGTCGAACATGTCAAGATGAGACAGATGGAGACTTGCTGAAGCTTTGCCTTCCGCCGACACCTGGCTTGATTCTGGTGACACTCAGGATGTGCTGTGATACCTGGCCTCCGTTCCATGGTGGATGAATTTATATTCAAAACAGCACCAAGGGCAAACCCAAGCCTGTCTCCAAGGCAGAGTCCTTCCTTAAGTTTATTGATTTGGGTTCTACTTGGCAGTTTGGGCGAGCAGTGGTTTCCTTATGACGTGAAAGCTTTTTTGGCCTGGCTGTTTCTTAGCCGTGGGGCAGCTATCCCACTGAAGGGAGCTTGCTACCCTGCCTGCTCAGGGCACTGTGGGGAGCATTTGGTTCACTTGCATATAACCCCAGTCTCTTTGTCATGGGCCCCTCAGAGGATGGCATGTTTGGGGGTTTCCCTCTAAGCTTTCGCCAGGGCTTCCCTGATAGCTCAGTTGGTAAAGAATCCTCCTGCAATGCAGGAGACCCTGGTTCAATTCCTGGGTCGGGAAGATCCACTGGAGAAGGGATAGGCTACCCACTCCAGTAGTCTTGGGCTTTCCTTGTGGCTTAGCTGGTAAAGAATCCGCCTGAAACGTGGGAGACCTGGGTTCGATTGCTGGATTGAGAAGATCCCCTGGAGAAGGGAATGGCAACCTACCCCAGTATTCCGGCCTAGAGAATCCCATAGACTGTATACTCCATGGGGTGGCCAAGAGTCAGACACGACTGAGCGACTTTCACTTCACTAGGCTTTCATCTCTGCTCTCCCTTCAGTCTAGAAGGTCTTTCCTGCCCCTTCTTTACCTGGCCAACCACCTTTGTCCTGAGGGGCTCAGATCAGCTCTCACTTGCCTCTTCAGCACTCTCATCTGCTGGCCATGCGGTCCTCCTCTGGCTTCCACAGGCCCTGGGGTCCCCACTCCTGCTACTGATCACACCAGGATCTCTTAGTATATACTCGCTTTTCTGTCCTGTGTGCCTAACCCACTCTCTGGCATGTGGCAGCCCTCCCCCGCCATGTCCCCTCTCCAGTCAATGTTCATGGAATAAAGTGAATTTATGCTATTGTAGTGGAGAAAAAGAACCAGAAGATTTCAGCTGTGTCAACGATCTCAAAGTAGTAGGATTCCATTGTACCAGCTGTCATGGGAGAAACCAGGGTTGGAAGGTCAAGAAATGGACTCTTTCCTGCTGTGTGATGTTGACTCCTCCCCTTCCTTTGAGATGGACATCCTCACCTTCAGTGTGGAGACCTGGGACTGAGGGTTGGCTTCGCCACTTCCCTGCTGTGTGGCCCCAGCAAGACCGCCCCCTCTCTGGGCTCCAGTGATCCCCTTTGTGAAGTAAAGTGGGTGGACTACATACGTACAGAGCTTATATTTACATAAGTGTGTGTGTATATGTGTAAGGGTGTTTGTAAGTGCCTGGGAGTGTTCTAAGAGCAAATAGATAGCTGGGCTTCCCTTGCGGCTCAGCTGGTAAAGAATCCCTCTGCAATGTGGGAGACCTGGGTTCGATCCCTGGGTTGGAAAGATCCCTTGGAGAAGGGAAAGGTTGACCCGTGACTGAGCGACTTTCACAAGCACAAGGCACCGTTTTAAGTGCAAACAGAGCGCCGGTGGGAAGCTGCTGCGCAGCACGGGGAGCGGGGAGCGCAGCTCGGGGCTCTGTGACGAGCTGGGGGGATGGGAGTAGGGTGGGAGGCGCAGGAGGGAGCGGATACGGGCATACATACGCCTGATTTGCCTTGTTGTGCAGCAGAAACTAACCGTTGTAGAGCAATTATACTCCAATTTAAGACAAATTTTTTTAAAGTGCTGTATATGTATTAGCTCATTTAATCCTTACAACAACCCTACCATGATAACATTTCCTCATATTCTTAATGGTGAAAGCAAAGCAAAGCAAGGTCATTTGCTCAAAGTCTTCCAGCTGATGACGAATAGAGCTTGGCTTTTACCAAACAGTCTGTTTTCAGAGCCCACGTTTTAGCCCCAGATCTCAACCGCCTCTCAGCTGGATGATTTCTAAAACCCTTTCTCGTTTTATAATGGAAGAGAAGAAGAAGAGAAGAGAAGTCGCTCAGTCGTGTACGACTCTTTGCGACTCCGTAGACTGTAGCCTACCAGGCTTCTCTGTCCATGGGATTCTCTAGGCAAGAATACTGGAGTGGGTTACCATTTCCTTCTCCAGGGGATCTTCCCGGCCCAGGGATCGAAGCCGGGTCTCCCGCATCGGAGGCAGACACTTTAACCTCTGAGCCAATTATTATCACATGGAGACTATTTCCATTTGGTGCCTTCAGAGACCATGTTAACTGGTCACTTCCTGGACAGAACAGAGGAATTCAGTCTTTTTTCCCCCCTCTGCCCCTTATGTTGATCAGAGAAGAAACTAGTGCAGATTTGGGCATCGGGCAGAGCTGGAACCGCAGCCCCACGCTTCACCTGCTGCACAGCAACCTGGGCAAGTCAGAAGTGACTTAGAACCTTGGTTACGATGCAGGTTGAGGTGAAGATGGTTCCAGAATCTTCCTCCTCAGTGGCTGTAAGGATGAAATAATACTGATAGGGTTGTCAGATTTGGCAAAGAGAAATAGAGTATGCTCAGTGAAATATGAATTCCAGATAAGCAAGGAATATTTTTTTAGTACAAATATGCCCTGTGCAATAAATGGGAAATACTTATTCTAATAAATGATTCCTTGTTTATCTTGATTTCAAATTTAACTAGGGGCCCTGAATTTTATCTGACAGCCTTACATGCAGAGGAAGCCCTTAGCATCGTGCCTGCCCCATTGGAAGTGCACAGTAAACGTTAGAAAGATTTCTCTGCTGAAACCCGCTGGACTGTCCTTAAAATCTGCGTCCACCCATGTTTGGATGGACTGGGCGGGCCGTAACTGTGCACCACCCCTGAGTAAGCATGTGGCTTGGTTATCTGTGGATTGGAGAGGACTGACCTAGAATAGAGGAGGCTTGGAAGAGCCTTTCGAATGGAAAGCTGGCTCATCAGAAGCTGGGCGGAAACACCGGCTGCCTTGTCTGCCAGCCTCGGGCTCACTCCAGTCAGCTCCCTGGCCAAGGGCGCCACCTTGTGTCAACCTCTGGGTTGCCAGGCTGGTGTGCAGCTCAGAGCCGAGGATGAGACCCCGGGATGGGCCCCGGGGATGCTCAGATTGTCTTGTCCTGTTCTGTCTTGTCCAGTTGCTGCAGTGCAGGGCAGAGCTGCCCTCCTGAGATCCCTAATGGTCCTGCTTTCTCTCCTCCCATCCTCCTCTGCTGACATGCCATCAACTTTCTAAACAAGACCTGTGCTATACCTTGCAGGGTCTCAGAGAGGCTGCAGGTACGTGAGAAACCGGACGGATGAGGTAGAACACCGTAGGTCGGGATCCACATGATTACCTCCTCGCTGCATAACCTCAAGGTATTCGCCTTACTCCTCTGAAAGTGAAAGTCACTCAGTCGTGTCTGAGTCTTTGTGACCCCATGGACTATACAGTCCATGGACTTCTCCAGGCCAGAATACTGGAGTGGGTAGCCTTTCCCTTCTCCAGGAGATGTTCCCAACCCAGGGATTGAACCCAGGTCTCCCACATTGCGGGCGGACTCTTTACCAGAAGCTATTTGCTTTTTAAGATTGTTAAACTATCCCTTGCCTTGTATATCTTGAAGGACTTTGATGAGGAAAAATTGTTTGTGCATGCGAAAGGGCTCTGAAGACTGTAACATGCCAGGACAGTGTAAGTAAGTTGATAGTATATTCCTACATAGCATCTGCAATAACAGAGTATGTTACTAATACCATTAATAACAGCAGCATCTCCTGGGCGTCCTAATGCTCTGGTCCTGAATGCCTGGAGACGTTGGTGTGTCCCTGTCTATACTGCTTCTGACTTTCAGACCCAAGACTCCCCCTTCCAGGTCTGTCCTTCTGTGCGGCATCAGGTACCCCAAGCATCTGGGGGACAGAATGGCTTCTGTAGCAGTAAAGAATCGGGCATCTGCTGGCAGTTACCCAAGCTCTCTGTACCTCAGTTTTCTCATCTGTATAATGGGGATGATAGATAGTAGCCTCCCTTCTTGTGAGGATTAAATTAGATAGTAAGTGAAGCACCTAAAAGCTTTCTTTTTCATTAATCTTTTAAAAATTAATTCATATTTTGGCCACACCCCATGGGACTTCCCTGACCAGAGATAAAACCCGTGCTCCCTACATTGGAAGGGTGGAGTATAAACTGCCTGATGGCCAGGGAAGTCCCCTGACAACTTTAACAAGCTCTAAATAAATGCAGTTATTATTTACTTTGAGTGCTGGCTGCTGTTCTGACTTGCCCCCCTCTTAGGAAGCAGTGTGGAGAAGTGGATATCACGTGGGGTTTGCAGCCAGAGAGGAGTGACTCTGGATCTGGGCTGTGTCACCAACACCATCACCATGGTTTCTGGCAGGTGTCTTCACCTCTCTGAGCCAGTTTCTGCTCCTACGAACTCTGGAGACAGAACTTGTTTCCATGGTTGGGTGAGAATTCAAAGCCATCACTCTCTAAAGGGCCCTGCATGTTTCTATCACTACCTCGTTATCAGATAAGTGGCAGTTCTTACATATTTCTTCTCTTCTTTCAGGCACATCCATTCATCCTTCTGTTAGAAAAATCTACTAACTTCTGCTATGGCCAGAGCCCATGCTATTTGCTGGGGATACAAAGATAAATAAGATATGTATATATTAAGTCGCTTCAGTCATGTCCGACTCTTTGAGACCCTATGGATCATAGCCTGCCAGGCTCCTCTGTCCATGGGATTCTCTGGGCAAGAATACTGGGGTGGGTTGCCATGCCCTCCTCCAGGGGATCTTCCCGGCCCAGGGGTCGAACCCATGTCTGTTATGTCTCCTGCATTGGCACGCAGGCTCTGTACCACCAGCACCACCTGAGAAGCCCAAATAAGATATATCTTGCCTTCTGAGAATTTGCATCTTGTGTGGGGTGTGAGGTGTGGTAATAAGAAGCACTTCCATCTGTTGAGTAGCTACTGTTCATGCTACGTGGAAGGAGGAACCACCAGAACCTAATTCTGGATCAAGAGCAGTGGCTGAAGAGGCTGAACAGGGTCAGCCGGCAAGGAAGGCATGATGAACAGACCTCCTCACTCACCGAGCCGACACAAGGTGGGAGGACGTGAGTCTCGCGTCCTTGGGTCACTGGGTAGATGCTGCCACATCCCAGGACAGGGACTCCAAGAGAAAGATCAGACTTCGGGGGCAAAATGCTGAATTTATCTTGAGTTGCTGTTGCAAAGCGAGTCGAAGGGCCACGCTACTGCGCCATGCATCTTCTTCCAGATCCAACAGCTCTGTGCAATCCTGTCATCACCTCACTTTACAGATGAGGAAACTGAGGCTTACAGGTGTCAAGTCTCTTCCCAACATCACACAGCTCTGTGACCAGTAGGGCCAGGATTTGACCCTACATCTGCCCGCCTCCACGCCTGTTGGGAAGCAAAAAAACAAACAGAAAAAAAAAACAAACCAAGGAGGGATTTTCAAGGCTCCATCGTGAAAGTGGAGCCTGGTGATGTCCGACCGATAGAGCTGGGCCCTTCAGATTCATTCCAGAAGCCCTGGAAGGTATTGCTCGTGCTCGTGTCCTCTTGGCCCCAGAGGAACCCTGTGGGGCTTCAGCCCATCTCTGGAATTCATCCCGGCTCACCGCGGCCTGATGACCCGCAAGTGAGCAGTGTCCATGCTCCAGTTCCCACCCAGGCCACCTCGTCTGCAGCACCGCACGTGGGACAGATGTGAAATTCAAGGGCCGGGGATTCCTTTGCCACTTTAAGCCTTGAGGAGAAGAAATGAGCAAGAGAAGGGAGGAGGAGAGATATACTTGGGAGCCCTTTTAGCCCCCTGGAAGTGAGCCAGTGAATTAAGGGCAGCAATGATATAAGATAAAAATTGCGGCAGGGGTTACATGTTTGGGGGCTGGTCACTACCTACCAGGAATGTGCCGCTG
>SJYW01006990.1:48940-59827 GCA_006410735.1 Raphicerus campestris | reverse complement strand
GTGCAATCCTGTCATCACCTCACTTTACAGATGAGGAAACTGAGGCTTACAGGTGTCAAGTCTCTTCCCAACATCACACAGCTCTGTGACCAGTAGGGCCAGGATTTGACCCTACATCTGCCCGCCTCCACGCCTGTTGGGAAGCAAAAAAACAAACAGAAAAAAAAACAAACCAAGGAGGGATTTTCAAGGCTCCATCGTGAAAGTGGAGCCTGGTGATGTCCGACCGATAGAGCTGGGCCCTTCAGATTCATTCCAGAAGCCCTGGAAGGTATTGCTCGTGCTCGTGTCCTCTTGGCCCCAGAGGAACCCTGTGGGGCTTCAGCCCATCTCTGGAATTCATCCCGGCTCACCGCGGCCTGATGACCCGCAAGTGAGCAGTGTCCATGCTCCAGTTCCCACCCAGGCCACCTCGTCTGCAGCACCGCACGTGGGACAGATGTGAAATTCAAGGGCCGGGGATTCCTTTGCCACTTTAAGCCTTGAGGAGAAGAAATGAGCAAGAGAAGGGAGGAGGAGAGATATACTTGGGAGCCCTTTTAGCCCCCTGGAAGTGAGCCAGTGAATTAAGGGCAGCAATGATATAAGATAAAAATTGCGGCAGGGGTTACATGTTTGGGGGCTGGTCACTACCTACCAGGAATGTGCCGCTGGTCTTTTCTACCTGACGTCTTATTCGGTCTTCATGGCAACCCTGTGACGTAGGTGCTATTATTTCTTCATTTCACCGAGGAGGAAACTGGGGCACAGAGAGGTCAAGTAACCTGCACAGGGCCACACAGTCATCCAGAGGGCCTCTTCCGCTCACCCCACTCTGTGTGGTGTGCTGGCAACCTCGGGGGCAGAGGGCAGAAAGGAAGCAGGTGGGAGGCAGGTGCAGGGCTGGTGAACCCAGACTCTCTGAGCTTCTGGCCGAGTCTGAATGAAAAGACGGGCAATCTGGGCTCTGGTCTCCACTCACATCCTGTGTGACCTCAGATGTGCCGTCTCCACTCTACGTTCAATAATTTCCTGTGCTGGCATCTTCCCAGAAGGTCCAGTGATTAAGACTCCATGCTCCCATCGTAGGGGGCATTGGTTTGACCCCTGGCCAGGCAACTAAGTCAAGGCTATGGTCTTCCCAGTGGTCATGCACGGTTGTGAGAGCTAGACCATAAAGAAGGCAGAACACCAAAGAATTGATGCCTTCAAACTGTGGTGCTGGAGAAGACTCCTGAAAGTCCCTTGGACAGCAAGGAGATCAAACCAGTCAATCCTAAGGGAGGCCAACCCTGAATATTCACTGTAAGGACTGATGCGGAAGCTGACGCTCAAGTATTCTGATCATTTGATGCAAACCGCCTACTCACTGGTAAAGATTCTGATGCTGGGAAAGAGTGAGGGCAGAAGGAGAATAGGGCATCAGAGGATGAGACAGCTGGAGGGCATCACTGAAGCAGTGAACATGAACTTGGGCAAACTCCGGGAGATGGTGTGGGAAAGGGAGGCCTGGCATGCTGCAGTCCATGGGGTCACAAAGAGTCAGACATAACTGGGTGACTGAACAGCACCAACCATTGCATCTACTACTGCGGGCAGGAAGCCCTCAGGAGAGATGGAGCAGCCGTCATGGTCAACAAGAGTCCCAAATGCAGTACTTGGATGCAGTCTCAGAAATGACAGAATGATCTCTGTTCGTCTCCAAGGCAAACCATTCAATGTCATGGTATCCAAGTCTATGCCCCAACCAGTAACGCTGAAGAAGCTGAAGTTAAATGGTTCTGTGAAGACCTACAAGACCTTTTAGAACTAACACCCNCAAAGGTCCATCTAGTCAAGGCTATAGTTTTTCCTGTGGTCATGTATGGATGTGAGAGTTGGACTGTGAAGAAAGCTGAGGACTAAAGAATTGATGCATTTGAACTGTGGTGTTGGAGAAGACTCTTGAGAGTCCCTTGGACTGCTAGGAGATCCAACCAGTCCATTCTAAAGGAGATCGATCCTGAGTATTCTTTGGAAGGAATGATGCTAAAGCTAAAACTCCAGTACTTCAGCCACCTCATGCGAAGAGTTGACTCAATGGAAAAGACCCTGATGCTGGGAAGAATTGGGGACAGGAGGAGAAGGGCACGACAGAGGATGAGAAGGCTGGATGGCATCACCGACTTGATGAACGTGAGTTTGAGTGAACTCCAGGAGTTGGTGATGGACAGGGAGGCCTGGCGTGCTGTGATTCATGGGTTCGCAAAGAGTCGGACACGACTGAGCGACTGAACTGAACTGAACTGAAGAGCCTTGGGATAGAGGGACTATTGGGTGTCAAGGAGCCAGTGACCCTGGGACTCAGCCGGGACAGATGCGGGCAGCCATGGAACTGTGCCCCTGATCTGGGCGGCAGCCCTTGTGGAGCTGAGGTTTTTCTGAGTGTCAGGGCTCCTGCGTGCACGGGCACGCACTTGCAACCGCAGCTTCTCTCACTGCTGCACAGCAGCCGCGTGAGGGCGCTGCGTCCTCACGGTTCTCCGCAAGCTTCCCGCCGCTGGCCCAGAACGTCCACTTGAGGCCCGGGGCTAGTGCCCGGGGGTGGGCCTCTGAGCACAGGGAGAGCCGCTCAGGCCACACAGGCCCTGCCCTGTGGGAGGACGTGCCGGAGCCCTGACCGGAGGCCAGGCCGCGGCGCTCAGCCTGCTGCTGAATCACGGTGAGCTCGCGACACTTGGCTTCGCCTCTTCGAGCCTCGGCTTCAGCAGCTGCAAACGGGAACAGTGTTGTCCGCCTTGTGGGCTGGCGGTAAGCGGCGCTGGAACGAGAGCGCTTGTGGGAGTGCTTTTCAGAACTCGGACGTTCTGTATGCCTGAATAAGGTATCGTTATCACCCTCAATGGAGAAGGAAATGGCAACCCACTCCAGTCGTCTTGCCTGGAGAATTCCACGGACAGAGGAGCCTGGCAGGCTGCAGTCCATGAGGTCACACAGAGTTGGACATGACTGAGCGACTCACACACACACACACACACACACACACACTACCTTCAGAACATCATTCAGCAACACTTGTCAAGGCAGGAGAAGAATGTTTGATAAAGCCCTATGTGAACTTAGAACTGGCTTGGGCCCTTCCCCTGACTACCTTCCTGAAATTCCAACAGCCCCACGAGGAATGACTCCTAAGCAATTTCACATTTGGCAGAACGCATGCCGGTAGGATGATGCGGCTTGCACGGGGTCTGTCTGACTTCATGGAGCTCCTTCATCCACTGCCTGGTCCTGCCTGCCTCATGCCCGGCGGGGTGGGGTTCCATGTGTCTTTCTACAATGTTTCAGGCTGAGGTTTCAGGTGAAGATTTGTTTAGTCCTTTGGAGGTGTGGGCTCCCCTCGTCACTGCGCTCTCACTGCATACTTGACATGGAAGGATGTGTCACTGGGATCAGGGACCCCCTGACTTGACTTTTGCAATTTTCTCTTCTCTTGAACCTGTGCGTAACCCTTCCTCCTCCCTGGGAAACAGAGCCCTGGGGAGTAGCTGGCTTCACCTGCAACTTAAACAAGCATGAATAAGTGGCAGATGGGTGGGAGAAGCTCAACTTATGGTCCCTCCCCAGGCTCCCCAAGATATTTGGGGGTACAGAATATTTGCTGTAATGGAGGAACATGCCTCCAGGAGATGATCTAATAGGAGAGCTTGTAGTTTTTCTGTTTTTCTTTTCTATCTTGATAAAAGAAAGATTGTGCTGATTGCATGGTTGAAGATAAAGAGAAGTGTGGCTTTGTTTTCACAATCGCTGTTCTCTTTTCTTCCTATCTTTCCATCAGCTTGGGAGGGAAGAGCCAGGTAAACTCTGGAATCTTCCCACCTGGGAGGATCTTAGGGTCCCCGAGTCACAGATACAGATCCGTGGTGCAGGGAGGCTCCTGAGAGACCAGATAAGGCAGACCTCTCAGGGCAGAGATGACGCACCGAAGCTCAGGGAAAGAACCAGACTTGCCCAAGATTGCCAAAGTCAGTGATAGGCTGGGATCAGAATGTACCTGCTCTCTTGGTCTCAAGTCAACACATTTTGCTAAGTTACTCGTTGCCTGGAGGGTGGTTAGTTTAGGAAACGGAGAGAAGGGATGGGACAGTGAAGGGGGGATAGGGAGGTGCTGACCTTGCTTTCTGAAAGCCCTCGTGGGGAGTTGATCATTTTCATCTGACGTCAGGCAAATAATGGCCACGGAAAGCAAATATTATGAGAGTAAATGTGTAAACACGGAGCTGGCAACAGTTTCAGAAACAGGCCGAGAGCTCCAGGCTTTAGCGGCCTGGCCCCCTGATGCTGCCTCTTACAAAATGCTGGGGAGGTAAGATCCGTCAGCGAAGCTGCAGCAGGGCTGGGGGGCAGAAACTAGGAGAGTTCTGGGAGAACTGAGAAGAAGCTTGCCCAGGGGTTAAAAGAGAATGTATCAGGATGCAGGAAGGAAAGAAAACTGTCGGGACCTCCCCGGCAGTCCAGGGGTTAAGACTTCCGCTTCCAGTGTAGGGGCTACAGGTTCGATCCCTGTGTTCGGAGAGCTAAGATCCCACAAACTTTGGGGCTAAAAAAGGCAAAACATAAAACAGAAGCAAGGTTGTAACAAATTCAACAAACTACTTTAAAAGTTGTCCCCATCAGAGAAAAAGAACACTGTCAATTGCTGAGGCCCCAGAGCCCACTGAGCGCTTCATAGAGATTTACGTGTGACTTTCCTGGGAGCCCTGAGGGACAGGCACTGGCATCCCATTTTGTAGATGAGAATGCCGACTCAGATAAGTTAAATAACTTGTGCCCAGTCGTACAGGTAGAATGCAGAGAAGCAGGGTTTTGATCTCAGCTCTGTCTACCCCAGTCTGTTTCAGAATCTGGATTGGGAACCTCCCTTTATCAGAATCACTAGGAACACTTGTCAAAAAGGAGTTACTCAGGCCTCGCCCCAGAGCTACTGAAAGGCAGCCTTGAGGCGGGCCTGAGAGTGAGCTTCTAACTAGCTCCCAAGAGAGGGGGAGGACTCTGTGTAGCTGAGACCTGGGAATCCCTACTCACTGGCAGGAGCTGGCCACCTTTTTTTGGTCAATGGATAGAGGATAAATGTCTTAGACTTTGCAGGCCTTACAACCTCTGTTGTAAATACTCAACTCTGCTGTTGTAGTGTAAAAGAAGCCACAGGCAATGCACGTGTGAAGGGGTGTGACTGTGTTCCTATAAAACTCTATTTACCACAGCAAGTCTTGGGCCAGATTTGCCCCTTGGTATTTTGCGCCCTCTTGCTTAGTATACCACATGCAAAGGACCCTCATAGCCTGTCTCTCTTGTTGTTTCTCTAGCAGCCCTGAAAGGAGGGTATGATTATCTCCATGCTGCAGATGGGAAAACTGAGGCCCAGGGAGGTTAGACAGCCATGGTCACATTGAGAGTGTGTAGCAGGGCTGGGGTTAGAACCAGACCTCCTGACTCCCAGTCCAATGCTGCTGAAAACTATGAAGTCTGATAAGGAAGCCAGGGAGTGTTATTATGTAATGCATGCAGCCACCATTCATTAAGCACTTGCTGTGTGCCCAGAGGAGCCACTGGCTCACATAAGCTGCTACCCAGATGTTGAATGTCATTGTCCCTGTCACAAGGGGCCGTCACAACCTCCCTGGGAGGTGGGAAGGCATCTGTGATGTGTCAAAGCCAGCTTATCTCGAGAGCCCCATACACCTGGTGTGCTGCAGCTGGACAATGGGAGGTGGAAGCTGCTGACAAGATGTATTTGCCTTTTCATTCTTGAGTCTGCGCACACTACCGCTCTCAAACAAACATCAAATAGACATGTGGTCACTTCAGTGACCTCCTTGTCACAAGTACAAGAACACAAACTCCAAGGCATGGAACGTCCTGTCCGGTTTGTGTGAGATGTCCCCACCAAGATCAGGGACTAGGAAATGCCAGGTATGGGGGAAAGAATGCTGGGCTTCTAGTTGGCCTGGATTCCACACCACTCTCTGCCGCTGGTCTATTGGATGACCTTAGGCATCACTTTACTAGTTTATAAGTGAGCGTCACTGTCTGGATGCATACAATGGGGGGCAGAAGAGAGGTGCTCAGTTGTTTAAGCCATTGGCTCATTCATCCATTTGCTTACCATGTATTAGGTACCTACTATGTGCCAAGGACAACTACGATCATTTTGATTTAAACTTCCAAAGATTTGAGATTCAGTCCTTCCTGAATAGGAGTTAGTCCATGAATAATAGATAGGTCCTTTAGGTCAAGAATGTCTTGGGCTAGGATTTCTCTCTCTCCTTTGCATAAGGTAGGTCTTGGCAAGAATGTAGAGCCAGCACTACCCACCAATCCATTTAGCAATGCAACCTTCCATCCATCCATCTTTCTATCCACCCAGCTCCCTGCCTATTCGCCTCTATTTGCAACCTTCCACACAGTCGTCTATATATCTAGACCCATCCATTTATCCATCCAAGTACATGTTGAGTACTGACCATGTGCCTGGTCCAGGACTGTGCCTGCTACCTCCTCATCCCCAGCACATGCCCACTGGGGTTTGCGGCAGAGGTGCTAGAAATCTCAGAGCCTGGGTAGCAATGATTCTTCATGCTCAGAATCCAGGGGATTTCTGGAGTGACTTCAGGTACTTGAAGAGTGTATGGGTCCAGAGATTGATCTGCTCAGCTGCCACACACATTTGCATCCAGACAAGGCCACTCCTCCTGGTTTGCACTGGCCTCTCTCACGCTGAGAACACTGGAAGCCCCAACCCTGGGCCTGTGCATGCTAAAACAGTCCTGCGTGAATGGGCAAACACAGCGTGACACAGACATTCAACGGAATATTGTCCAGCCATGAAAAAGGAACGACATATCTATGCATCCTGCAACACAGATGAACCTTGAAAACAGAGATAAAAGACCATGTATCGCGTGATTTCCATTTATGTGACGCCCGGAACAGGCAAACCCGCAGAGACAGCAGACAGATTCGTGGTTTTCAGGAGCTGAGCCAGAGGAATGAAGAGTGGTGGCTAATGGGTACAGGATTTCTTTCAGGGGGAGGGGGTGATGAAATGTTCTGGAATTAGTGGTGATGGTTGCACAACCCTGGGACTATAATAAAAATGATAGGATTGTATACTTTAAGAGGGTAAATTTTATGGGATGTGAATAATTTTTAAAAGATTTTAGATTTATTAGGAAACATGAAACATTTCAAAACAATACTCCCCCGTGTTATCTCCTGTGCTCCTCCCAACTTCCGGTCACACAGCCACCGGGGCCCCGGCTGCGTCGATGCTATGTTTTTCAGCTGAGAACCTGGGAGCTCAGGGCTGGTGAAGGGCCTGTCAGGACTGTGTTGCTAATTGGTGCCAGGGGAGCGATGAGAAGTGGAATCAGACTCCTGGCCAAGGGCCCGTTTCTTCCTCCCTTCCTTTCCTTCTGGCTCTGCGGGGTCTTCATGGCTGCGGCGGGCCTTCTCTCGTTGCAGCAGGCGGGCTCCCCTCTAATTGCACATGGGCTTCTCACTGTGGGGGCTTCTCTTGTGTGTGAGATTCAGTAGCTGTGGCCATCGGCTTAGCTGCCTCGCTCAGGCGAGACCTTCTTGGACCGGGGATCAAACCCGTGTCCCCTGCATTGGCCGGTGGATTTTTAACCCACTGAACCACCAAGGAAGTCCCTCAAGGGCTTGTTTTTTCACACCAGGCTGCCCGATGAGTAGAAGGTTTCCTGGCGAGCACCACTGCCCGCTCTGTGGCGTCTGCAGGCAGGGGCCACCCCGCAGCTAGTGGTTGCCATTCTAGGAGCGTTCCTTGCGGGGCATCGGGGAACCGTGAGTATTGTCTTACTTTGTCCTCGAAGACCCCGATTGTGAACCTTTGCTATTAGCTCCAACCTCCCTTCTCATGAGTACCTGATGATCCCTGGAGAATCCCTGGGGAACCTACTGTAGTAGGAAGCCACGTTCCTCCACTATGGAGGGCGAAGATATGGGCAGGGCGTTGGGCCGTGAGCACGGAGAACGAGTGCTGGGAGGGTCCAGGGACTGCCAGGGTCATCACTGCACCCGGGCTGCTCCGGCCTCTGCCCTGTCCTGCATCTTCCCTTGCTTTTCTGGCTGCTCTCGAGGCCTAGTCTTTCAGCTTCCTGTGGATTCTATGGGCTCCCACAGTCCTGATAAATCCCCTTTGCACTCAGGAGAGAAAGAGTCAGCTTCTGTTGCTTGTATCCATTTCCTCTGACCAATGTGTTCCTATGAGATAGATACTCTTATTTTGTCCATTTTACAGATGAGGAAACAGAGGCCCTGAAAGGCAAAGTGACTTGCTCAGATTCCCCCAGATAATGAGTGGCAAAGCCGAGATTTAAACCTAACCTCTCTGAGCCCAGAGTCTAGTTGCTGAGCATGTACCAAAAGGAGGGGACAGCAGACATTTTTTCTAAGCCAGACACTGAGCTGGCCAGACCCTCTCAACAGCTCTATGCAGCAGAGATTGTTCCCATTTTAGAGGTGTGAACTTGAGGCTCAGGGAGATAACTTATTTACAGATCCTAAAGCTACGACTCGGAGAAGGCAATGGCACCCCACTCCAGTACTCTTGCCTGGAAAATCCCATGGATGGAGGAGCCTGGTGGGCTGCAGTCCATGGGGTCGCACAGAGTCGGACATGACTGAGCAACTTCACTTTCACTTTTCACTTTCATGCACTGGAGAAGGAAATGGCAACCCGCTCCAGTGTTCTTGCCTGGAGAATCCCAGGGACGGGGGAGCCTGGGGGGCTGTCGTCTATGGGGTCACATAGAGTCAGACACGACTGTAGCAACTTAGCAGTAGCAGGAGCAGCAGCAACAGACTACTGCTTTTTAAGACTCTGTTTTTAAGACTAAAACAGAGGTTTGCAGAACTGAAAGAGATGTGTACGCCAGTGTTCATAGCAGCACTGTTTGCAATAGCTAGGACATGGATGCAACCTAGATGTCCATCAGCAGACAAATGGATAAGAAAGGTGTGGTACATATACACAGTGGAATATTACTCAGCCATTAAAGAGAATGCATTTGAATCAGTTCTAATGAGGTGGATGAAACTGGAGCCTATTATACAGAGTGAAGTAAGTCAGAAAGAAAAACACCAGTACAGTATATTAATGCATATATATGGAATTTAGAAAGATGGTAATGATGACCCTATATGCGAGACAGCAAAAAAGACACAGATGTAAAGAACAGACTTTTGAATTCTGTGGGAGAAGGCAAGGGTGGGATGATTTGAGAGAATAGCATTTAAACATGTATATTACCATATGTGAAATAGATCACCAGTCAGGTTCGATGCATGAGACAGGGTGCTCAGGGCCAGGGCACTGGGACGACCCTGAGGGATGGGATGGGGTGGGAGGTGGGAGGGGTTTAGGATGGGGGACACACGTACACCCATGGCTGATTCATGTCAATGTATGGCAAAACCCACCACAGTACTGTAAAGTAATTAGCCTCCGATTAAAATAAATGAATTAAAAATAAAAATGGTAATAACTAAAAATAAACAAAGTGGAGGTTTGCCTGACAGCAGATCCTGTGCTGTTTTACAGAGGTGGGAACAGAAACTCAGAGGGTGAATCTCGGCTCTTCCCGGTTAACAGAGTTCTGATCTCTGCTCTCCGCTCCATCCACACCTCCCTGCCAAGCCTTGTGCGGGGAAACCAGGCTCCCATTAACCCATGAGCTCAGGGTTCGGGGCAACTTCTGGGAAGAATCCTGCCCTGCAGTGCAGGTTCCCTAAAGATCAGGGACTGAAGAAGCCGCAGCACTGATGCGTATTCACGGTTGCCTCAGAGTAAGTCTCACTTGGTATATTTCCCTTGTGAACAGGCAGGCAGTGGCAGGGCCTTGTTCCTTTTGGGCCGGTCCAGCAGAGCTGTTAGGATGCTCCATCTCAATGGGAGCTAGATCCCCTCCTGTTTCCCTACCCTGGGGCACCTCCATGTCTCAGGCTCCAACCCTGATCAGAATGGAATCTGGGCTCCAGGGGGCCTCAGGAAGGACTCTGGGGAGAACCCACTGGGCAGGCCTTGGTGGAGAGAGGCATGGGACCAGGGCAAGGGAAGGAAGGGGCCCCAGGTACTATCCCTCCAATAGCCTCAGAACCAGCCTTAGCCCAAATCTCCAGGTCATTCCCGCACCAGCTCAATTAAGGCTGGACCTCAGCACTCACCTCGAAATCCCGTTCAGCACCAGCCCCTGCTCTGAGTGTCTCCACACACCCCTGCCCTGACTCCAGCCCTGTCCATGGTTCAACTTGATGTCAGTTTTCTCTTAGGCCAGGCCTCGACTCCACTCACAGCTCTGCCACGCCCTGCTACTAACCTCAGCTCCAGCTCACCCCCAGTCCTAAGGGTGGCCACAGTAGACTCTGGCCAAGGGCAGGAGTGTCACCAGAAGGCTTTCCTCTGCCTCAGGGTCTGCTGCTGCTGCTAAGTCACATCAGTCGTGTCCGACTCTGTGTGACCCCATAGATGGCAGCCCACCAGGCTTCCCCGTCCCTGGGATTCTCCAGGCAAGAAAACTGGAGTGGGTTGTCATTTCCTTCTCCAATGCATGAAAGTGAAAAGTGAAAGTGAAGTCGCTCAGTCATGTCTGACTCTCAGCGACCCCATGGACTGAAGCCCACCAGGCTCCTCCATCCATGGGATTCTCCAGGCAAGAGTACTGGAGTGGGGTGCCATTGCCTTCTGAAGCAAATGTTTATCAAATACTGGCAGGTGCCGGGCCTTCTTATGGGCGCTGGGGACCCCTCTGTGAACATGAACATCGGCTCGGGCACAGGGGACAGGCACTCCTCCCCCATTTCCTCCTTGTCTTCCCCACCCCCCCCCCGCCCCTGCTTCCCCCATCCTCT
>SJYW01006990.1:34151-44773 GCA_006410735.1 Raphicerus campestris | reverse complement strand
CGCCCCTGCTTCCCCCATCCTCTATCTTCTCACCCGCCTCCTTCCCCTTCCGAGCCTCCCTCTTGCCCCTCGTTCTCCACTCGACCCCTTCTCTGTCCTTCTTCTCCAAAGCCAGGAGGCTGGGGCAATGCCTCTGGGCAGCTTCTATCTCCTTTTTGTGATTTAAACAGGTCTCCTCCCCTCCGAGCCTTGAATAAATTTCACAAGGGACAGGGAGAGCGGTAGGGTTGGACAAGCGGGCCTCGAGCTTCCATGCTCCTGTGACCTTCTAGCCATCCTTGATCTAGCGTACAAAGGTTAATATCTTAGTGGTCAGCAGACACTGGTCTTCTGGACTGGACTTTGGGTGTCGAGAGGAGGCTCTGGCATCAGGAACCAAACAAGATGGGCTTTTCTCTGGTGGGGTCTGGGGAGCGCATATCATCTCGTCAACCCGACTCAGAGCCACGCAGTTGAGGAGGCACGCGGCCCTGGCCCTGTGGCCACTCACTTGCTGATTCTCGCCCATCCATCACTCAGGATGGGCACATCATCACTCGTGCCTCGGGGCCCTCGTGGTCCAGCCCTGGGAGGCAGCGGGTCTACCGCCCCCTGGCCCCGCCCGCCTTCCCCAGCCGCGGCCCCGCCCACTCCTCGCTCTCCGTCCTGGCCCCCTTCGTTCTTTCTGCGTTAGTCTTTCAGTCCCTTTAATTGTCATAGGCGCCTCTCTGTTCCTCCATCTCTCTCCCGTCTCATCGTTTTGCGCGAAGCCTCTTGCTTTTTGTTAGGGTTTGTCGGTCTCTCTCTCTCTCTCTTCCTTTCAGTCCTCATTGTCTGTCACTTACAATCAAAAGAATGCAACGAAACTGAAGCATCCGATCAATGGTGGCTTGGGAAACGAGAGGAATTTTCTCTCTCAGTGCTTAAAAAATTCTTACGATGTTGTCCCCACAGAGTAGAGACTTATTATCTGTGTTCAGTCAGCTGGGTGACCTTCTGCACGTTGTTCCTTGAGGTTTATAATGAACTGCACCATATCCGTATCCTATGAGGAAGGCAAGGCAACCCATTCACGTTCCCCATTTTCCAGATGGGGTAACGGGTGCTCAGAACGGAGCAGTGATTTTTCATGGCAGGTCAGGAGTTGACCCTCGGCCCGTCGCTTTTTTTGGTCACTTTCATTACACTGTGGACTCTAGCACCCACCTCAGATGCTCGGAAGAACATTTCCAGTTGGTTGTGGGAGGCACAAGGGCCCCCAACACTGGATAGTATCTACAGGTCACTGCAGCTTCTACAGGAATGTGGTGAAGTGATAAAAGTGAAGTCGCTCAGTCGTGTCCAACTCTTTGTGACCCCATGAATTGTAGCCTACCAGGTTCCACCATACATGGGATTTTCCAGGCAAGAATACTGGAGTAGGGTGCCATTTCCTTCTCCAGGAGATCTTCCTGACCCAGGGATTGAACCCGGGTCTCCCACATGGTAGGCACTGTAGGCAGATGCTTTACCGTCTGAGCCGCCAATGTGAGGAGAAGCAATACTTCATCTATCCCCAAAGGGAGGCTTTATGGAGAATACACAGGAGAGGCTGTTGTCCTTCAAAACCCAGAGAAATGGATCTTCCTTACGCAGAGAAGACCCAGTGGGGAGAGGAAGGCTGGTAAGGGGGTGGATAAGAGCCAATGCCTACCCAAGATGTCAGCACTCAGCTCAGAAAGGGGACCACTGAGAAAACACAGCCTGACTCAGGACACTAAGTCGGGTCCAACTCTGTGATCTCAGGGACTGCAACCCGCCAGACTCCTCTGTCCATGGGGTTCTCCAAGCGAGAATACTGGAGTGGGTGGCCATTTCCTTCTCCAGGGGATCTTCCCGGGAGACTAAACCCACGTCTCCTGCATGGCAGGTGGATTCTTTACCACTGAGCCACCAGGGAAGCCCCATCAGTATCAATAGTCTGTGTGATTAACAGCAAGCGCCTGCCCTGCACCACACATGTGACAGAGAGCTTTGCTATCCATCACGCTTCGAATGTGCGACATCACACACACACACACCTAAGTTTGAGTGCCGGCTGCCTCCTGACCTCTCCAAGTCTCCATCTCCATTATACAAAGTGGGTGTGCTACCTCACTTCTAAGTGCGATGGACACCAAAGCTCTCTGTCACATGTGTGGTGCAGGACAGGTGCTCGTGAATAACGCGGACTGTTGATACTGATGGGGCTTCCCT
Source organism: Raphicerus campestris (assembly GCA_006410735.1). Classification (NCBI taxonomy): domain Eukaryota; kingdom Metazoa; phylum Chordata; class Mammalia; order Artiodactyla; family Bovidae; genus Raphicerus; species Raphicerus campestris. Next base: position 42,559 of record SJYW01006990.1, on the reverse strand, counting down.
GGTGGCTCAGTGGTAAAAAATCCACCTGCCAAACCAGGGATGTGGGTTCGATCCCTGGTTTGGGAAGATTCCCCTGGAGAAGGAAGTGGCAACCCACTCCAGTATTCTTGCCTGGAGAATCCCAAGGACAGAGCTGCCTGGCAGGCTACAGTCCGTGAGATCACAGAGTCAGACACGGCTTAGTGGCTACCAGCAGACAACACTGATGCTGAATGTCAAGGACCTGGCACTTAGCAGAGGCCTCTCTGCTTACCTGTTAATTCCACAGTAACTTTAAGTGGCTTGTGAACGCCATCCAACTTGAAAAAGCAGTGGAATGTGAATTTGATGTATTCTACCAACTGGAAAAAAACCTGGCAGCTAATAAGCTACTAATATGCATCCAAATAGTCTTGTGTATAATCAGATGTTGTGAAGGTTGTAACTAACCGGTGGAGGATGCAAAGATACTACTTGAAATGAGTAACCACTAATAATTGCCAACTTTTTAATTTCATTGAGGTGTTAGCATTTGCCAGGAATAGGCAGGCCCTTTACATGCATTCTTCATCCTCACAAGGCTATGGAGTTTTGCCCTCATTTTACAGATGAGGAAACTGAGGGTCAGAAAGGTGAGGGAACTTGCCCACTCTTGGGTGGTGGATCTAGGATACGAACCCAAGCAGTCTGGCTCCAGAACTCGAATTCTTAACAATCATGCTCTTTTATTGAGTACTAAGGACGTTCCCTGCATTATCTCATTTAGTCTCCCAAGGATTCTGCTCGGTCAGAATAACGATATTCACTAAGCCAGTATGCACGGGACTTTTGCTACATGGCAGACCCGGTGCAAAGTACAGACCTATGTCATTCCATCCTAACAGCTCTGCACGATATCCTAGGTTTAAAAATGAGGAAATAGAGGCTCAAAAACAAGATTTAAATCAACTTTAGAACAGTGTTCAAGCTCAGCCAAGCATCCAAGGCTTAAGGGACCCCTTTGGGCCTGGCACCTGGCTCCCTCCATAGCCATATCAGCTGCCTCATCCCCGTCACACGTGACTTTCCAGCGCTGTTTGCAGTTCTCTGAGAGAATCCAGGCATGTTATGCTTATCAGTCTTTGCAAACCCTGTTCTCTCTCCAGCTGAGATACTCAGTCTCTCTATACTGCCTAATGCCTATGTGTCCTTCAAGTTGCAACTGTGGTGTCACCTCCTCCAGGAAGCCTCCTCTGATTGCTTATGACTCACTAGGTGCCTTTGTTATGTCCTCTGCTCCCTCACCCCCAGTACACTGTGTTACAATCACACTTGGCTGGTCTGCCTTTCTGACTGAACAAGGGACACCATGAGGGCAGGGAGCTGCCACATTCACTATTGCCTCCCTGGTTCTAACCCATCACCTGACTTCAGGAGATGCTCAAATAATACTTGAGTAAACAAATAAATAAAAAGTATCAAAGTAGGCAAAACACCTAAGCGCACAGAGTGCTTACTCAGTGCCAGTGGTTTGCACACGTATCATCTCATTTAATTTTGACAACAAGCTTAGGAGGTAGAGACTATCGTTGTCTCCGTTTCAAAAGTGGGAGACGGCGGCACAAGGAGGTTAATTATTTGCCCAAGATTGCGCAGCTAGTACTGGTGAAGCTGGGATTCAAACCCAGGCTGCCATCCTCCAGCATCCCTACATTATCCTGCTTCCCAGACACCTAAAAAGAAATCAAAGTACTTGGAAAGGAGTCAAGTCACAGTATAACAATCAAGATACAGTTATAATGGATTACTCAAATGAACAAGTGCCTTGATGAAAAGTGAGCTAAAATAAAACGCTTTCAAATACTCAAAAGCAGGCAAAATAGGGGGAAAAAGTGTAGCAGGATCTCCATGCCCCGACATGAAATGCTGATTGTGATGGGGAGGTATGGAGCTGCGGGTGAGCTGACCTCTAGTGATGCTCTGGATGGTTCCCTGCGAGGAGACAGCAGGACGGCCTGCTGGACCAGATGGGTACATTCTCACTACCCTGTCTCTGCCCGCCGCCCTGGCTGGACCCAACACGAGGCTGGATGGGCAGCACGGCGAGTGTGGGAGACTCCAAGCCCAGCTCTTCCTCAAGGGCACGTTCCCCCCAGTGCTCTTATACGTTCTGGGGCTGCTATCTGTCTGGTTTGAATTAGATGCTGGGCTCTGGGAACCTCGGGCTCATTAGCGGTTTCATGGGTTTCATCGCCCAGCCTGGCGCCTGCAAGGGGTAACATTTTGTTGTTTCCTTGCTTTTTCTTGCTTGCTTGCTTCTGTCACTTTTCTCCCTTTCCTTATTGTTTCAAATTTCCACCTCAGGCCACAAAAATGCAAGGGCTGCCCCTGTTCCTCTGGGACACATTCAAGTCATCAAGACCCCAGGTGCCCACGCCCCTCACTTCTCTCCAGCAGCCCACCCAGTGCCACAGGTTACGGACTCACGGATCCCTCCTCCAGGGTAAGAACTTACGGGGAAGCGGGTCGTCTTATTTACCTCCCTCACCCAACGTCCAATGCACCCTTGCGCCTGCATTTCTCAGGGTGGCAACAATGATTAGCAGGCATTTCCGGAGTCTCTCTGCCCCTGTGTCCCCCTGCCCCCTCAAATCCAGTGTTGAACTCTGATCCACAACTTACTTTTTCCCCTAATAGCACAGCTTTTTTTCACCTGCAAAACGGATGCTGCAAGAGTCTTTGTCTCTTCCGTTGACGTTAGTCTGAAAGAAGAGTGAGCAGAAGGTGCTTATCCCAAACCTGACGCATCAAAAATGCTTAACAAATAGTGGGTTTTGCTGTTGTCCTGCAGGTGTCAGGGACGGCCACTGCCCAATGAGAGCACCTACCTCAGTGGCTGTAGGGAAATCTAGACGACAAGTCTTGCGAGACCAGGTGTGGAGAGATGCTCAGTAAGGGATATGGATACTCATCATCATTACCCCATCAGCATCTCCAACTTCTGTACCTCCTTCCCTGTTATCTCCTACAGCAGACGATGGGAGTGAATGGGATGAGGAAAAAGGGAGAAGGGCTGGCAGACTTGGAGGTACTGTGAACTGCAAGAGACCCCTGAAAAGGGAGATGGGCTGTTAGGTGGGGCAGGAGGCATGCTAATGAATGGCTGAGTTTGGCCCTGGAGGAGCAGGAAGGAGAGGAAAGCAGTTGGAAGGAGGAGTTAATTTCTGATGACCGAGATTAGAGCTTGCAGTACAGAATGTGCCTTCTGCCACCTCTGAGTGGACAAGGACCCTCCTGAGGTTCTTGAACCCTCCCAGCGATCTACCCCTGCCCCGGTGTAGGGTGGTCATCTCAGGCTGCGGGGTGAGCAGGCATGGAGGAGGTGGGCGCTGCAGGCCGGGGCCTCTAGCAAACTGCAGCAGGTGTGTCTCAGCTCTTGCTGGCCAGGAGGGGTTCTGTGCCTGGGGGGGTCTGGGAGGGCAGTGCCAGGTCACTGGCCAACACTTTCTTATGATCCTTGGCCAGACACCTGGCTGAGCAGAGAGGTCATTATTGCTGCCGGCGGGTCTGTAGCTGGAACAAGGAATTGGGAATCCTCGGTCTGTGGCTGCCAAAGAGAAGATGCCTCACGTATAGCGGCAACCAGCCGCCGAAGTGGGCGATCTCAGGTTTCATCTCCCTCACCTCCCGAGCAGTGTTTGTCAAAGCTGCTTTTGCTGTCCCATCTCAAGCACTGGCTTCTAGGACTCCACACCCTTGGTTTCGCTCCTTTTTCCCCCGGCCACACCTCTCAGGTTCTCTCCTGGGGTTTGTCTCTTCCTCCAAATCCATCAGTGTCGGTGTACCGAGAGCTCTTCCCCACCTGCTCCTGAGGGCGTCTCAGCCAGTGTGAGGTTACGGACAGAGCCCCTACATGCTGACACCTCCCAGACGTCCATCTCCAGACCTGAGCCTTGACTCTGGCCCCAGACTCTTACTTCCAGCTTCGCACTTGGAGGAGTTCGGCCACATCTCAAAGCAGATCAAGTTCCTAAAACCCACTTGCCTTCAGGCTTCTGCTTCTAAGTAGACCTCACCTCTGGTCACTTACCTCTCCCTCCTGGAGCCATCCTGCCTCCTCTCTCTCCCTCGCATCCTGCATCTAACCCATCCACAGGGCCGGCAGTGCTAATGGGAATGATGAACCGACTCTCACGGGCCCCTAGCTGCCACCCCAATCTTGTCCCATCAGTGCTAGCTGCCGCCTTCCCTGCTGCCCTCCAGCCCAGTGATCTCTCAAAAGTGAACATCAGGTCTTGTTACCTCCCTGCTTAAAACTTGAAGCCTAGATGAGATATAGTCCCACCCAGCAGCCAAATCCCCCATGCGTGTTACGCCACCCGGCCACCTCTCAGCCGGCATCTCCTACAATTCTGCCTTACTCACTCTGGTCCAGAAACACTGGTCCCTGGGTGTTCTTGGCCTGTCTAAGCTTGTTCATGCCACGGGGGCTTGGCACTCCCATTCTCCATGCCTGGATTGCACCGTCCCACCTGTCCCCAGCACTTTCTCCCTCACTTCATTCAGACCCCTTTTCCAAAGCTAGCTTATCAGAGAGGCTCTCCCTGACAGACTTCTCTAAATGCGCGACACTGGCGTTCCTGCTCAGACCCCCGCACTGGTCACTCCAGCCCTCGCCTTGCTTGACTCTTCCTCGTAGGATTTACTTCCACGTTAAAGGAAATCATGCGCTCATTTGCTTGGTTAGTGTTTCTATCACCCACTCAGCAAGGAGACCCAACCCGTCCATCCGAAAGGAAATCAGCCCGGAATATTCATGGGAAGGACTGATGCTGAAAAGCTCCAATACTTTGGCCACCTGAAGTGAAGAGCCAACACATTGGAAAAGACCCTGATGCTGGGAAAGACTGAAGGCGGGAGGAGAAGGGGGTGACAGAAGATGAGATGGGTGGATGGTATCATAGACTTAATGGACGGGAGTTTGAGAAAACTCCCGGAGATAGTGATGGACAGGGAGCCCTGGCGTGCTGCAGTCCATGGGGTCGCAAAGAGTCGGACACGACTGAGCGCCTGAACAACGATACCAACGCCACCCACTCAAGTATATGCTGGACTGTGAGGACTTTTTCTTGTTCACCTGTCTCCTCAGGGTCTACCGCTGCATCTGGCACAGGGTTGGTGCTCAGCAAACTTCTGTTGGATGACTGAAAGAGATGAGCAACCAGTGAGGCCAGGCCGAGAGGATTTATTCATGGGGCCCGCGGGTGGTGGATGTTCGTGGAATGAATTAGTATAAGTTTGTTTTTTTGACTGTCTGCTCCTTGGGGCTTCCCTGGTGGCTCAGATGGTAAAGCGTCTGCCCGCAATGCGGGAGACCCGGGTTCAGTCCCTAGGTCAGGAAGATCCCTTGGAGAAGGAAATGGCAACCCACTCCAGTACTCTTGCCTGAAAATTCCAAGGACAGAGGAGCCTGGTGGGCTACAGTCCATGGGGTCACAAAGAGTTGGACATGACTGAGCGACCTCACTTTCTTTCATCCTTGAGGGCAGACCCCGCTCCTTTTGTGTTTAGTAAGCTGTGTGACCTTGGGCAAGTTACACAGCTTCTCTGCACTTTAATTTCTCCATCTGTCAAATGACAATAGTAATGGCCTCCCTGTCCTGAGGTTGTCGGTTGAATTAAATGCATTAACATATCTAAAGCTTTTGGAACAGTGCCTGGTATAGAGTTCCCTGAACTCTGTTCATAACTGTTCACTAAGCATTAGCTGGTATCGTGTTGGCTCCACACATGTAGTAGGTGCTTTGAAAGCTGGAAGGCAGGGGGACTGAGCAGACACTGAATTCCCCTGAGCTGAGCCCAAAGAAGCCTGTTCATCTTGCCCTTTGCTTTTCCCAGACCAGGAGCTGGAGAATTGTCTGATAACATGAACTGAACTGAAACTAGAAACCACATTATGCCGTCAACTCATGCTGAGTTTGTGGTCACCTAAACCCCAAAGCCTTTCTTCACAGTCTTATTGCACAGCCAGCAATCCCTCATCCTGTATTTGTGGGTTTCACTTTATTTTTTGTGGTCTTTTGCTTTTTTTAATGTTCTGGATTATAAAAGTAATATATGCCCACTGTGGAAAGTTTACAATGAGCATAAAATTACAAAGGGCAGGAAAAGAGCAGGTTACAAATCAGCATGAATGGTTTGAATCCACTTGCATAAAGCGTTTTTATATATTTATAAAGAGAGGCAGAGATGGGCAGGAACAGAAGGAGAGAGAGGAGAGTGAGAAGTGTGCTGGAAAAGACACCCACTGACGTATTGGCTGCGGCTTTGCCCTGTGTGGCTGCATTTCATGATTTTTTTCTACTCTCTCTTACGTTTTCCTTGATGCTGCTTGAATTTGCATAAGCACAGACATGTATTATCTTCCCAAAGCAACGATACTCCCATAAAAAATACTTTAAAAATAAATTAATTTTTAAAAAGACCAGGAGAAAACCCCAAACAACATTACTGGAAAATAAATTTTATGAAAAATTTTTACACAAATTATTTTTAAATGGAAATCAGGTAATTTAGCTTCCCTATGTAAAAACTTTGAACAACTCTTTATTTCATGAAGTGAGTACTAAATGCCAGGCCAGATCTCTCTCCTATGTCTTGCTTTTATTGTGTTTCATTCTCTCAAGTCCAAGGAGAGGCAGCTGTGTGGGCTCAGGAGGGCTGAGAGGAGCTACTCCATGTTCAAGGTCAGGAGGGGTGGCCGTGAGGAGATACCCCTCGTCCAAGGTAAGAGAAACCCAAGTAAGACGGTAGGTGCTGCGAGAGGGCATCAGAGGGCAGACACACTGAAACCATACTCACAGAAAACTAGCCAATCTGATCACCCAGACCACAGCCTTGTCTAACTTGATGAAACTAAGCCATGCCATGTGGGGGCCACCCAAGATGGGCCATGGAGAAGTCTGATAGAACATGGTCCACTGGAGAAGGGAATGGCAAAACACTTCCAGTATTCTTGCCTTGAGAACCCCATGAACAGTGTGAAAAGGCAAAATGATAGGACACTGAATGAGGAACTCCCCAGGTCGGTAGGTGCCCAATATGCTACTGGAGATCAGTGGAGAAATAACTCCAAAAGAATGAAGGGATGGACCCAAAGCAAAAAAAAATACCCAGTTGTGGATGCGACTGGTGATAGAAGCAAGGTCCAATGCTGTAAAGAGCAATATTGCATAGGAACCTAGAATGGCAGGTCCATGAATCAAGGCAAGTTGGAAATGGTCAAACAGGAGATAGCAAGAGTGAACATCAACATTCTAGGAATCAGCAAACTAAAGTGGACTGGAATGAGTGAATTTAACTCAGATGACCATTATATCTACTCCTGTGGGCAGGAATCCCTTAGAAGAAATGGAGTAGCCATCATGGTCAACAGAAGAGTCCAAAATGCAGTACTTGGATGCAATCTCAAAAATGACAGAATGATCTCTGTTCGTTTCCAAGGCAAACCATTCAATATCACAGTAATCCAAGTCTATGCCCCAACCAGTAACACTGAAGAAGCTGAAGTTAAATGGTTCTATGAAGATCTACAAGACCTTTTAGAACTAACACCCAAAAAAGATGTCCTTTTCATTATAGGGGACTGGAATGCAAAAGTAGGAAGTCAAGAAACACCTGGAGTAACAGGCAAATTTGGCCTTTGAATATGGAATGAAGCAGGGCAAAGGCTAATAGAGTTTTGCCAAGAGAACGCACTCGTCATAGCAAACACCCTCTTCCAACAACACAAGAGAAGACTCTACACATGGACATCACCATATGGTCAACACCAAAATCAGATTGATTATATTCTTTGCAGCCAAAGATGGAGAACCTCTATACAGTCAGCAAAAACAAGACTGGGAGCTGACTGTGGCTCAGAAGAGAAATTTCTTATTGCCAAGTTCAGACTTAAATTGAAGAAAGTGGGGAAAACCACTAGACCATTCAGGTATGACCTAAATCAAATCCCTTATGATTATACAGTGGAAGTGAGAAATAGATGACAAGGATCAAGACCATCCCCGAGGAAAAGAAATGCAAAAAAGCAAAATCACTGTCTGAGGAGGCCTTACAAATAGCTGAGAAAAGAAGAGAATGTGAACATGAAGTCGCTCAGTCGTGTCCGACTCTTTGCAACCCCAAGGGCTGTAGCCTACCAGGGTCCTCTGTCCACGGGATTTTCCAAGCAGTAGTACTGGAATGGATTGCCATTTCCTTCTCCAAGGGATCTTCCCAACCCAGGGATCGAACCGGGGTCTCCCACTTCGTAGACAGACGCTTTACCATCTGAGCCACCAGGGAAGTCCGAAAAGAAGAGAAGTGAAAAGCAAAGGAGAAAAGGAAAGATATAAACATCTGAATGCAGAGTTCCAAAGAATAGCAAGGAGAGATAAGAAAGCCTTCCT
>SJYW01006990.1:0-18822 GCA_006410735.1 Raphicerus campestris | reverse complement strand
AAAGCATCAATTCTTCGGCACTCAGCTTTCTTTATAGTCCAACTCTCACATCCATACATGACCACTGGAAAAACCATAGTCTTGACTAGATGGACCTTAGTCCGCAAAGTAATGTCTCTGCTTTTCAATATGCTATCTAGGTTGGTCATAACTTTTCTTCCAAGGAGTAAGCATCTTTTAATTTCATGGCTGCAGTCACCATCTGCAGTGATTTTGAAGCCCCCCCCAAATAAAGTCTGACACTGTTTCCACTGTTTCCCCATCTATTTCCCATGAAGTGATGGGACCAGATGCCATGATCTCAGTTTTCTGAATGTCAAGCTTTAAGCCAACGTTTTCACTCTCCTCTTTCACTTTCATCAAGAGGCTTTTTAGTTCCTCTTCACTTTCTGCCATAAGGGTGATATCATTTGCATATCTGAGGTTATTGATATTTCTCCTGGCAGTCTTGATTCCAGCTTGTGCTTCTTCCAGCCCAACATTTCTCATGATGTACTCTGCATAGAAGTTCAATAAGCAGGGTGACAATATATAGCCTTGATGCACTCCTTTCCTATTTGGAACCAATCTGTTGTTTCATGTCCAGTTCTAAGGGTAGGGAGCAGCAAACAGGCTGGTGTGGCTGGTGTGAAACGAGCAATGGGGAGAGCCATGGGAGATGAGGTTAGAGTGACAGGTGGTGGCAGATGAAGTAGGGGCCCTGTAGGTCATGGTCACCATGAGGACCTCAAGTTGTTCTCCATCAGAGGTCTTAAGCAGGATAGGGAAGAGATCTGATGTCTATTTTCAAAGATCTCTCTGGATGCTCTGTGGAGGATCGACATAGGGAGGCAAGAAAGCAAGTGAGAAGCTCTCATCATAATGCAAGGAAGTGATGATGGTGGCTTGGACCGAGGAGGTAACAGTACAGATGGTGAGCAGCGGTCAGATCCCCGTTAGACTTGGAAGGCAGAGCTTGGGGGTCTGATGGATGGCTTGTTGGTAAGGAGTGGGGGAATGAGGAATTGAAAATGACTGACAGCTGGGAGTTGAGAGGAGCTCTTAGAGCCACACAAGTTCTCTGTTGAGTTGCGCGTTTCTAGCAGAGACATGACTTTGGCAACAAAGGTCCGTCTAGTCAAGGCTATGGTTTTCCCAGTGGTCATGTATGGATGTGAGAGTTGGACTATAAAGAAAGCTGAGTGCCGAAGAATTGATGCTTTGGGGCTTTTGAACGGTGGTGTTGGTGAAGACTCATGAGAGTCCCTTGGACTGCAAGGACATCCAACCAATCCATCCTAAAGGAGATCAGTCCTGAGTGTTCATTGGAGGGACTGATGCTGAAGCTGAAACTCTAATACTTTGGCCAACAGATGGGAAGAGCTGCCTCATTTGAAAAGGCCCTGATGCTGTGAAAGGTTGAAGGCAGAAGGATGAGGGGATGACAGAGGATGAGATGGTTGGATGGCATCACGGACTCAATGGACATGAGTTTGGGTCAACTCTGGGAGCTGGTGATGGACAGGGAAGCCTGGCGTGCTGTGGTTCATGATGTCATAGAGCTGGACACGACTGAGTGACTGAACTGAACTGATGACATGCCTACCCATGATGGAACCCCAAGACAGCTGGCCCAGCCCTGGACAGCTGGATGCTGACCAGCTGGCAGGACCAGGCATGCTCCAGGGTTTTTTTTTCAACCTTGGGATTTTTATCACTGTTAATGTGTTCCCTTGGGCCGGGCCCCCACCCTAGCCCCGCAGAAAAGTCGTGTCTTCCATCCAGAGGACTGTCAGGACAGGGGCCCACTGGCTGCAGTTCAGCCGGGAAAGTGGTGTGAGCCCCTCCTCTCCTGTCTCCTGGGCTGGACAGAGCACAGCAATCATGATGAATATGAAGCCACCTCATTTCCCAGCTCTCGGGAAAACTGCTGCCTGTCTGGCCTCCGCGCTCAGCTTGGCTGGTCTCATCTTAGTCAAGCTGGCCGGCATGATAGAGAATAAATTAACACTTCCATTAAAGTGTTTTTATTGTTTGGTGATGAAGTATGGGAAAATGTCTGATTTGGTGATTGGCTCGGGGAGAGGGGCGTAGCAGGCAGGCACCCGGGAACAGGAATGGGGATGAGCAGGACAGGAGGGCCAGTGTCAGGAGTTGCCCTCCAGGGAAGGGGTCCCAGAGGTGGGTGTCCGCACTAGAGGATACCGAGGTCCTTGGTAGCTCAGCAGACTCGACTTCAGGAAGCAGCATGCCAGACTGAGGCTGGACAGTGCTGGGTTCCAGCCCTGGGTTAGAGGTACCTTGGGACCAGTCCCTGACCCCTCGTTTGCCCACCTGCTAAGGACATAGTGGGGCCAGGTGGCCTCTCAGGCTCTCCCTCACTGCCCATCTAGGAACCACTCTGCCGCAGGGAGCAGGGCTGTCCCTGAGGTTGTTTCTGATATGCTCACCCCGCGTGTGGGGGAGGCGCAAGGTGCGCCACATTGCAAGAAAGGGCAGAGCTTCACTCGAAATACTGCACCTGATGGAAGCTCAACCACAGGCACCACCTCTCAGCCTCGGAGAAGGCTGGGAGGCATTAATATTTGTTATTTTCTTAATATTTAACATATTTAAGAATGTCCCAGGGAGTTGGATGGGAGCTCCATGGAGGCCGAATGCCAGGCAGGAAGCGAGGGGTGCAGTCAGCAAGGAGTGAGGCTGGAGAGACCCAGGAGAGGGCAGGGCTGACCCTGTGTGTGTGTGTGTGTGTGTGTGTGTGTGTGCGCGCGCGCATGTATGTTGGAGTAGAAGGGGGACTAAGTGATTTCTGTTACGAGCTGCACTTAACAGTTCAGATCCAACAAGAGCTTTTAGTGGGGGTTTTAGTGCCAGACATGACGGCCAAACCATGGATCAGGGTGGACCCCGCCACAGATGCCGGAGTCCAGACCCAGGGCAGGGGCAGGCCGCTGGGAGGCAGGCGAGAGGGCCCCCTCCCCTCGTGGGAGGTTCCAGGGCACCACGGCTCTGCGGTGGGGCTCCAGGCTTGGATGGGGCGAGCTCACAGCTGGCCGCAACTCCTCCTGAGCCGGCCTGGGAACAGATTCCACTCTCCGGGCCTCGGTTCTTCCCCTGTGAAAGGGGAGTGAAGCAGTTGACATCGCCGAGCTGGGCCGAGGATGGAGATGAGAAATCCTGCATCCAGGGACCTGGACGCAGCTGTAACTGTCAGTGAGGGTCCTCTCCATGCGGACAGGAGGCTCTTGTGGTGGTCTCTGTACCCCTTCTGAGCTGAGCCAAGTGGCTCTGGGCAGAGGCTACCCCGGCCAGCTGCCCTTGTGCCTCAGGGCCTGGGCTCCAAGCTCTAGAGGCGGACCCAGGGAGAGCATTAGGTGACCAGAGGTTCCAGCCCGAGGCCCAGATCCCCTCCTGAGAGCCCCCACCCGGCTTCCGCAGGCTCCAAGAAGACACGCCAGTCCCAGGCCAGGCATAAGACCAAGGCTGCTGGCCGCTTCCTCCTCCGATGGCGTGGAGTGCCAGACCCTGCCTTGTCCCCGAGGACGTCTCTGCCTGCTCTCCCGCCTCCTCGGCAGGGCCCAGGGTGACCAGCCAGTGACTCACAGCCCGAGTAGAGTGCTTGGCACCTCCTAGCAGACAACGCTTGTCCCCCTCCCAGGCCATTAGAGGAGGCAGCCCATGAAGGGGTGTGGATGGGGACCACCCACTCACCAAATGATCTTCTTTGTGGATGTCTGAAATTCCACCACCAATACTTCATTCTTTTGGAAGATAGTATTGCCTTATCTCAGTTCCATTCTTTCAATACAAGCCCCTGGGGATATATAACATACCTGAATACAGATGCAGATGTCATAACACTTTCCTTCCTGGCAGGAGGGATCCAGGTTCTCAGGCTCCAAGTTCGGCGCTGTTGCCGACACCTGGCACCTTCAGTCACTCAACAAACACGACCAAGCTCCCACTACGTGTTCCACCCTATGCCTGGCACAGAGGTGAGAGAGACAGGGTCCTGTCCTTGAGACACCTAGTAGATCATCCCTAAATGTTGATGAGAGACATTACTCCCCACACCCCTGGCATCTCACTCCATGCCCGGTGCTCCTTACATTTGCTGAATGAATGAGTGGAGCTCCACAGCTACAAAAATAAGCACAAGGCCACATCAAGACTGTGAGCATGGGCTCTGGAACCTTCTGTCTGAGCTTGTCTTCTGTCTCTGCTACTCCCCAGCGATGTGACTTTCTGCAAGTTTCTGTCCCTCCCTCTGTCTGTCTCAGTCTCCTCATTGGTAAAATGGGACTAAGAATGGCTGTTATGAGGATTAACTGAGTTAATCTCTGTAATGTACTTAGAACATTTCCTGGCACTTAGTTTGCACTATGTAAGTGTTTGTTCAATAACTAGAACTCAACAAACATTATTGAACACACATGGAAGGCATTTGGTAATGTTTGTTGGCTGGTCTAAGGAGTGCACACGGCAGGAATGATGTTCTAATTGTTTTCCATATCCTCAAGAGGCTGGCACGACGCAGACATCAGTAAATGCTGCTTCGCTGGATGCAGCCCATCCTCCTGGACCCGTCTGCGCTTTTCCGACCGGGAGCCGTGAGTCTCGGCGTGCTGGGAGCCACAGCAAGGCTGATGCATTTTGGCAGCCTGGATTCTTCAAGATGCAGTTGTGAATCCAGTCGCCTGGGTCAGGTCCCCCCCGCAGGGTTGTTTCTCTGCTTGTCGGTGTGCAGACAGAGACTGTTGACATGGAACCCATCTTTATAAGGCAGAGGCTAATGTGTGAGATGGTGAGATGTGGTGTGGAGACACGTGGGAACAGCCCGTACTTCCTGAAGCTTCCCCCCACAGCTCTGAGTGTGGGGTTGGCGCTTGGTGAATACTCAGTAATGGTGTCTGAGCCTGGTTTGAAGCAGCCAGTCTCTCCTCGAACCGTGCCCCCCGACTCCGGTGCACTATGATGGGGTCAACTCCAGCCTCCTCTGGGGCTGATCTCAAATCACAGAACATCTTTTCCCACCTTGTCTCTCTCTTTTTTTTCTTTTAGTGATGCGATGTTTTATTTATTTATCTATTGGCCACGCAGCCTGAGATGCAGGATTTTAGTTCCCCAACCAGAGATCGAACCCTNGTCAACTCCAGCCTCCTCTGGGGCTGATCTCAAATCACAGAACATCTTTTGCCACCTTCTCTCTCTCTCTTTTTTTTCTTTTAGTGATGTGATGTTTTATTTATTTATTTATTGGCCATGCAGCCTGAGATGCAAGATTTTAGTTCCCCAACCAGAGATCGAACCCTTGCCCCTACAGTGGAAGTGCACAGAGTCTTAACTGCTGGGCCATCAGGGAAGTCCCTTCTCTTTCCTGAATTCCTTCTGCCTCTCAGAGTTCAGCCTTGGTCATGTGGCTTTTCTCTAGATCTCCGCTGCGTTTTTTTCAATCCCTTTCTTTCTATGTACACAACACCTCCGACCCACGAAACTGCTCATTGCTTTTCTGCCCTCTCATTCAATAGATGTTCACTAGGAACCTAAATAGTCAGTCAGCAAGGATTCTTGGATGCTCTCCTCTGGGCTGGATACTGAGTACTGCTGGAAGCTGGGGACACCAACCTCACAATCTTCTGGGAAAAATAAACAAACCATCACAATGTGCAAAGGAGCAGTGGGAACTGCAGGGGGGCCGCCGCACAGGGAGGTCCAGCCCCGTCTTGGGGTCAGGAAGGGCCTGTGTGGGGAGGTGAGGATACAGGGGAGGGTCCAAGAGTAAATCTGAGTTAGCGGAAGAAGGAAAGGGGGGAGTCGTGCAGGTTTTAAACCAGATACCAAGAGCAATGGGAGGTTTAAATTGAGAATCAGAGGACGGAATGCCAATTTTAGACATGAAATGAGGTTGACGTTCTAAAATATAAAACCGGTGTTTTAAGTTTTTTAAAAAAATCAACCATATTTAAGTATAATGTAGAGGTATTAAAATTCACTGAAGGGGAGGAAGGTGGGAAGGAAGTTTGAGAGGGAAGGGACATAGGCATACCTGTGGCTGATTTATGTCGATGTATGGCAGAAACCACCCACTCCAGTGTTCTTGCCTGGAGAATCCCAGGGACGGGGAGCCTGGTGGGCTGCCGTCTATAGGGTCGCACAGAGTCGGACACGACTAAAGCGACTCAGCAGCAGCATGGCAGAAACCATTACAGTATTATAAAGCAATTATCTGACAATTAAAAATAAAATAAAATTTAAAAAATTTTATTATTTTACTGAAGTATAGTTGATTCACAATGTTTTGGGTGTTCAGTTCAGTCACTCAGTCGTGTCCTACTCTTTGCAACCCCATGAACTGCAGCACGCCAGGCCTCCCTGCCCATCACCAACTCCGGAGTTCACCCAAACCCACATCCAGCCTGTGAGTCGGTGATGCCATCCAGCCAGCTCATCCTCTGTTGTCCTTTTCTTCTCCTGCCCCCAATCCTTACCAGAATTAGGGTCTTTTCCAATGAGTCAGTGCTTCACATGAGGTGACCATAGTACTGGAGCTTCAGCTTCAACATCAGTCCTTCCAATGAACACCCAGGACTTATCTTTAGAATGGACTGGTTGGATCTCCTTGCAGTCCAAGGGACTCTCAAGAGTCTTCTCCAACACCCTAGTTCAAAAGCATCAATTCTTTGGTGCTCAGTTTTCTTCACAGTCCAACTCTCACATCCATACATGACCACTGGAAAAACCATAGTCTTGACTAGACGGACCTTTGTTGGCAAAGTAATGTCTCTTTTAATATGCTTTTAAATATGCTATACAAGTTGGTCATAACTTTCTTTCCAAGGAGTAAGCGTCTTTTAATTTCACAGCTGTGATCACCATCTGCAGTGATTTTGGAGCCCCCCATAATAAAGTCTGACACTGTTTCCACTGTTTCCCCATCTATTTCCCATGAAATGATGGGATCAGATGCCATAATCTTAGTTTTCTGACTGTTGAGCTTTAAGCCACCTTTTTCACTCTCTTCCTTCACTTTCATCAAGAGGTTTTTTAGTTCCTCTTCACTTTCTGCCATAAGGGTGGTGTCGTCTACATATCTGAGGTTATTGATATAAATATATAATTGGGTGTTCAGCAAAGAGATTTGAATATGTATGGATTCACATATTCTTTTCCATTATAGACTATTATAAGATAGCATAGTTCCCTGTGCTGTACAGTAGGTCCTTGTTATATGTGTGTATGCCTGGTGGCTCAGAGGTTAAAGCGTCTGCCTCCAATGTGGGAGACCCAGCTTCGATACCTGGGTTGGGAAGATCTCCTGGAGAAGGAAATAGCAATCCACTCCAGTATTCTTGCCTGGAAAATCCCATGGACGGAGAAGCCTCGTAGGTTATATATAGTCCACGGGGTCGCAAAGAGTCGGTTATGACTGAGCGACTTCACCTCACCTTATGTGTGTGTATATATGTATACACATACATATACATATATTTAATGGAATATTACCCAGCCATAAAAAGAATCAAATAATGCCATTTGCAGTAACATATATGGACCTAAATTTTACCACTTTTAAGTGTACAAGTCAATCTTTTGAACAAGGATATGCAGTTGTATGGGCTTCCCTGGTAGCTCAGGTGGTAAAGAATCCACCTGCAATGCAAGAGACCCCGGTTTGATTCCTGGGTTGGGAAGATTCCCTAGAAAATGAACAGGCTACCCACTCCAGTATTCTTGGGCTTCCCTGGTGGCTCAGATGGTAAAGAATCCACCTGCAATGGGAGGGAGACCTGGGCTCGATCCCTGGGTTGGGAAGATCCCCTGGAGGAGAACCCCAGTGTTCTTGCTTGGAGAATCCCCATGGACAGAGGAGCCTGGCAGGCTGCAGTCCATGTGGCTGCAAAAAGTCAAACATGACTGAGTGACTAAGCACAGCACAGCACACAGAGTTGTATAATTAGCACCACAATCAAGACAGACTATTTCATCAGCCCCTAACATCCTCCTCCGGGCCTCTGCAATTGATCCCCTCCCTGTATGCCACCAGCCCAGGCAAACATGAAATGAACTAGTTTCAAATCTATAGGTTTACCTTAGTTACAATTTCTTATGAATGATGTCACACAATATGTAACCTTCAGAGTCTGGCCTCTTTCACCTAGCGCAATGCTTTTGAGCTTTCCATTTGTGTCTCAGGGGAATCTTTTTCACTGCTGAGTAATATTCCATAGTGGGTCTGTACCACAATCTGGTTATCCTTTCCCAAGTTGATGGGCAGTTAAACTGCGAGAAGGTTGCTTTTAATTCTCCCCTCCTCCCACCCTGAAGCATGGTGCTCTGAAGCCTTTCATGAAGAGAAGTCCAGGACGCTTTCCAGGGCAAGAGAAAGCTAGTGTTCTTAGAACAAAGAGGCCAGCCTGGCTTTCTGAAGTTTGCAGTGAGATAATGATTTAGAAAGCCAGCCCTGTGGAGACAAAAAAGTTTTTTAGAAAGATGCCCAAAACGCCTTGTATTCACAAGTCAGGCCTGAGCAGTTTAGACCAGAGACTTTTGCTGAGATTCTTATGTAGGAGGAAGGCACATAGGATGAAAAGGAAGCACTCACCTGGAGAGAGGGGCAGAGAGTCCTTCCTGTGCGGGCAGGGGTGGGGAACCAGCTTGGGGTAAAAACCCTGCCCAGGATGTGGGGGAGGGGAGGAGATAGAAAGCCCCTTGGGCGCTTCATGAGAGTGATGGTGGAACTGAGAACACTGGGCTAAGGCCCAGTTCTTGCCAGCCCTCCTGGCTCAGGCACATACCAAGAGGCGAGTCCAGACTAGCGAGCCTGAGAGAGCCCTCCTGGTTCCCTGTGGCTTGTGGGCGATGGACGTGAGTTCTGGAGGTTCCTGTGTGCCTCCTGCAGCAGAGGGGTGTAGAGGGGCTGAGAAGAGCAGGACAAGAGGCTACAGGGAGGAGACTGGAGGTGGTGGGGCCCACCAGCAGCAGCAGTGGCCATGGGCACACAGCTCAGGCAGGAGGGACCAAGGACAGCACCGGCAGGTCAGAGAAGACAGAGGCCAAACTCGGCGCTAAGGGAGTCAGAGGCTGGTGAGGCAGGCCGGAGGCCACGCGTGGACCAGCAGCACCTCCTCCTGCCGCCCTCAGGATACATGTGGACCTCTTGAATGCACACGTCATCTCAGGAAGGAAAGGTGGAGTGGGAGGTGGAAAGAACCCCAGAAAGACAGAAAGTGCTAGTCGCTCAGCTGTGTCTGACTCTTTGCAATCCCATGGTCTGCAGCTCCTCTGCCTGTGGACTTCTCTCCTGGCAAGAATACTGGGGTGGGCAGCCATTCCCTTCTCCAGGGAATCTTCCCAACCCAGATATCGAACCCAGGTCCCCTGCGTTGCAGCCAGATTCTGAGCCACCAGGAAAAACAGAGCATATTCCACACAAAAAGGACCAAGGTAACACAAAAGAGACAGCATCACCTTGAACTGGTAAAATTAAGACCATGTGTTTGTTTATTTCCTTTTCTTGTTTATTTGTCACTCACAAGGAAGCTGGGGTCAGTTAGAGAAAGTAAGTTTGATGTCTATGCATTTGGGTCATCTCTGATAGAGTGGGTAGACTTTTTTCCTGCTATGAAAGGCCACTCTGGCTGATGCGTGTAGGGTGGACCATAGTAGGGCTACCCTGGAGGCTGAGCAGCAGACTGCCACGACTGTCCTTGAAGGAGGCCTGGCAGAGGGTGGGGGCCATGGGGAGGCTGAGAGGGACAGTGGCAAGAGTGGCAGGTCTCAACCCCAGCTGCTCAATAGCGCTGCAACACCCAGATGCTCAGACCACAGTCGAGACCAATTCAATCAGGATCTCTGGAGAAGGGACCCAGGCAATAGTACTTCTAAAGACCCTTGGATGCTGTCAATATACAGCCAATGTTGAGAAAAATGAAATGTTGGAAAGCAGGGCTTCTCAAACTTTAATATTCATACCAACCATCTGTAAATGCTGTTAAAGCGCAGATTTTAGTCTGTAGCTCTGAACTGGGGTGAGAGTTTGATGCTGCTTGAGGCTGGTCCATGGAGCACACTCTGAGTAGCAAGTATCTGGGGATAGTATTGGAGGAGGTAGAATCACCTAGATTTGGTGGTGCCTGGTTGTAGAGGAAGCCAGGGGATTCCAGGAAGATTTCCAGGATTCTGGCATGAGCAATTAAGGGGATGTGGGGTCTTTAACTGAGTGTTGGAGACACATGCTGAGTGGGCATAGAATTGAGGGTCTGGAGGATGGCAATCCAGCCTGCGGCTCACTGAGCAGAGCTGTCTTTTGGCCTAGAGCTTAGAAGACAGTATGCGTTTGAGATGTGGATTCGGTGATTCTCGCCTGTAGCTGACTTGCTGTCACATCTTTCTATGGCTCTTCCCCTCCCTCCTTCATTCTCCTTGCCCTACACTTCTGTTTCCTGGGTGTATCAGTCAGGGCTCTCCAGAGCCATAGAACCACCGGGAGACTGCCTCTATCCCAATACTGATCAAGCGAAGTCGCTCAGTCGTGTCCATCTCTTTGCGACCCCACGGACTGTAGCCTACCAGGCTCCTCCATCCATGGAATTTTCCAGGCAAGAACACTGGAGTGAGTTGCCATTTCCTTCTCCAGCGTATCTTCCCAACCCAGGGATTGAACCTGGGTCTCCCGCATTATAGG
This sequence comes from Raphicerus campestris, assembly GCA_006410735.1. NCBI lineage: Eukaryota > Metazoa > Chordata > Mammalia > Artiodactyla > Bovidae > Raphicerus > Raphicerus campestris. The sequence goes on along the minus strand of SJYW01006990.1, from coordinate 8,159 downwards.
CAGACAGACACTTTACCATCTGAGCCACCAGGGAAGCTCAAATACTGGTCAAGAGATTTACTAGTGAGATTTATTATGAGGAATTGGCTCTCACCATTATGGAGGCTGAGAAAACTATCTGCCGTCTGCAAGCCAGAAGCCCAACAAAGCTGGTGGTGTAATTCCAGCCCGAGTCCAAAGGCCTGAGAACCAGGGTGCCCGTAGTATAAGACCAAGGCCAAGGATAGAAACAGCCCAATGTCTTAGCTCAAGCAGTCAGGTAGAGAGAGAGAAAATTCAGTTTTCTTCCCCTTTTTGTTCAAGTCAGGCCCTCAACAGATTGCATGATGCCCACACACATTGGGGAGGGTGATCTGCCCTAATCACTCCACTGACTCAAACACTGATCTCTTCCAGAAACCACCTCACAGACACACCCAGAGATGTTTAGCCAGATAGCTGAGCTCCCCACAACCCTGTCAGGTTGGCACATAAAATGAGCCATCACGCTGGGATTCCATCTCCCAATAAAGTAATAACACGTGGGCCCTGGGCCTCGGGCTCTGCTGTGGAGGAGCCTGGGCTGGTAGAGAATTCGCCTCTCCTCGGTACTCCCGTGACTCCTGGGTTTTACTTCTCCTGTGGTTCAAGCTAAGTTCACGGTCACTTTATACTCTTCATCTGCCGCCTGAGCCTCACCAGGCTGTAGAACACGGCGGGTCCAGGGAACTGGGCTCTTTGCAGCACTCAGGGAGATGCTTTCTAGTGAGGGGCCTGGGTTCATGCATGGGATGCCTTNGCCGCCTGAGCCTCACCAGGCTGTAGAACACGGCGGGTCCAGGGAACTGGGCTCTTTGCAGCACTCAGGGAGATGCTTTCTAGTGAGGGGCCTGGGTTCATGCATGGGATGCCTTGGGTGCCATTGAATGGGTATTTAACATCAGTATAGCAAGAAAACTGTTCCTTTTTCTCCCCAGTTTTATTTGAAGTGGCTCAGATGGTAAAGAATCCCCCTGCAATGCAAGAGACCCAGGTTCCATCCCTGGGCCAGGAAGATCCCTTGGAGAAGGAACAGCTACCCGCTCCAGTATTCTTGCCTGGAGAATCCCATGGATAGAGAATTCCAAGGACTGGCAGACTACAGTCCATAGAGTCGGACACGACTGAGCGACTGTCACTTTCATTTTCAACTTATTCATATTTCAGTTGTACAATTTTGGTCAGTTTTGACATCCATTTACAATTATCACTATAATTGGATGAGAAACCTTTTCCCTGATCCCAGAGTCACAGATGGCCTCTGCCACTATAAACATTTGAGTTTCCTAGAATTTTATATACGTAGAGTCACACAGTGCGTGCCTCTGTCGGGCTTCTTTCGCTCAGCTTAATTACTGTGATTTACCCATACCGTTGCATGCGCGCCAGTATGCTTGTTCCCTTTGATTCCTGAGCAGTGGTCTTTACATGCGTTAAGCCACAGTTTGTTTGTCCATTCGTCCGTTGAGGAACATTTGGGTTGGTCCTGGTTTTTAGCTATTATGAACAAAGCTGCTATGAACATTCACACCGAAGTTTTTGTTGAANGCTGGGAAAGATTGAAAGCAGGAGAAGAGGAAGACAGAGGATGAAATGGTTGGATGGCATCACCCACTCAATGGACATGAGTTTGAGCAAGCTCCAGGAGATGGTGAAGGACAGGGAAGCCTGGCGTGCTGCAGTCCATGGGGTCACAAAGAGTCGGACACGACTGAGCAACTGAACTGCAATAATAGGTGGGGGAAAAGGGCGTCCCAGCTGCTGCCAGTGGTCAAAAACCCACCTGCCAGTGCAGAAGATGTAAGAGACAAGGTTCCACCCCTGGGTCAGGAAGATCTCCTGGAGGAGGGCGTGGCAACACACTCCAGTATTCTTGCCCGGAGAAGCCCGTGGACAGAGGAGCCTGGTGGGCTACAGTCCATGGGGTCTCAAAGAGTCAGACACGACTAAAGTGGCTTAAAACACACACATGCAGGTGAAAAGAAAGGGTGATAAACTATTTAAAAAGAAAGAGAAACTGCTAAATATTTTGGTCCTGCTACAATTGCAAACATCCCTTCGTCGGTCAGGTGTTATTTGAGCACCAGCAGGATCAGGGCCCTGAGCGGACATATTCTCCAAAGGCAGGAGCCAGCTCAGTGTTGGGAGAACCTGAGGCTGGGAAACACACGTGAAAGGTGGGAAATTCGTCGGCAGAGGGGAGCCCCAAGCAGCAGGGTAGAGCAAGACCAGGCCCACTGGGCACAGTTCCGGTTCAGTCTGGCTGTGCCAGGGAATTCCTGTGTGGCTTTTGGACAATCTCCGTCCCCCCGGGGACCTTAGCTTTCACACCTGTGTTAATCAAACGGGATAGTGGAGAGGAGTGTGTTTTCCTGAGCATAGTCTATGGACAACTTGCTTCAGAATCATCTCAGGGGTAGGAACTTGGTGAAAATGCAAATTCCTGGGCCCCACCATGCCCTTCTGGCAAGGATCCTCAGCAGGCAGGGCTGGGAATATGCATTCATGATCCACCTACCTTGAGGATTCTGATATGCCAAGGTTTGAGCAAAATAGCATCTGAGTGTGTGGCAAGCTTGCCCACTTGAATTCTGCCCTAGGGGAAGTAAGCTGATGGGACTCAGTTGATCAAAGGGGACTTCACGGAAATGGCTGTGAGCTGAGCCTGAAAGCATCAGGGCAATAGTGGTCATCGCTGCTGTTGGTTATCCAGCACCATTGCTTTACCAGGCCCCCTGCCAAGTGTTTTAGGTGCATTATCACATTTAACCATCGTGACAGCTCTGTGAGATAAGACACAGTGGGGAAACTCAGGCTCATCCAGAGGTTAAGGTAGGTTTGCCTACCGAGGATGTCTGGATGTGCTCTGAGAGGGAACGTAAAATCCTGCCTGAGAAAGTGTTAATACCGTGGGCTGAGTCTTCCTGATACCTGGAGCCACAGAGAAGGCTATTCAGGAACAGGAAGTGTCAGCATCTGAGAACAAAAATGGATTGTTTCCTGGAATATTTCACTCACTCATTTGCTTCCTTGCTCCTTCATCCATTAACTCATGTACTTATCTCTCTGTCTGTTCATTCAGTTCAGTTCAGTTCAGTTGCTCAGTTGTGTCCGACTCTTTGTGACCCCATGGACTGCAGCACACCAGGCTTCCCTGTCCATCACCAACTCCCAGAGCTTGCTCAAACTCATGTCCATTGAGTCAGTGATGCCATCCAACCATCTTGTTCTTTGTCGTCCCCTTCTCCTCCTGCCTTCAATCTTTCCCAGTGTCAGGGTCTTTTCAAATGAGTCAGTTCTTCACATCAGGTGGCCAAAGTATTGGAGCTTCAGCTTCAGCATCAGTCCTTCCAATGAATATTCAAGACTGATTTCCTTTAGAATGGACTGTTTGGATCTCGTTGCAGTCCAAGGGACTCTCAAGAGTCTTCTCCAACACCACAGTTCAAAAGTATGAATTCTTTGATGCTCAGCTTTGTAGCAGACTTTATTTCTGGACTGTGTTAGGACACTTTCATTGCAAGTTATAGGAATGTGACTCAAATTGGCTCAAGTTGAAAAAGAAGTGTACTGATTCTGGTATCTGAAACGTCCAAAGGGGAGGATGCACACAGCGTCAGAGATGGCGACCTGGGCTCTGGTGCTGCTGTCAGGAGTTCTTCCTGTGCCCTTTGGCTCTGCTTTTCTCTGGGTTGGCCTCTTTCTCAGGCAGGTTGGTTTCTTTTCTCTCTGTAGTGCCCACCAGCAGTTGCAGGCTGATGTCTTATCAGCTTAACCACTCCAACTGAAAGAAGATGCCTCTTTTTCCAAAGAGTTTAGCAAAAATCCCAGAGAGGCCTCTCATTGGCCTAGCCTGGGGTCTCTGCACCAATCACTGCGGTTGGAGGAGTCCGGGCTTTGATTGGCCAGGCCTGGTTCTGGGGAGATGGTATCAACCTCAAAACTCCCATAGACTGAGCATGGAGGGTCGGGGGGTCATTTCCCCAAGGAAAGGTGGGGTGCTAGAAGGGAAATATGGATGCTGGGTAGGCAAGAACTATGAGGTGGCCTCTATTTGGGTTTTCCCCACCCAATTCCAGTTTGACTCCAGGCACATTCACCAATTTCTTCTTGATTCCATGATGGAGTTGTGGAGATAGCCCCTTCTGGTTTGGAAATGACAAGCCATGATGTCCTTCTGTGACCTAGACCGTGATGCCAACAGCTGCCTGTCCTTGCATTCATTACCTGGCTGGCTAAATTCTTTAAGGACAGACCCCTCTAATCCTGTCAAACCTTCCCTCTAGGGCAGGCAGGGGAGGTGCCCTTCCATTTCACACTGGAGGAACCTGAACATCTGAGAAGTTAAGAACTTTAGCCACCGTGCTGTGCTTTAGTTGCTCAGCTGTGTCCGACTGTTTGTGACCCCATGGACTGTAGCCCACCAGGCTCCTCTGTCCATGGGGATTCTCCAGGCAAGTGTACTGGAGAGGGTTGCCACACCCTCCTCCAAGGGAATCTTCCCAACCCAGGGATCAAACCCAGGTCTCCCACATTGCAGACAGATTCTTTAACAGCTGAGCCACCACGGAAGCCCAAGAATACTGGGGTAGGTATAGGTAGCCTATCCCTTCTCCAGCAGGTCTTTCTGACCCAGGAATTGAACTGAGGTCTCCTGCATTGAAGGTAGATTCTTTACCAGCTGAGCTACCAGGGAAGCCTGGGCTAAGAGATGCCCAGATAACTGGTAAGAGATGCCCAGATAACTGGTAAAACATTATTCCTGGGGGTTTCTGATAAAGATGAACGTTTGCATCAGTAGATTGAATAAGACAGTGGGCAACATCCAATTCTTTGGGGGCCTGGAGAGAACAGAGAGTTGGAGGAAGGGTGAATTCGCTCCCTCTTCTTGACCTGGAACACCCATCTTCTCCTGCTCTTGGACATCAGCGCTCCTGGTCCTTGGCCCTTTCCAACTCAGCCTTGGGTTTACACCATTGGCCCCCCAGATTGTCAGGCCTTCAGACTCAGACAAATGACATCACCAGCTTTCCCCCTCCTGGGTCTCCAGCCAGCAGAGGGCAGGTTGTGGAGCTTCTCAGCCTCCATGTCACATGAATCAACAATAAATCTCCTCTTCTATATCTCTACCCTGGAGAAGGACATGGCAACCGCTCCAGTATTCTTGCCTGGAAAATCCCATGGACAGAGGAGCCTGGCGGGCTACAGTCCAAAGGGGTCACAAAGAGTTGGACATAACTGAGCACATCTCTCTATATACCCTAGTGATGCTGTTTGTCTGCAAAACCCGGGCTGATAAGACTGCAATCACAGCTGCCAAGTGACGGAGCTTGTGTTTCAAACATGTCTGTAACAGAAGGGTCCACATCCTCCATCTCTCTGTGTTGTGAAGGCAAATGCCTGCCCACAGGTGAAGTTCAGTTCTGTCTAGGGTGAGACTGCAGGAGAGGGCAGAGTTGCCAATTTGGAACTGGTCGGAAAGATGCTTCTGCCATTCCCCGGGGGGTTTCTGAGACTCACTGCAGCTGAACAAGGTCCTGCTTCCAGTTGCCCTGGCTGCATGGATGCAGGCTCAGGAGGGGCGCGCCCTGCAGGATGCATCTCAAACCTCCCGGGTTGGAGGGTAACTGAGGTCACCAGGCAGCCAGGGAGGAGTGGGAACCAAATGTTTGCCAAGGATCCATTGTGTTCCCAGAACAGTGCCGGCTGACCAAGATACCAGGAAGCAGAACTGTCATAATAATCGTGGGCAGGGATTCTTAGGAAGTTAGCACAGCAAGTGGCCCCCAGAGGCTATCTCTTGTGGGGCTGGCCAGCTCTGGTGGCTCTCAGGGCTTCGCCAGCGACATTCCTGGAGAACAGCAGTCGGGTCCAGAGGCCTGGGGTGGGCAGAGAGGCGTGAGGAACAGAAGAGCAGAAGCCCCCTCAAAGGGGATGCCACCCCTCAGCATCCACCAGGTGGACATGTGGCCCTGTGTTCCGATTTTTCAGAGAGAACCTAGAAATCTTTTTTTCCCCCCCGACTTTTCAACTTTAAATTTTTACTGTATATATATATTTAAATTAATTTATTTATTTTAATTGGAGGCTAATTACTTTACATCAGTTTTTATGTGAATGCCTCCAAGTCTTTAACAAGTAGGTTTGAATTTTTAGAGGTTACTATGTGGGTGAAACCTACCTGTCTGTAGGTATTTTTGTGACTTTATCTCACTTTACCTTGGGGAACAGTGAGGCCTAGAAAAGGGAGGCAGCGTGCCCAAGGTCACACAGCCGGAACAGGAACCAGCTCTTTCTTAATGGCTTCCAGGCCCGTGGTCTGACCCTGGGCCATTGTGTCCCCGACATGTACGTGTCATCCACAAGGCAGTTTACACAGCACTTCAGCACCCAGTATCTCAGTTGATCTTCATCTCGCCCCAGGAGAAGGCCAAGCCCCGGGGGCAATCGCCGTCTCAGAAGAGCTGAGCAGGGTGCCCAGACCCCGCAGCCAGTGACAGGAATGCAGACATCTGGCTCCCCGCGCAGCGTCTGCTCTCCTTGTTGGTGCTAAATCTTGTGGTCTGTGTTTCAGCCTGAGTCAGTCCTTCCAGAAGCCTGAAGCCTATCGGGAGAGAGAGTTTAAACTCAAATTAAATATGCTCAATGGAGCACAAATGTGTGAGACAGGAAATGAGGGAAATTAAGAGCAGCAGCTGACGTGGGTCAGGCCCAGGATTGTTTATGTGAGTTGTCTCATTAAGTCCGGACAACCACCCCCATGAGAGATGCACTCTTACTTAACTGACAGGAAACTAAGGGAAACAGAGGTGAAGAGATGCATCCAGGGTCACACTAGGAGGTGAGAGCCAGAATCGGCACCGGTGGGGTGGGTCCAGGCAGCCTGAGCTCTGGAGACGTTACTGGGAAATGCGCAGTCGGTTGGCGCCATCAGGGAGGGTGCATGAGGACCCCCCTGGAATACTGCAATGGATCGTCCAGTGGGGGGTGGTCAGCTGGAGGTGATGTTTAAAAGCAGGAATATGTAGGTGATTAAAGATCAGCCAAGAACCCAGTCAGCCACGGATGGCAGAGCTAGAAGAGTGCTCTGAGACCAAGGGACCCGAGGTCTTCTATGTCACACTGATATCTAGAGAGAGGTATAGGTATAAGTATAGGTGGCTCAGTCAGTAAAGAATCTGCCTGCAGTGTAGACGACCCAGGTTCAATCCCTGGGTGGGGCAGATCCCCTGGAGAAGGAAATGGCAAACCACTCCAGTATTCTTGCCTGGAAAATCCCATGGACAGAGGAGCCTGGCAGGCTACAGTCCATGGGGTCCAAAGGATCGGACACAGTCCATGGGGTCACAAGGGTCGGACACAACTGAGCGACTAAACCACCAGCACCACAGGTCCCCAGCCACACAGCAGCCTTGTGGAAGAAGCCAGAGCCCAAGTAGCTCATCTCCCATTTGCTCTTCCAGCTGTCCGAATCTTTTCTCATATATCGTCCTGGTGTTTGAATTCCTATTTATGGGACTTTCCTAAGCCAAGACCCACAAGTGTCAGAATCCTGCCTGTCTCACCTCTCTATTGCTTCATGACACACCCTCCCGAAACAGAGTGGCTGAAAACAATAACAACAGTTTTATGATCTCTCTCCTGTGCCTGTGAATTGACTGGGCNCCTGCCTGTCTCACCTCTCTATTGCTTCATGACACACCCTCCCGAAACAGAGTGGCTGAAAACAATAACAACAGTTTTATGATCTCTCTCCTGTGCCTGTGAATTGACTGGGCTCAGCTGGTGGCTCTTCTGCTCCATGTGGTGCTGACTGAGGTTGCAGTCATCCCTGGGCTAGAATATTGAAGATGGTGCCCTCACACAGCCAGTGGCTAATGCTGGTGGTGAGCAGGGCTGAGCTGGAGCTGTGAAACATGGAGCCTGCCTATGCCCTCTGGGACATGGGCTTCTCACAGCATAGCAGCTGGGTTCTGTGATATGATAAAACTATGTATGTTGATCTTCATCCTTAGCTCCTGGCCAGAATTCCTAAAACCTCTGTGGTTTGCTAAGAAATAGAGGGGGACTTCCCTAGTGGCCCAGAGGCTAAGATGCTGCACTCTGAATGCAGTTCTGGTCACAGAACTAGAACCCACATA
>SJYW01006985.1:486078-608210 GCA_006410735.1 Raphicerus campestris | reverse complement strand
TCAACATTCAGAAAACGAAGATCATGGCATCTGGTCCCATCACTTAATGGCAAATAAATGGGGAAACAATGGAAACAGTATCAGACTTTATTTTCTTGGGCTCTAAAATCACTGCAGATGGTGACTGCAGTCATGAAATCAAAAGTCACTTGCTCCTTGGAAGAAAAGCTATGAATAACCTAGACAGCATATTAAAAAGCAGAGACATTACTTTACCATCAAAGGTCTGTATAGTTGAAGCTATGGTTTTTCCACTAGTCATGTATGGATATGAGAGTTGGATCATAAAGAAGGCTGAGCATCAAAGGATTGATGCTTTTGAACTGTAGTCTTGGCAAAGACTCTTGAGAGTCCCTTGGACTGCAAGGAGATCCAACCAGTCCATTCTAAAGGAAATAAGTCTTTAATACTTATTGGAAGGACTGATGCTGAAGCTGAAGCTCCAGTACTTTGGCCACCTGATGTGAAGAGCTAACTCATTAGAAAAGACCCTGATGCTGGGAAAGATCGAAGGCAGGAGAAGAAGGGGACAACAGAGAATGAGATGGTTGGATGGCATCACTGACTCTATACCTGGACAGTGTTGCCTTGGGGGTTTTGAGAGAGCCCACACTTGCTCGGCCAGGCCCTAGGAAAGGAACTACAGGAAATATGCCTAAAAGAAGGGCCTGTTCTACAGTATGTAGATATGTTAATATGTAGCCCTCCATGGAGGCCTCAGATCAGAACACCACTGAAATTCTTAATTTCCTTGGGACTCAAGGTTATAGGGTCTCCCAGAAAAAGGTGCAGATCTCAAAGCAACAAGTTAAATACATCGAATACATTATAAATCCTGGAAGTAGACAGCTACCTCCAGATAGAAAATAAGCTGTATTAGGCCTAGTTACTTCAAAGACAAAAAGACATCTCTATACCTTGGGCTTCCCAGGTGGCACTAGTAGTAAAGAACCCACCTGCCAATGTAGGAGACATAAGAGATGCAGGCTCGATCCCTGGGCTGGCAAGATCCATCAGAGCTCCTGCTCTGAGTCTTCCCACTTGACAAAAGCCATGCATCTGGTATGTTAAGTTTATTTCTTCGAGGTAGCAACAGTTCCATGTCAAGATGATGGTGATGCAGGGATCCTAGCCACTCCCTGAGAAAGATTTCTTCTGGACCAACAGCGGAGGTCTCCCTGGGGCTCCGCGGCAAGGCAGGATGAGAGTTCTGTGGTCCCAGTTAGGTAGGGTCCACGAGCCCAATGCCAGCCAGAAGAAGCTACAGAAGGTGGACCTTTGCCCTGCACCCTCCCAATAAAAATTCCCTGGGGTCCAGGAATCTCAGAGGGGATGTGAGGTAGGCAAATAGAAGGGCCCCAGGCTGAGCTGCTGCAAACAGTTTCCATTGATACTTTGAGAGAAGATGCTATCAGGAGCACTGGGCCCTGAGACCACAATTTCCTCTTGCGGTGGTCAAGGGGATTTTTCATCCCGACGTGTGCAGAGAATGTCCTCAGTTGTCCTCTAAGGAATTCTGCATAATGCAACTCTAGGGGAGGGGAAAAGAAAGGAAGAGATGCCAGCCCATAATATGTCCTGCCAACCTCTCAGAAACCTTCAAGCTGACCAAGGAAGAACCCTGAGACAGGCCAAATATGGGAACAAGCAAGATGACTGGCCAGACATAACCTGGAAGAGTGCCCTCATATAAGCAATTTAAGCCACCCCTATTGGGTGCAGCTCACTCTACGAGTTTGCCTTTGTTTTCTTCCACACGTGCTTTGCGTCCAATAAATGCTGTGTCTGCTGGTCTCCTATGAATTCTTTTGGCAGAGAAGACAAAGACCAGGGCCCTTCTTCTAGTCATTTCACTGCCATAGTCATTAGGAATGTCCACTGCTTTAATTTTTAGGTTCTATAAATTCAAATTTTTATATTTTCACTTTTTTTTAATGTAATGTAAAAAGTGATCCATATTGTTANTCTAAGCCACCCCTATTGGGTGCAGCTCACTCCACGAGTTTGCCTTTGTTTTCTTCCACACGTGCTTTGCCTCCAATAAATGCTGTGTCTGCTGGTTTCCTATGAATTCTTTTGGCAGAGAAGACAAAGACCAGGGCCCTTCTAGTCATTTCACTGCCATAGTCGTTAGGAATGTCCACTGCTTTAATTTTTAGGTTCTATAAATTCAAATTTTTATATTTTCACTTTTTTTAATGTAAAAAGTGATCCATATTGTTAGTGTCATTTTGAACAGTACAGATGCATGTAAACTGAAGGGTACTTAGATTTTTCCAATCCCGTGCCTCAGTTTTCATTGTTGACATTTTTGCATTTAGCTTTATAAGCTTCTGTTCTCTGTCTCAGCCTGTGCAAATATGTGCCCTCAGTTGTTTTTGTTGTTAGCAGCTTGACACAGAAATGGTGTTGTAGTATGTCCATTTTGTCTGCAATTTTCCTCCTTTTTGTATCTCTGTTATCTTTCTGTATATTGTGTTTTCTTAAATTAGGCCTTAATGTTTTAAGATGTTACGGTATTCACGTTTTGGTGCACAATTCTTCCTTCTTTGGAAAATATTTTTTTTAAATGAGATTCTTGTACATTAAAAAGATAATTTGCATTTTTTCTTCACTCCATGGAGTTATCTATTATGAAATTTTGACATGGAAGCCCCTTTGGTCACTCTCAAAAGTTACTTTGGGTAGATTATTTAGTAAGACTCTTAGAGTAAAATTGCTACATTATTTTTCCAAGTTTTCAATGATTTTTACCATAGTCCTTCTTAAAGGTTTTTATACATTTACTTTTAAAATATTTGATTCACTTTCATAGTATGAATGTGTATGATCATGAACATTTAGATAATTTTTTATTATCATAGTTTTGCCGTGAATATTTATATATATCTTTTGGCTGATCTTTAAGTATATTTGTAAAATAGATTCCTAAAATTAAAATTGTGTCACAGGTTATATGCATTAAAAATTAAATAAAATAACTTTCTAAATCTAAGTGGTACGTTCCTTTTATATTTGTTGGGTCAGCATAAATGAATGTATTTATGTAAATATATTGAGGAATTAAATATTCTACAAAATCATCATTTAAACTTTTAATAAGTGCAGGTTTCTAAAATAGACTTTCTAACATGTTATTTTCTGTAACATAGCCTTAAGATTACCAATAAATGCTTCTTTGAACTATATAAGCTTTTATTATTACATGATTCAGTTGTATCCGACTCTGTGACCCTCTAGATGGCAGCCCACTAGGCTCCACCGTCCCCGGGATTCTCCGGGCAAGAACACTGGAGTAGGGTGCCATTGCTTTCTCTGAATCATAAGAGAGATAATAATATAAAAATTTTATTCTCTTATGTAAATGTTACATTTCTTGTGTAAATGAGTAATTGTTAAACTAGTGTTCTGCATTTCCAAAAGGATGGTAACTGTATTTCCATTAGTTTGTCGGTTTTTAGCAAGGCTTGTGCTTTCAATAAATAAACCCATCTCTGGTTTTAATTTGAACAAAAAACTGAAATTAGTGATGTTTGTGTTTAACATAATTTATTTTCACATTTGAGTGTCCAAAATGTTTTTGATTTTTGTTAAATATATCATTGTTTTTTATATGCTTTCTCCTTTCAGTTTTTACTAAAAGGAAAATATAAATTAAAATTTAAAAATGAATTAAAAATTTAAAAAGAAGGGGAAATTAAATCACATAAAATTCAAACATATATATATATATGTATTTGTACTTTTGCTCTTCTTTTTCTTCAGTTCTGCTTGGGAATTTGAAGGTCCAACTATCATCTATTGTCCTTCCAGAAAAATGACAGAGCAAGTTACAGCTGAACTTAAAAAACTGAATTTAGCCTGTGGAACATACCATGCAGGACTGAGTATTAACTTAAGGAAACAAGTTCATCATAAGTTCATGAGAGATGAAATTCAGGTGTGAAGATGGATCATCATTACTGTCTTTTCCTCATACTGGAAACAGATATTTCTATAATAGCTATTTATGAAGTCTTTATTGAATATCTTCGTTGTGTTCCCCAACTTCCTTGCCCCTGCCCCCCCATGGAGGGATAATGTTTTTTGTTGTCTAATTAAATTTTTTTAAGTGTATCTTATAGTTGATTTACAATGTTTTGTTAATTTCAGGTATACATACTATATATAAAAGAGAAACTAATAGGAACCTATGGTACAGCACAAGTAACTATTCAGTACTCTGTAATGACCTATATGGGAATGGAATCTAAAAAAGAGTGGATATATGTATACCTGATTCACTTTACTGTACAGCAGAAACCAATACATTGTTAAAAAAAAAAAACATTGTAAGTCAACTATATTAAAATTAAACAAAAATTTATTTGACTTTGGAATTGAACTTCATAATTTAATCCTGAAATATTATTTGTTTAAAATTGCAGTGGTAAAGAATCCCCCTGCCGATGCAGGAGACGTAAGAGATGCGGGTTCGATCCCTGGGTTGGGAAGATCCCCTGGAGTAGGAAATGGCAATCCACTCCAGTATTGTTGCCTGGAAGGTTCCATGGACAGAGGAGCTTGGTGGGCTACAGTTCATGGGGTCAAGTTCGACATGACTGAGCATGAGCACAAAAATGGAAGAACAGCAAAAAATGTATATTAAAAAATTTAGCTGTGAGTACTGTTTTGATGGGCATAAAGCAGTCACTCTGATAGAATCAGTGTAGAATATGGGAGATAGATAGGTAAGAAAACTGTTGCAGGCTAGTATAAATGGCAGCCTGTATGCAGAATGGTGTTTAGGTTCACAGAGGAGGGAACACTAGCTGTTAAGCTGTTAAGGTAGATTGTCAAATAGAGTTGTACACCCAGGAATAAGCAGTTTGAGTAGAATCTGAACAAGAGAATAAAAGTTCATCAGGTATGCATGGCTAGGGGGTGATGAAGGATAAGGAATTGATTATAGAACTCCTGAGAGAAGGACTGATGTGGGCAAGGCACTTTGATATAAGAGAGCATACTGGGTTCAAGGAATTGTGAGTAGTTTGCTAAAGCTGAAACTCCAGTACTTTGGCCACCTCATGCAAAAGAGTTGACTCATTGGAAAAGACTCTGCTGCTGGGAGGGATTGGGGGCAGGAGGAGAAGGGGACAACAGAGGATGAGCTGGCTGGATGGCATCACTGACTCGATGGATGTAAGTCTGAGTGAACTCCGGGAGTTGGTGATGCACAGGGAGGCCTGGCGTGCTGCGATTCATGGGGTCGCAAAGAGTCAGACACGACTGAGCGACTGCACTGAACTGAACTTGCAGTGGTTGGAGAAAAGGGAAGTATGGAGTAGGAGGGACACAAAGTATAGGTAAAATGGCAGGAACTGGTGGAGACTTAGGAAGAGAGTTGAATTGGTTGGTTGGCCAGGTTAGAGAGGATCTTAAAACTTGCAGAGAGGCAAGCTGGAGTTGGTGTGAAGTTCCCTTATTTTTTCCAGACAAGCTGTAGGACTTTTTATTTAAATGACATTCCATCTAACAGGTAAAGCAGATTAAAGTAGAAATGTCCTTGTTGAAGTTGATGTGATGGAGAACCAAGTCCAGGAACGTCCCTGTCTCCATGTCAGTGTCTTGGAGGTTGTCTTAGAATCTTCAGAATTCTGCAAAACAAAACTTGAAAACCACTGTGACAGACTGCTCTGTTTTTGAGCAAGATGATAGTAATATAGAAACATTAGACTGGGAGCACTAAGTAGGATTGATATGAGGGAGAGAAGAAAGGTATTGATGAAGTTCACAAGAGGTGCTGCAGCTGAGATTCTTATGGTTAGAATCCTGGTTCACTGGGTGTCACACAGATTACTTTGGAGGATTTCAATTCAAATGTGTGTAGGTTTAAATCAACACTATCAACATATCCACACCCTGTCAATATATGCCTGGAATCGTCCTCATCTCAAATTGAGAGGAACTTAACTTCCATGTTACATTTGCTGTCCAATAGATCATCCATTTCCTATGTATCAACTCAGCATATGCGGCTCCCTGTACATTGTCATGCTGCAGTGCATATCTGCCTGAAGGCATCTGTTCTCTTTCTTCCTCTTCTTTCCAAAGGCAAGAACAGCTATCACAGCTGCCTGGAATAGAGGTTTTATCCAAGTTCTTGTATGTTTATTTCTATTATCTCTGAAGCTTGAAAATTATCAGATAAAGTTCATTAGCTGCTGCTTACTAAATCTTAACAATTGATCTTTGAGTCAATAATTGACCAGTGGTTTCTTCTGTCTTGTCGCATTACTAATTATTTATTTAGATAGAAACATCTCCCAGAGACATGAGGAAGACTAAGATTTTTTTCTTTCCTATTTTTCATGATGAAATCTAACCACATTCGGATATAGATTTGAGTCTGTGATCAGTCTTTTAATCCTAACTTTTAATTTTATGTCCTTTGTATTTTATTTGCCTTTTCAAGATGGCTTGAATTCCTTTCCTTTTTGGGAAAAGGTTATGAGTAAATTATTTGATATTTTCATTTACACCTGAGAGGTTATAATGATATTTTAAAAATCATATCTGTACAATAGGTTGATCTCTTTAAAGACAATCTCATGAAAAAATTAGATCTTAAAAATTTTAATCATACAAACACACAGACACACATACATATACATACAGTAATCATGTGAGGTGGTGGAGGTATTAACTTTACTGAGGTTATTGATCATGTCACAATATGTATCAAATCATGTTATATATGGTAAACTTACACAGTGTTATAATTCAGTTATATCAATAAAGTTGGAAAAATTGACTAAGAAATAACATTTAAAAAGTCAATATTGGAATTATTATTAGATTGCTTTTTTAGTCAAATATAGCAAAACTGACTAGTTGTATTCACACAAAGCTTTTTCTTAATATTGTTTCCATTCCTATGTTAATTTTTCTCTTATATTTCTCATACTTCCATTTATTTGTCCTTCCTGCCTTTCTTTTTTTCCTACTCTTGGTACATCTTAAGTGAAAGTAAGTGAAAGCAGAAAGACAGGTGTGGGGCATGCTCAGTCATGTCTGATTCTTTGCGACCCCGTGGACTGTAGCCCGCCAGGCTCCTCCGTCCATGGGATTCTCCAGGCAAGAATACTGGAATGGGTTGCCATTTCCTTCTCCAGGGGATCTTCCTGACCCAGGGATCGAACCCAGATCTCCCGCTTTGCAGGCAGACGCTTTAACCTCTAAGCCACCAGGGAAGCACGTTTTTGTTTCAAATGGCACTTTAATATTTACCACTTATACACACACATAGTTTAACAAACTAAATAGTTCTCTGGTGCTTAAAATGAAATGTATAAGCCATCATTCCTTCTTGCTTCTTTTTCCTACTCTCAGCTTTTTTGGTTTATTCCTTTGGTGTTTGCCACTGTATCTTGCAATAATTTGCTTGTACTGCTACTACTTATTTTACTTATTATTTGCCTGTTAGATTTGGGCATTATCTCTCAATTCCCCACTATGAAAGGTGAATGCATAGCTCTTTGACATCCCTTCCTGCCCTTCTCATCGTGTCCAGAAGTTTCTATCCCGCTCTTTTCCCAATATATTAATATCATAATTTTGATCAGATCAATATACTCAAATATTATGTTTATATATTCTTTATAAATGCTTTCTATGTATATTTAGAGTTACTTGTACATTTTTTGTATTCTAATTAATACCTTTCAAGAAATGTGGGTTTTTTTTCGACAATTATCACTAATTTTCCCCTAAAATTTCCCCTAGTCATATAAATCTCACCTCTGTATATTCATTCCTGTTATACCAATTTTATCCTTTTAAATTTGCGGAGAGAAATTCATATTTCATTCTATCTCTTTAATGAGCAGCTTCCTTCTACCTTTGGGCTTCCCTGGTGGCTCAGATGGTAAAGAATCCTCCTGTAATGCAGGAGACCCGGGGTTCGACCGCTGAGTTGGGAAGCGCCTCTGGAGGAGGGAATGGTTACCCATTCCAGGATTGTTGCCTGAAGAATCCTATGGACAGAGAAGCCTGGAGGGCTACAGTCCTGGGGTCACAAAGAATCAGACACAACTGAGCATGCCCCACACCTGTCTTTCTACCTTAGAATACTGCTAGAAAAATTAAGATGCAGTCTTGAAACTTCAGAATAACCCAAAGGCTCATTTAATATAATAAATATTTTAAGAGTCTCTTTTGTGTCCTATATTTATATGCATTCAGAACAACCATGATATTTGCTCCTTTTTCTAGAGAGGGAACAAATCCTATTTGATGGTCACCAGTCCTAAATCTGTAAATTGAGCAGATAATCTCTTAAGCTGTAAGTGATTTGTCAAAATTGTATTAAATTCCCTGGTGGTTCAGATGGTAAAGAGTCTGCCTGCAGTGCAGGAGACCCGGGTTGGATCCCTGGGTCAGGAAGACCCTCGGGAGAAGGAAATGGCAGCCCACTCCAATATTCTTGCCTGGAAAATCCCATGGATGGAGGAGCCTGGTGGGCTACAGTCCATGGGGTTGTAAAGAGTCGGACACGACTGAGGGACTTCACTTTCACTCCCCCCCCCCAGTTTTATTTATTTATTTTCCTTACAGTGTTGTAGTGGTTTTTGCCATACATTNAGAGGATCTTAAAACTTGCAGAGAGGCAAGCTGGAGTTGGTGTGAAGTTCCCTTATTTTTTCCAGACAAGCTGTAGGACTTTTTATTTAAATGACATTCCATCTAACAGGTAAAGCAGATTAAAGTAGAAATGTCCTTGTTGAAGTTGATGTGATGGAGAACCAAGTCCAGGAACGTCCCTGTCTCCATGTCAGTGTCTTGGAGGTTGTCTTAGAATCTTCAGAATTCTGCAAAACAAAACTTGAAAACCACTGTGACAGACTGCTCTGTTTTTGAGCAAGATGATAGTAATATAGAAACATTAGACTGGGAGCACTAAGTAGGATTGATATGAGGGAGAGAAGAAAGGTATTGATGAAGTTCACAAGAGGTGCTGCAGCTGAGATTCTTATGGTTAGAATCCTGGTTCACTGGGTGTCACACAGATTACTTTGGAGGATTTCAATTCAAATGTGTGTAGGTTTAAATCAACACTATCAACATATCCACACCCTGTCAATATATGCCTGGAATCGTCCTCATCTCAAATTGAGAGGAACTTAACTTCCATGTTACATTTGCTGTCCAATAGATCATCCATTTCCTATGTATCAACTCAGCATATGCGGCTCCCTGTACATTGTCATGCTGCAGTGCATATCTGCCTGAAGGCATCTGTTCTCTTTCTTCCTCTTCTTTCCAAAGGCAAGAACAGCTATCACAGCTGCCTGGAATAGAGGTTTTATCCAAGTTCTTGTATGTTTATTTCTATTATCTCTGAAGCTTGAAAATTATCAGATAAAGTTCATTAGCTGCTGCTTACTAAATCTTAACAATTGATCTTTGAGTCAATAATTGACCAGTGGTTTCTTCTGTCTTGTCGCATTACTAATTATTTATTTAGATAGAAACATCTCCCAGAGACATGAGGAAGACTTTTTTCTTTCCTATTTTTCATGATGAAATCTAACCACATTCGGATGTAGATTTGAGTCTGTGATCAGTCTTTTAATCCTAACTTTTAATTTTATGTCCTTTGTATTTTATTTGCCTTTTCAAGATGGCTTGAATTCCTTTCCTTTTTGGGAAAAGGTTATGAGTAAATTATTTGATATTTTCATTTACACCTGAGAGGTTATAATGATATTTTAAAAATCATATCTGTACAATAGGTTGATCTCTTTAAAGACAATCTCATGAAAAAATTAGATCTTAAAAATTTTAATCATACAAACACACAGACACACATACATATACATACAGTAATCATGTGAGGTGGTGGAGGTATTAACTTTACTGAGGTTATTGATCATGTCACAATATGTATCAAATCATGTTATATATGGTAAACTTACACAGTGTTATAATTCAGTTATATCAATAAAGTTGGAAAAATTGACTAAGAAATAACATTTAAAAAGTCAATATTGGAATTATTATTAGATTGCTTTTTTAGTCAAATATAGCAAAACTGACTAGTTGTATTCACACAAAGCTTTTTCTTAATATTGTTTCCATTCCTATGTTAATTTTTCTCTTATATTTCTCATACTTCCATTTATTTGTCCTTCCTGCCTTTCTTTTTTTCCTACTCTTGGTACATCTTAAGTGAAAGTAAGTGAACGCAGAAAGACAGGTGTGGGGCATGCTCAGTCATGTCTGATTCTTTGCGACCCCGTGGACTGTAGCCCGCCAGGCTCCTCCGTCCATGGGATTCTCCAGGCAAGAATACTGGAATGGGTTGCCATTTCCTTCTCCAGGGGATCTTCCTGACCCAGGGATCGAACCCAGATCTCCCGCTTTGCAGGCAGACGCTTTAACCTCTAAGCCACCAGGGAAGCACGTTTTTGTTTCAAATGGCACTTTAATATTTACCACTTATACACACACATAGTTTAACAAACTAAATAGTTCTCTGGTGCTTAAAATGAAATGTATAAGCCATCATTCCTTCTTGCTTCTTTTTCCTACTCTCAGCTTTTTTGGTTTATTCCTTTGGTGTTTGCCACTGTATCTTGCAATAATTTGCTTGTACTGCTACTACTTATTTTACTTATTATTTGCCTGTTAGATTTGGGCATTATCTCTCAATTCCCCACTATGAAAGGTGAATGCATAGCTCTTTGACATCCCTTCCTGCCCTTCTCATCGTGTCCAGAAGTTTCTATCCCGCTCTTTTCCCAATATATTAATATCATAATTTTGATCAGATCAATATACTCAAATATTATGTTTATATATTCTTTATAAATGCTTTTTATGTATATTTAGAGTTACTTGTACATTTTTTGTATTCTAATTAATACCTTTCAAGAAATGTGGGTTTTTTTTCGACAATTATCACTAATTTTCCCCTAAAATTTCCCCTAGTCATATAAATCTCACCTCTGTATATTCATTCCTGTTATACCAATTTTATCCTTTTAAATTTGCGGAGAGAAATTCATATTTCATTCTATCTCTTTAATGAGCAGCTTCCTTCTACCTTTGGGCTTCCCTGGTGGCTCAGATGGTAAAGAATCCTCCTGTAATGCAGGAGACCCGGGGTTCGACCGCTGAGTTGGGAAGCGCCTCTGGAGGAGGGAATGGTTACCCATTCCAGGATTGTTGCCTGAAGAATCCTATGGACAGAGAAGCCTGGAGGGCTACAGTCCTGGGGTCACAAAGAATCAGACACAACTGAGCATGCCCCACACCTGTCTTTCTACCTTAGAATACTGCTAGAAAAATTAAGATGCAGTCTTGAAACTTCAGAATAACCCAAAGGCTCATTTAATATAATAAATATTTTAAGAGTCTCTTTTGTGTCCTATATTTATATGCATTCAGAACAACCATGATATTTGCTCCTTTTTCTAGAGAGGGAACAAATCCTATTTGATGGTCACCAGTCCTAAATCTGTAAATTGAGCAGATAATCTCTTAAGCTGTAAGTGATTTGTCAAAATTGTATTAAATTCCCTGGTGGTTCAGATGGTAAAGAGTCTGCCTGCAGTGCAGGAGACCCGGGTTGGATCCCTGGGTCAGGAAGACCCTCGGGAGAAGGAAATGGCAGCCCACTCCAATATTCTTGCCTGGAAAATCCCATGNTATATTAAATTCCCTGGTGGTTCAGATGGTAAAGAGTCTGCCTGCAATGGAGGAGACCCGGGTTGGATCCCTGGGTCAGGAAGACCTTCGGGAGAAGGAAATGGCAGCCCACTCCAATATTCTTGCCTGGAAAATCCCATGGATGGAGGAGCCTGGTGGGCTACAGTCCATGGGGTTGTAAAGAGTCGGACACGACTGAGGGACTTCACTTTCACTCCCCCCCCCCAGTTTTATTTATTTATTTTCCTTACAGTGTTGTAGTGGTTTTTGCCATACATTGCCATACATTGCCACGGGTGTACATGTGTTTGCCATCCTGAACCCACCTCCTACCTCCCTCCCTATCCCATCCCTCTGGGTCATCCCAGTGCACCAGCCCCGAGCACCCTGTATCATGCATCGAACCTGGACTGGCGATTCGTCTCACATATGATAATTTACATGTTTCAATGCCATTCTCCCATATCATCCTGCCCTCGCCCTCTCCCACAGAGTCCAAAAGACTGTTCTGTACATCTTTGTCTCTTTTGCTGTCTCCTATACAGGGTTATCGTTACCATCTTTCTAAATTCACTTTCATGTTAAATTCAGTAGCATGCCAGGGACTGTAATGAATGAATTAATTGTACCTACCAAAGGGAAATATATAAGGTTTTAATTCTGCTAAATGTTTGTCAAACTATGTTGTTATTTATTCTCAGTGTGTCATAGCTACCGTAGCTTTTGGAATGGGCATTAATAAAGCTGACATTCGCCAAGTCATTCATTATGGTGCTCCTAAGGAAATGGAATCCTATTACCAGGAGATTGGTAGAGCTGGCCGAGATGGACTTCANGTAGATGTTTTGGTGGAATTCTCTTCTTTTTTTTCTACAGTCCAACGGATAATGGCAATTTGATCTATGGTTTCTCTGCGTTTTCTAAATTCAGCTTGCATATCTGGGTGTTCTCAGTTCATGTACTCTTGAAGCCTAGTTTGGAGAATTTTGAGCATTACTTTGCTAGCATGTGAGATGGTGCAATTGTGCAGTAGTTTGAGCATTCTCTGGCTTTTCCTTTCTTTAGGATTGGAATGAAAATTGACCTTTTCCCATCCTGTGACCACTCGAGTTTTCCAAATTTGCTGGCATATTGAGTGCAGCACTCTCACAGCTGCACTTTCATCTTTTAGGATTTGAAATAGCTCAGCTGGAATTCCATCACTTCCCCTAACTTGGTACATGGTGATGTTTCCTAAGGCCCACTTATGCTATTCTTTGGAACTCTGCATTCAGATGTATATATATTTCCTTTTCTCCTTTGCTTTTCACTTCTCTTCTTTTCTCAGCTATTTGTAAGGCCTCTTCAGATAACCATTTTGCCTTTTGCATTTCTTTTTCTTGGGGATATTCTTGATCACTGCCTCCTGTACAGCATCACAAACCTCTGTCCATAGTTCTTCAGGCTGTCTGTCAGCTCTAATCCCTTGACTCTATTTGCCATGTCCACTGTATAATTGTAAAGGATTTGATTTATGTTATACTTGAATGGTTTTCCCTACCAGTTAAAGTCTGAATTTTATATTAAGGAGCTCATGATCAGAGCCATAGTCAGCTCCCAGTGTTGTTTTGCTGACTGTATAGAGCTTCTCCATCTTCGACTGTGAAGAATATAATCAATCTGATTTCAGTATTGACCATCTGGTGATGTCCATGTGTAGAGTCTTCTCTTATGTTGTTGGAAGAGGGTGTTTGCTATGACCAGTGCGTCCTCTTGGCAAAATTCTATTAGCCTTTGCCCTGTTTCATTCTGTACTACAAGGCCAAACTTGCCTGATACTCCAGGTATCTCTGGACTTCCTACTTTTGCATTCCAGTCCCCTGTGATGAAAAGGATATCTTTTTTTTGTTATTAGTTCTAGAAGGTCTTATAGGTCTTCATAGAACCATTCAACTTCACCTTCTTCGGCATTTGTGGTTGGGGTATATACTTGGATTACACAGAAAACTAACCAGATTTATCACATGGATCACAGCCTTCTCTAACTGAATACAACTATGAGCCATGCTGTGTAGGGCCACCTAAGACGGATGGGTCATGGTGGAGAGTTCTGATAAAATGTCCACTGGAGAAGGGAATGGCAAACCACTTTCATATTCTTGGCCTTGAGAGCTCCATGAGCAGTATGAAAAGACCAAAAGATAATGACACTGAAAGATGAACTCCGCAGGTCAATAGTGCCCAATATGCTACTGGAAAAGAGGAGAAACAGCTCCAGAAAGACTGAAAAGGCTAAGCCAAAGCCAAAACAGCCCTCAGTTTTGGCTGTGACTGGTGATGGAAGTAAAGTCCAATGCTGTAAAGAACATTGTTGCATAGGAACCTGGAATGTTAGGTCCATGAGTCAAGGTAAATTGGAAGTGGTCAAACAGAAGATGGCAAGAGTGAACTTTTAGNCCGGAAAAGAGGAGAAACAGCTCCAGAAAGACTGAAAAGGCTGAGCCAAAGCCAAAACAGCCCTCAGTTGTGGCTGTGACTGGTGATGGAAGTAAAGTCCAATGCTGTAAAGAACATTGTTGTTGCATAGGAACCTGGAATGTTAGGTCCGTGAGTCAAGGTAAATTGGAAGTGGTCAAACAGGAGATGGCAAGAGTGAACTTTTAGGAATCAGTGAACTAAAATGGACCAGAATGGGCGAATTTAATTCAGATGACCATTATGTCTACTACTGTGGGCAAGAATACCTTAGAAGAAATGGAGCAGCCCTCACAGTCAATGAAAGAGTCCAAAATGCAGTACTTCTTTGCATTCTCAAAAATGACAGAATGATCTCTGTTCTTTTCCAAGGCAGACCATTCAATATCACAATAATCCAAGTCTATGCCCCAAAGTAGGAGAAGTTGATGTAATTTTTAGTTTTTTGGTAGGCTAAGAAATAAAAAAGTAGGAAGCAGTAGGTAATATGGTCAATACAGTAAGTTTGATTTATCGATTTGTGGTATATAGAGTAGCCTGTATCAGGCAGTTAGAGTAATGTGTCTCAGACATTTTTACTTCATGACCCACATAGTTAATGATAATACTTGTATAGCACATGAGGCTACTTGAGTCTAGATTGTGTTCAGAACCCTACGGTCTGAGGGATTAGCCTTCAGCACAGCTATAATCCATTTGCAACATCATGGCTGGGGAGCACTGAATTAGAGACTACTTCTCAAGNGTTTGATTTATCGATTTGTGGTATATAGAGAAGCCTGTATCAAGCAGTTAGAGTAATGTGTCTCAGACGTTTTTACTTCATGACCCACATAGTTAATGATAATGCTTGTATAGCACATGAGGCTACTTGAGTCTAGATTGTGTTCAGAACCCTACGGTCTGAAGGGATTAGCCTTCAGCACAGCTATAATCCATTTGCAACATCATGGCTGGGGAGCACTGAATTAGAGACTACTTCTCAAGCATAGGTAGCATATTTATAAGCAGTGGTTGGCAGGCTGTGGCTCCTGGACCAAATGCACTTGCAGCTGGTTTTCATAAATAAAGTTTTCTTGGAATACAGACGTGTACTTTTGTTTATGTGTTATCTATGACTGTTTTGCAAAGTTGAGCTAAGTAGTTGTGGCACAGAGCTCATATGGTTCACAAAGCCTAAGCTATTGACTGTCTGACCATTTATAGGAAAAGTTTTCTGACCTCTGTGTTAGACTCTTTCAAATTTTTAGTGTCTTGATATCAAACACACTACACTTTCCTGCCAGAATGCCACTGAATTAGAAGTAAACAGAGGGCAAGCAGAAAAATTCTCATTCATTTGGAAATTTAAAATAATGTTTTACAGTAACTCATCAATCAAGGGAAAACTCAAACTGGAAATTAAAACCTCTTTAGAGCTTAGTGATCATTACGTAATATACATTACAACTTGTATGCTGCAGTATACGTGATACTTTATGGGAATTTGATAACTTTAAATACTTACAGCAGAAAATAAAATTAATGAGCTAAGTATCTTGCTAAAATAGTTATTGTAGAGAATAAACCTAAGCATAGCCTTTCCCCCCAAATATATCTAGAATACTGACTATATTCTTATTGTTATTTTAAAGATGTTTATTATAAAGAAAGCAACTGAATTAGGTAGGTGAGCCATGTTAGTAGATTTTCTCTTAAGTTCTTTTATTCTCAACGTGCTGTAAAGAATTTTCATTTGTATTAATGATAATTTCAAATCTGCTTGAAGGATGGCTAGGAATTTAATTTCTAAATGGTCTTAAATGAACAGTTTATCATCTTTTGTCTTATTTTACAGTGGTTAGATTTTAAACTGATGATGGATTGTGCAGGAGATCTGTTTGTTCAGTTCAAAACTTTTTTGGGAAGTGAGGGCAATAACCCTTTTTCTTCCACCAAAACCTAACGCAAAAATCCAGCATTTATACAATCGATCAAGTGAAGTGCTTCAAGTAATAACCCTACATTTCTGCCTGCTTGAACCTTTTTCTCTTCTGTTTTTGGGCCGAAGTACCTCCTGTGAAACTTGGGTTCTAGGGCACTAGCGTTTGAGAAACATCAACATGACATAGCTGTGATGCTGTATTACAGCTTATATTTCATGTTCTCCATACTTCACATGCTCTTTGCTGTGTTGAATTTTGTTTGTAGTTTCTGAAGCAGTTGGTACATTTGAAATGTCTTTTACTGGAACTTTTTTTTTTTTACAATTTACCTATTTAATTATTACACTAACTCTTTTAATTTCTGAAGGTACATGGCTTGACTAAACTTTCTTAACATATTGTTTTTATTTAGATTGGATCACTGCTTTTCCCTTCAAGACTCAGATGATATGTTACAGGACTTTGGTCCACAAGCATTCCAGCTCTTATCTGCTGTTACCATCTTAGGAGGAAGGTTTGGCATTGGGATTCCAATTTTGTTTCTCCGAGGATCTGTAAGTCTTCTTTTACTCCCATTGTACTTGTCTTCAGAGGTTTGCTGTTTTGTGATTATAGCTTTGGCCTTAGTTATCAGAAACTCAGAGTCCTATTAAGCTCCAGGTCAGCACTGCATTCATTACTTTTGACAAAACCTGGGTATATCAGTAAGAATGCTTCCAGGCTGTCTGTCTTAGTTTATTACATTGCAGTTGGATAAATCCCTAGGCTGGTCTTTTTGGGGATAATTAAGAAAAGGTAACTTTCACTGTGTCAAGGGACAGGTAGAACAAATTTGTGTTTTTTGGTGCCCTGAAAAGTAGTAAAATTTTTGAGCATTACTTAAAATTTTAGTGATCGTTTGTAAATGTCTCAGTTTAGTTACAATATTTGGTTGTATGTTTTTTCTTTCCTTCTGCTTTTTTTATCAGAAGCATTTAAAATTCCTAGGAAGTTTTCTGTTTCTTAACTAGTGAAAAAATAGTTAATTCAGCTACTTGCTTTTTTTTGAGTGATTAGTGTGCCAGCATTATGCTAACAGCTGCAGGTACAAATATGAGTAGGTCATGACCCTTATAGCCAAGGAGCTTTTTCTGTAGTCCTTCTGTTTATGTGATTTTATTTCTGATTTACAAGTCTGTAAAGTTAAGTTTTATATATTGATATTAGTTGGAAAAAAAATAAGTGGGAGATAGAATCCTTTGCAACTGTATATTTATTAAAAATATACTGAAAGTAGAGATTAAAATTCTCACTTTGTATGTAGAATTCTGAAAATAATTTAGGTCAGCATTTATTTGTTAACTTCTTAAATACCTCATGTAAATATTTACTTTCTGAGTTTTTGTTCTGTTTGGAAAGAGATTTTTGAAGGTAGTCAGTTGTAAAATATTTTTAATGAAAGATTGAAAGCATGTTACCTTCAGGTACTGATATTTTTAGATTCTGAATGGAGTTTAAAATTTGATTTGATTTGATTTGAAATCTAATGGTAGAAGTGTTACCTGAGGAACTTGGACTAGCAACTAAGTGCTGCAGTATTTTTTTTATATAAAAGAATTCAAGTTGCAAGGAACAGATTAAATATAGTTGAGATCTATGAAAATTTTTTGTCGCTGTCATCCTCAAATCCTGTGTATCCCAGCTGAATGTATAATTTATAAAAATTAGCCTTGTTTTNATTAGCAACTAAGAGTGCTGCAGTATTTTTTTTATATAAAAGAATTCAAGTTGCAAGGAACAGATTAAATATAGTTGAGATCTATGAAAATTTTTTGTCGCTGTCATCCTCAAATCCTGTGTATCCCAGCTGAATGTATAATTTATAAAAATTAGCCTTGTTTTAATTTGGTATAACCCAGCAGTATCCAGTATCAACAGATAAGTGGAAGTGGGCTCCTAGACAAACTTGAACTGGTCACAGGAGGGATCAGATTTCACCTATTATTTAAAAACCAAGTCAGACCACTTACACTGACAGTCTCTTCTGGGAGTCTACAAATTAAGAAGTTTATGCTTCATGAAATTTTATATTACCCTTGCTAGATAAAGGTGTAAAACTTTTTCAAAAGTACCACTTAACGAAAATTTGTACACATTAACTACAGTGAAAATAAGGCAAGTTTTTTTCTCTTATTTCAGAGGTCTTGGCATCTACTGGGATATTATTTTAAAAATGATAATTGTATCTCCTTTGGGAATTTAGTGAATTGTCCACCTTAACTAATTTAGGAAAAATTAATATCTTTATAGATAATTTTTATCTGTGCGATAATTAAACACCTTAAACTTGAAACTCTGAGTTTATTTAAAGAGATATTTGTACATGTAAAACAAGTATTTCAGCTATATATGATTTTCCTCTGTTACATAAGATGCTTACAAATAGTATAAGTGATTTTTCGGGCCATCCAGGTGTTTGTGAATAGTTTGAAATTTTTTAAAATTTATTTATTTATTCTAATTGGAGGCTAATTACAATACTGTAGTGGTTTTTGCTGTACATTGACATGAATCAGCCATGGTTATACATGTGCCCCCCATCCTGAACCCCCCTCCCACCTCTTTCCCCATCCCATGCTTTAGGGTTGTCCCAGTGCACTGGGAAATTTTGTTTTTAAAGCATAAGTTTTGTTGGAAAATAAACAGTAGAAATGTTGCCTAAGGAAATTTGTTTTAGGGGTCTAGCTTGCCACATAAAGAGATTTCCAAAAATCTTTAAACACCTTTGTGAATAGTATTAAGATACGCAGTTATCTTAATTTTACAGATTAGAAAACAGATACAGTGATTAATTTGCATAATTAGGAGATTAAGTGAAACCTCTTTCCTATTAAAGTGCTGAACCATATCATGGTTTCTGAATTAGAGAACACTTGATAGATGATGCTTTGACTATATGCAGCCATTGGAAAACTATTGGTAGTTGTAATCACCCTTTATAATTTTCAAGCTTTCTAGCAGGAGAGGGTTATCCATTTAACTTTCTGGACAGGTTATTTTATCAGGTTGATATATATGCCTAGAGATAATTATCTTTATATTTTGGCTTGATTGTTCACATAGAGTAGCAGTTCCAGAAATGACTTTTTTAAGCCCTGAAATGGTAGCTGTGAACTTCTTTGACTTGAAGGGACTGGGAAAGAAGCGAAAGGAAAAAATTAGGTAATATAGACAGAGACTATGAACTTTGTACTTTAAGAACACAGGAAATTAAAACTTCAGGAGTGAAGAGTTTATAATTGTTTTTTTTTCCTGCTCGTTATTAAACATCTTTGGGGGGTGTGTGTGTGTGTGTGTGGCTGTGCCTCAGGGGCATGAGAGATCTTAGTTCTTCAACCAGGGATTGAACCTGTGCCCTAGGCAACGCAAGTGCGGAGTCTTAGCCACTGGACTGTCGTGGAAGAACCTAAACATCTGTTTTTGTGTGAGGCACTGTACTCTGTTTTGTGAGGGATTCAAAGTGAAATTAGATGAAACTTATCATCCAGTGTGGAAGATGTTACTTGAGAAGAAACAAGTATATTGCAGCATAGAAAGAGATGAGGAGCAAAGGAATAGGTTAAAGTATTATTCAGATTCTGAAGAGAGAGTGGTTGTTCGTAGCTGCAAAACTCGAGTAGTTTTTCCATTTTGTGGGCGCTAAGAGTAGATTGGTGTGCTCAGAGACGGATCAGGGAAAGAAGGCATGGAGGGGATGTGGCATTCCCAGCAAGAAGAACCTCCACAACAAGCAGCTGTGGTTTTTTTTAAAGACGTTAATTCAGAGAAGTGGCAAGTTTGTTTTCTGTATCATGATAGCATGTGTATGTGTTCAGTTACTCAGTCGTGTCCAGCTCTTTATGACCCCATGGACTGTGGCCCGCCAGGCTCCTCTGTCCATGGGATTTCTCAGGCAAGAATACGGGAGTGGTTTGATGTTTTGTCCTCCAGGGGATCTTGCCAACCCAGGGGTCCAAAACTGTCTTCTGAGTCTCCTTTCATTGGCAGGTGGATCCTTTACCACTGAGCCACTTGGGAAGCCTGATAGTGGTTTAAAGATTGGGGATATGATTCTCTTTATTCTAACACATATCCATCTGTTAGTAGGTTTTCACATTCCTTGATGCATCATTTGGTACCCTGATTTTTCCAACCTGCTTGTTAAAGGGAAAGAATGGGTTGATAATTTCCATTTTTGAGATGTTGCCCTATAGAAGTAAAGACTCTTGTTAGAGAAAAATGATCATTTAACTTTACCACCTTTTACACAATGGTTGATACAAAATCCCAGAAGTTAAATGAGCTGCCTCAGGTCTGCTGTGTATCAGAAGCAGGATGAGTGACAGCTTTCCTAACTGCTGTTGTAGGNCGTTTAACTCTACCACCTTTTACACGATGATTGATACAAAATCCCAGAAGTTAAATGAGCTGCCTCAGGTCTGCTTTGTATCAGAAGCAGGATGAATGACAGCTTTTCTAACTGCTGTTGTAGGGCTGTTTCTGATTTATTATGCTGTTCACATGCAGTTTTAAATTTGTATTTTTAAGTTGAATGATCTAGAGGTACTGGAAGAAAGGTTTATGATTGGTTAGAATGTGTGTGCAAAATTGTGTGCTCTGTAAAAATCAGTGCCCAAGTCCCCATGTCCTCTATGGCAACTTTCTCATCCTTAGCAGTTTCCTGTGGGTTAACCTGGAAANCATTTCCTTCACTGAGCCTTGTAAGAGGAAGCCCTTCATGTAACATGGAGGGTTGTATGTTAGGGGATGAGGTTAACTTAGGAGTTTTAGTGATAGACAAACCCAGCTTTGAGATACCTGGGGAGTGGTCCAGTAGTTAATTTTAATGGACAGGCTTAGTGTACAGAATAACTATCATTTTAAATTTCATTTGAATTTTCATTAAAATAATACATGTGACTTTTTAAAAAGTCGATTGGCACTTAAAGACATATAACAAAGCATAAGTTCACACCCTTCTCAAACTCATCTTCTGTTTTATAGAAGCAATTGGCCTCCATATTTCTTTTTTTTTAAATGCCTTTTCAACATATATTTTATTTTTATTGTACATTTCTCTTTGAAAGGCTGAAAAAATGGGAAAAAGGCTAAGATACGGGGCTATTGTTTTCAATCACTCATCTTTCCTTTTTTATAAAATGGATGTATTGTTGATTTACAATATAATTTGGAGAATTCGTCCATGGGGTCCCAAAGAGTTGGATATGGCTAAGCGACTTTCACTTTTACTTCCTTCAGGGGTACATACAGCATAGTGATTCTGTATTTTTACTGATTATACTTCATTAAAGTTATTACAAGATAATGGCTACAATTCCTTGTGCTTTACAATGTATCCTTGTTGCTTATTTATTTTTAAACATAGTAGTTTGTAACTTTTAATCCCATTCCCCTAAATTAGCCCCTCCCCTCCTCCTTCTTCCCTTTGGTATAAAATCTGTGATTTTCCCATATACATTCATTTTGTTATTTTTTAGATTCCACATATAAGTGATATCATGGCTTCCCAGGTGGCACTAGTGGTAAAGAACCCACCTGCCAATGCAGGGGTTTGATTCTTGGGTTGGGAAGATTCCCTAGAGGAGAAAATGGCAACCCACTCCAGAGAATTCCATGGAGAGAGGAGCCTGGCAAGCTTAGCACATAAGTGATATCATCCAGTATTTGTCTTTCTCTTCCTGACTGACTTCACTACAGATAATAATCTCTGTGTCCATCCATGTTGTTGCAGACAGCAGAATTTCCTTCTCTTTACGGCTAATAGTCCATTGTATATCTGTACACCATGTCTTTTTTATCCATTCATCTGTTGATGAGCACTTGGGTTGCTTCCATATCTTGGCTGTTATAAATAGTGAAACTGGCATGTCTGTATCTTCGAAATAGTGTGTGTACTTTTTTCTGGCTGTGTACTTAGTTGTGGAATTGCTGGATCATATGGCAGCTCTAATTTGAGTTTTTGAGTGGCCTCCATACTGTTTTCCGTAGAGGCTGCACCAGTTTACATTCTCACCGGCACTGTACAAGGATTTCCTTTTCTCTGCATCCTCTTCAACATGTGTTATTCATAGACTTTTGATGATAGCCATTCTGACAGGTGTGAGGTTGTCTGCATATTTCTGACATGCTTAGATTACTGTTTTTTGACATAATTAATTTTAGAAAATTTCTGTTTATATTCTGTAATGGTAAACTAAAGGCATGTTTCCCATATCTGCTTCCCTCATTTCCTTACTTTCAATCCCTTTGCTTCCCTGGAACAAAATTATATTTCAAGTTTTGGTCATATAAATAACTTGTTTTTATTATATATGCTCAAATACTGTATAGTAAGGCAAACTGTGTTATTATGACAGCTGCTCCCTTAATTATCTTATTTGTTTTCTTGATTTTTAATGTTCCTATTACTAATTTTTAATTTCTCCTATTTTCAACCTGTTTTCATTTGTTTATTTTCTTAGAGAGTTCCTCGCCTTTGTATCCCCTCCCATCTAATGAGAAGCTTCTCTGTTGGGTCATTTGGTAAAGAATCTGCCTGCAGTGTGGGAGACATGGGATTGATCCCTGGGTTGGGAAGTTCCCTTGGAGAAGGGAAAGGCTGCCCATTCCAGTATTCTTGCCTTTGGAGAATCCCATGGACAAAGGAGGCTGGTGCACTGCAGTCCATGGGCTCATAAAGAGTCAGACACGACTGAGCAACTAACACATCTAGTGAGATTTTAGTTTTAGTTATCAAGATTTTAATTTCCAAGAACTGTTTCTCATTCTCTGTCTTCTTTGTCGATCCATGTATAGCAGTCTTTTCTTGATTCATGGGTATAGGATCTTCAGTTGCCTCTTTGATGATATTCATTACATATTTTGAATTTCCTTCTGTGCACTTTCTTTTTCTAATTTTATTAGTTTGGGGCTGTGCTAGGTCTCTGTTGCTGCAGAGGCTTTTCTCTTGCTGCGGCGAGTGGGGCTCCTCTCTGGCTGTGGTGTGCGAGCTTCTCGCTGCAGAGCATGGGCTCCACACTAGAGCACGGGCCCAGTAGCTGTGGCACGTGGGCTTAGTTGCTCCACGTCGTGTGAGACCTTCTCAGACCCAGGGATCAAACCCATGTCACCTGCCTTGGCAGGCGGATTCTTTACCGCTGAGCCGCCAGGGAAGCCCTGCTGTACACTTGTAATAGCATTCATAGGGAAAATGTTTTCTAGCAAACATTTGCCACATATATTTCTGCTTCAGGGGTATATTAGCCAGAATTTTGCCAGTATATATAATAAAATTTTTCTGAGAACTATTTTCAAGTAACAGTTTGCAAATAGTCCATTAGTATAAAGATTTCCATAAATACTAAGATAAAAGTAAATATATTACTTCAAACAAATTTATAATTGTCTTGAGTAATCTGATATGACTAATTCTTTGAACTGGAGTTGTCTTTCCTCATGTTCAAATCTGTTTTAGTGATAGGATCTGATAATTATAAAATCGAAGTCTTTACACTGTAGATGTTGAGCCCTTGCAACTGGGAAATTTATAAGGATTTCTTAAATATCAAGCATGTTCTTCTCTTTCACCCCTAAAAGCAGAAATTTATTTAACTTTGACATCTTTTACATATACTGTTCCATACAATTTCATTTTTATAACTTTTCTTCTTTATAAGTAATTTATCAGTGAGAAATGCCTCTAGTAGAAGTTGGTGTTCTGTCTAATGTGTTGCCTAACACCTTTCATGTATTTGCTAATTGGGTGTTTTGAAGTCTTCTTTTAAGGAGTCAAAGGCAAAATTACACCTTCTGGCTTATTTTTGTTTGATTTTGAAGAAAATTGTCAATAATTAAATCCATGCTAATTTTCCTCAGCAACCAAAAATTATTATAAATGTATAAATTATTAACAGTGCTATCACAAGAAGGATTATAGACTGTATTCCTCTTGGTTTAAAAACATTTTACTTCAATGTAGATAAGAGTGNTGATAGGATCTGATAATTATAAAATCGAAGTCTTTACACTGTAGATGTTGAGCCCTTGCAACTGGGAAATTTATAAGGATTTCTTAAATATCAAGCATGTTCTTCTCTTTCACCCCTAAAAGCAGAAATTTATTTAACTTTGACATCTTTTACATATACTGTTCCATACAATTTCATTTTTATAACTTTTCTTCTTTATAAGTAATTTATCAGTGAGAAATGCCTCTAGTAGAAGTTGGTGTTCTGTCTAATGTGTTGCCTAACACCTTTCATGTATTTGCTAATTGGGTGTTTTGAAGTCTTCTTTTAAGGAGTCAAAGGCAAAATTACACCTTCTGGCTTATTTTTGTTTGATTTTGAAGAAAATTGTCAATAATTAAATCCATGCTAATTTTCCTCAGCAACCAAAAATTATTATAAATGTATAAATTATTAACAGTGCTATCACAAGAAGGATTATAGACTGTATTCCTCTTGGTTTAAAAACATTTTACTTCAATGTAGATAAGAGTGCAGATAAGGAGTATTTTCTTTCAAAGAGTTTGATTGAGGAGGAGGAGACGGCAAATGCTATTCTTAATTATACCAATTTTGTGATGAACTCAGATTACAGTTTTAACTTTACCTTTATAATGTATGTATTTGATCCAGAATGTTTAAAATCTAGGCTGTCATTTAAGTAACAGTTGCCTTACTGCTATTACGATATACAAGTGTTAATATTGATTTGGAAAGATATTCTCATTTGGAAGGCAAAATAGAAAGTGAACTTGGAGAAAGAAAACCTTTTGTTATTAATTTTCTTTTCATTGTTTTAGCACCATAGTGTCATCACCAGGAAAATATTACAAGTCCTCAGAACCTGTTATTTCCGCACAAGAGCAGGGGACTCAGGTATGACTTGTAGAGAGGCCGTTAGTTTTTGAGAAGATAGTTATGAATCTAAGTATGCTTAAAATTCTCTTGCCAGTATTTTAAAAATTGTTCTTTAACAAAGAGGCTAAGATACAGTTCAGTTTATTTTTTCACCCTAGGAGGAAATGTAATATGTGAAAGTCTGAAATAAGGGACTGCATATTTCTAAGCACATTTAAACAGATGTTGTTTATTTGCTTTTTGTTCAGACTGCATTATATGGCGAATTGGTAGCAGCTAGGCAGAAACATGCCAGTACAATGGACGTTCCTCCGGCTATTCTGGCAACAAATAAAATATTGGTGGATATGGCCAAAATCAGGTAAACTATTTACATATTCTAACTTATTTTCTTCTAACATAATAGATTTGTAAAATATATCATTAAGTGATACCATGACTATGGCTCCAGCAGTCACACCTGAGAAGTGGTTCCCAAATCTCCCATGTTGATGCCAGTGATCTCTTCACTGAGCTTTAGTCCCCACCAGCTGTTTTCAGCAATCAGATCCAGGATATATTATAAAATCTTAACACATTACGCCCCACATGTATGTGCATTTCGTGCAAATAGCAGAAATCTACTTTCTGAATTCCTTAATTTTGTTAGTCATGCTGTCATGTTCCTCATCACGCCTCTTTAATACCTCTGATATTACTTTTACTTTTCTAATACATAGCCCTGTCTTTTGTTATATAGTTTTTAGACTTTTTCGTTTAATTGTACCTTGTGTAATCCGTTTATGCTTTTCTTCGTTCTTTTCAGTGACAGCGTGGTCGTTCACACCATTACCCTTGAACTATTGCAAAAGCCTTTAATTAGTTTCTCTTTCATCAGTCTCTCTCTCTCTCTCATCTGATATATGAATAACAAATTAATCTTTCTTTACCATGCTTTACTTTTGTTTAACTAGTTTCTCAGTCTTAAAAGAAAGTGAAAGTGAAGTCGCTCAGTCGTGTCTGACTCTTTGCAACCCCATGGACTGTAGCCCGCCAGGCTCCTCTGTCTATGGGATTCTCCAGGCAAGAATACTGGAGTGGGTTGCCATTTCCTTTTCCAGGGGATCTTCTCGACCCAGGGATCGAACCCAGGTCTCCCGCATTGCAAGCACACTCTTTACCATCTGAGCTACCAAGGGAATTTAACGTAATTTCAACAAATCACTTACAGCTTAAAAGATTATCTGCCCAATTTACAGATTTAGGATTGGTGACCA
This sequence comes from Raphicerus campestris, assembly GCA_006410735.1. Taxonomy (NCBI): domain Eukaryota; kingdom Metazoa; phylum Chordata; class Mammalia; order Artiodactyla; family Bovidae; genus Raphicerus; species Raphicerus campestris. The sequence goes on along the minus strand of SJYW01006985.1, from coordinate 582,002 downwards.
TCAAGTAGGATTTGTTCCCTCTCTACAAAAAGAAGCAAATATCATGGTTCTTCTCAATGCATATAAATACAGTTCACAAAAGAGGCTCTTAAAATATTTACTGTATTAAATGAGCCTTTGGGTTATTTTGAAGTTTCAAGACTCCATCTTAACTTATTTAGCTCACAATTCAAGGCCTTTCATTTATAGATTTAAACCTACTTTTCCATCTGAGTCACAGAATTTTGATGCTTTAACTTGCCTAGGTTGTTCAGCATTTGTTTAAGTCTCCTTTTCAGCTTCTGTATACTTATTTACAATGTTGCTTCTGCTTTGTAGTTCCCTTGATTCCCCAAAACTCCTTTTAGGAAATCCTTTAAGATCTGACGTTATTATTTGCTCCATGAAGCCCTCTGTGTTCTTATCATCAAAGTGATTCTTCTCTCTGGAATTCATAAAGGACTTTTAAATGTAAATTTAAAAGATGATTCTGTGGCACTTACTATGCCATGCTTTATTTATGGTTTTGTTTTTATTGGTATTCATGTATTGTGTCCTCTAGATTTTAAACTGATAAAGATGTTACATTCTTCATCTTTTTGTGTTTTCCAAAGCACCTAGCGCAATGCTTGATAATCAGGTGGTCAATAAATATTTAGAAGAAATTATTTCCAAAGGATCTCGTTGCTTGGTAATTGTACTCATCTTTTATTCTTCCTTTTCAAAAATTGTTTCTGTTGCTAAATTTCATCCAAGAGATGTTACTTTAGAGAAGAATTTTCAAATAATATTACATAGTGCATGTATTATATAATAATCATTTCATTAAAAATACATATTCAAAGACCCCATTGTAATGTTAAGTGAAGATATTTAAAGGAAAAATAGTAATCATTAGATTGGCAGATTTTTAGAAAGAAGACATCAGACAGTTTCTTCATACTGGACACAATACGGAATACTGAAAGCCTGAAGTAGTTAGCAAGTTTATTGTTACAGGTAAAAACTTTGGAAATAATGAATGAAATTTTCTTCTGAATTTCTTAGCCTTTTCAGTTCAGTTCAGTTCAGTTCAATCCCTCAGTCACATCCGACTCTTTGCGACCCCATGAATCGCAGCATGCCAGGCCTCCCTGTCCATCACCAACTCCTGGAGCTCACTCAGACTCAGGTCCACCGAGTTAGTGATGCCATCCAGCCATCTCATCCTCTGTCGTCCCCGTCTCCTCCTGCCCCCAATCCCTCCCAGCATCAGAGTCTTTTCCAATGAGTCAACTCTTTGCATGAGGTGGCCAAAGTACTGGAGTTTCAGCTTTAGCGTCATTCCTTCCAATGAACACCAGGACTGATCTCCTTTAGAATGGACTGGTTGGATCTCCTTGCAGTCCAAGACTCTCAAGAGTCTTCTCCAACACCACAGTTCAAAAGCATCAGTTCTTCGGCACTCAGCCTTCTTCACAGTCCAACTCTCACATCCATACATGACCACAGGAAAAACCATAGCCTTGACTAGACGGACCTTTGTTGGCAAAGTAATGTGTCTGCTTTTGAATATGCTGTCTAGGTTGGTCATAACTTTTTTTCCAAGGAGTAAACATCTTTTAATTTCATGGCTGCAGTCACCATCTGCAGTGATTTTGGAGTCCCCCAAAATAAAGTCTGACACTGTTTCCACTGTTTTCCCATCTATTTCCCATGAAGTGTTGGGGCCAGATGCTATGATCTTCGTTTTCTGAATGGTGAGCTTTAAGCCAACTTTTTCACTCTCGTCTTTCACTTGTATCAAGAGGCTTTTTAGTTCCTCTTCACTTTCTGCCATAAGGGTGGTGTCATCTGCATATCTGAGGTTAATGATATTTCTCTTGGCAATCTTGATTCCAGCTTGTGCTTCTTCCAGCCCAGCATTTCTCATGATGTACTCTGCAGATAAGTTAAATAAGCAGGGTGACAAGATACAGCCTTGACATACTCCTTTTTTTATTTGGAACTGGTCTGTTGTTCCATGTCCAGTTCTAACTGTTGCTTCCTGACCTGCATATAGGTTTCTCAGGAGGCAGGTCAGATGGTTTTAGCCTTTTAGTTGTCCTCTAAGACTCAAAACCTGATTACTCGTTTTATACATAGTTTTTGGTTTCTGGAACAAACATTAATACATGTTTATTGAATGTCAGTATGAAGCTAAATATCTATCAGCTTTGGGGCTTCCCTGGTGGCTCAGAGGTTAAAGCGCCTGCCTCCGATGCGGGAGACCCAGGTTCAATCCCTGGGTTGGGAAGATCCCCTGGAGAAGGAAATGGTAACCCACTCCAGTATTCTTGCCTAGAGAATCCCATGGACAGAGAAGCCTGGTAGGCTACAGTCCATGGGGTCGCAAAGAGTCGGACACGACTGAGTGACTTCACTTCACTTCACTTTTGTTGTTGGAGTAGTAATGTTTTAGTGGTTTCTTGACTTTTTAATTTTTTAAAATGATAGACCTACTACAGTTGAAAATGTGAAAAGGATCGATGGTGTTTCTGAAGGCAAAGCTGTGATGTTGGCCCCTCTGTTGGAAGTCATCAGACGTTTCTGTCAAATAAATAGTGTTCAGGTAAAATACTGTGGTTTACTGGAGCTCTGAGAGAATAAAATTTTTTTGATGATTTCAAAACATGCTTCAAAAGCAGCATTTTCTCCCTTCATTTTAATTTCTGTGCTGGACACTTAGAAAATGAATTTGGAGAGTTTCTTTATTAAATCAGTTATAAAAACATATTAGTTACCAGTTTTTAAAAATTAAGTATAGGTGACTTACAGTATTGTATTAGTTTCATATGTACAACATGGTGATTCAATATTTTTATATATGATACTCCAAAGTTATAAAATACTGGCTATTTGCCCTGTGCTGTATGTTACATCCTTGTAACTTATTTTATACCCAGTACTTGTACCTCTTAATCCTCTTTCCCTATCATGCCCCTTCCCCTATCCCTCTCCCCACTGATAACCACTAGTTACATAATTAAGATACTAAAGTAGTTGTCAAGGCTGCTAGTGTCTGTTTAATTTGTTGAGAGGTTTTAAAACTTGAATAAATACCGTATTTTAGATTAATAAATTATTTGACTTTCAAATATAGATAGAAATTAAAGCTTCATTTATTTATTCACTTTTCACTTTCAGGGGATTANGGCTGCTAGTGTCTGTTTAATTTGTTGAGAGGTTTTGTTTTAAAACTTGAATAAATACCGTATTTTAGATTAATAAATTATTTGACTTTCAAATGTAGATAGAAATTAAAGCTTCATTTATTTATTCACTATTCACTTTCAGGGGATTAGGGAACTAATTTAGATGCAGAGTGGTCAACATTATAGTTCATCTGTATTCTCTCCTTTTGGCTTAAGGAGAAGACTAGGAATTTTTCGTTCTGTAACCATGTTTGCTATTACGAATACTTTATTCAACATTTATTCACTGTAGCCTATTTTACTTTTAAAAATCAATACGTAAAAAAAAAAAGTTCTTTTTTGAGCTTCTCATAAAAAGAGAATTTGGGGCTGTTCCTTGAAGTTTATGTTATTTTTTTCCTTAATAGTTAGTGATCATGTTTATATTCTACCATTATATTGATATTATTTTTGATTATTTGTGCTACATTTAAAATTGTGTAGACAGACCTTTTTTCAAGCACAGAACTACAGGAAGAAGAGAAGAAAAGTTTGGTGCTGGAAAATAAAGAAAACTCACTTTCACCATCTGTGGCCATCACATATTCTTTTTTCCAAGAAAAGAAAATGTCTTTGGTAAGTGTTACTTTCAAGTTAGAGGGAATTTTTAAATTTATCTAAATGTATTTTATCAGCTTTTCAGTATTAAATTGGGATAAATTTCTTATAATTCTACAGTGTTTCACATTGGTTCATTTTATAATTAATATAAGAACAAGGTCATTTTCTTTTTCTAAGCCTACTTCTAGTAAAATCAGCAAGTATAGTTTGAGCATGGTTATCTTATAGAGGTTGTATCAGAGGTACTGATTAACACATTTATAGCTTAGGGATGTTGAAGCAGCCATATTTTGAAACTATTTTTTTTAATGGGTTTAATAGTTAAAAAACTATTACAGTATGTACTGATAATAGATAATCTCTAAGATACATTGTTAAACAGAAAAGGGAAGGTGCCTAGTGGTGTGAAAAATTTACATAAATGTGTGTGTGTATATATAATATGTATTTGCATGCTTATATATTTATAAATGGGTTTCCCTGGTGGCTCAGATGGTAAAGCATCTGTGTGCAGTGCAGGAGATGGGGATTCAGTCCCTGGATCAGGAAGATCCCCTGGAGAAGAAAATGGCAACCCACTCCAGTATTCTTGCCTGGGAAATCCCATAGACAGAGGAGCCTGGTGGGCTACCGTCTGTGGGGATGCCAAGAGTTGGACACGACTGAGAAATTCTTTCACTTTTACACATATTTATATATGTGTATGTATATGTATATAAAAGTGTATGTATATAAAAGTGCATAGAATATCTCTGGAAGGATGTCCAAGAAGCTAGAAATAAGTTTTACAAAAGCAACAAACTTGGTTTTCACTCTCTCCTCTAGTATCATGTTTTTGTTCTTAACTGTATCTGCTTGATGCTCTTTGAAAGAAATCTGACTGCTGTGAAAAATGGCCACACCTCCTGTTTCTTCATCATTGTGGCAGAAGTCCTTAAGGTTGTGGAGATTTTTTAAATACAAAAAATGAAAAGGGTATCTTAGTGGCAGAAGGGCAGAGTGAGGCTTCCCCATAAGTTTCACTGATTTGCATTCCTGTCCTCTCTGGTGTTAAATTGATTTAGATCAGGCTACCTGGTGCAGGGCCTCTTTTTCCTGTTCTCTGTGGCTCATGCTCTAGGCTCCATTACACACTTTCTATTCTGTTTAAGATTCAGTACAAATAAGAATAAACAGTCCTTAGCTTGTCTTAGTCATTAATAGATGTTCTACTCAGATAGCCAAACTCCTTAATTAAAAGTTTGAAAGCCATTACACAAAGAACCAAATAATTCCACTGTACTCTTTCTGAAACAAATTACATGATAAAGAGGAATTTTAAGTTCAGTCTCTTACACAGTAACTTACATATACATGTTAAACATGCTTGTATATATATAATTGGACCAAATATGTATGGCAAAACTGTATGTAATTACTAAGAAAATATGGAATAGCCTCTAAATTTTTTGAATAAATTATATTCTCATACTCAGCCAGGATGTGAAGTTTCATATATTACATATTCATGGTTTAAAATATGAGGAGTGGTATATCTTCATTTGGGTCTTTTGCTATTATTTGGTTGTATATTATTGTGAAATATTGTAGTGTAATTATCTGTGCCTCCTGGGAGCCTGAGGGGGTCTTGCTAGTTAAGCACAAAATTAAACATGCCTAAGGACTAATTAATCAGGAGTTATAATACAATTAGTTTTAGGTAATATGATGCCTGGTATCAAATAACCCTGATATTAGGCAGACATGGAAGTAACTAAAAACCTTCCTTTGAGTGATGAAGAATACTGCTTTACATGCCTTGTTTTGTGAAAATATCAGCATTCGTACAAATACAGTCCAAATTTAGACTTTCAAGGTGTGTTAAAAAAGAGTATCATGAAATAAATTAGAGCTGAGTGATTGAACTTCCTGAATGTTGAGAAGAATATTTTATCTAACAGACACCTTAACTGGATTTGGAGCTGCATTTATTTAAAAGCTACATAAATATGTAGCAATGTCCTTAACAATTCCTGTTAAATTCAGTACTAGAAAAATGATGACAGCCACTTGTAAATTATGTTTGTTCTTATTTTATGAATAGAGCCCACTTAAAGCACTTTTTAAAGTCTTTTTGAGAACCTTGTATTGAATACATTCGGAACCTGATTTTATCACTAAGCATTTTAGCATTTGTCTTCCTGGAAGTTCATGTAACTGAAAGGCCATGTGTTATTTCAAGTGTACAGTTTATTGAGTTATAGTTTACTGTATTTTTAAAAGGTCGTGGCAGCTCTTAGACTTACGTAGAATGAGTGTTCTCTGTTACTAATGGGTTTTTAAGGTGAATAATTGCAGAAGGGTGAGTACTGATCTCTTAGCTAAAGCTGGGTGATTTTGCTTCATTCAATATAGTAAATATACAAAGGAGCAGCACCTGTGGAGTTCTAGCATATGAGTCATTTTGAAGAATTAGTTAAAATGAGAAACTTAAATGAAGGTTCAGTCTACTGTTTTATGTCAGTGAACACTTAACTACCTGAAGGTTTTGGACCTTGTGTTTCTACACCGCACGGTGGAAGCTTTAGAAAACTCACTGGTTGTTTTGCTGCCATTGCTCTAGAAGGATACAGCTGAGAAGAGGACTCTGCCTCTCACAGCAGTTGGCATGCACTTATCCCTAGCGATGAAAGCTGGCTACCCAGTCGATACGGAGCGAGCAGGCCTGACTCCAGAGATTCAAAAGATTATTGCTGATGTTATCCGAAACCCTCCCATCAACTCAGGTGATAACCGTGACCCTTGTCTGCAGCCTTAATGACTTGAGTCATTGAACCCAGATGAAGTAAACAAGCAATCCGATGATATTTTCCACTCTGATCACATTAACCCTTTATGCTACTATGAAAACTTCACTTTCCTAATGCTTTGTCTTGTTTTAGAAATACAGTCTTTCTTCCCATCATCACTCAAAGGAAAGTCTGAATCAGAGAAATTCTTTGTTTGTTTGTTTGTTTCAGCTTCTGATTNCTCTTTTTCCTGTTCTCTGTGGCTCATGCTCTAGGCTCCATTACACACTTTCTATTCTGTTTAAGATTCAGTACAAATAAGAATAAACAGTCCTTAGCTTGTCTTAGTCATTAATAGATGTTTTACTCAGATGGCCAAACTCCTTAATTAAAAGTTTGAAAGCCATTACACAAAGAACCAAATAATTCCACTGTACTCTTTTTGAAACAAATTACATGATAAAGAGGAATTTTAAGTTCAGTCTCTTAAACAGTAACTTACATATACATGTTAAACATGCTTGTATATATATAATTGGACCAAATATGTATGGCAAAACTGTATGTAATTACTAAGAAAATATGGAATAGCCTCTAAATTTTTTGAATAAATTATATTCTCATACTCAGCCAGGATGTGAAGTTTCATATATTACATATTCATGGTTTAAAATATGAGGAGTGGTATATCTTCATTTGGGTCTTTTGCTATTATTTGGTTGTATATTATTGTGAAATATTGTAGTGTAATTATCTGTGCCTCCTGGGAGCCTGAGGGGGTCTTGCTAGTTAAGCACAAAATTAAACATGCCTAAGGACTAATTAATCAGGAGTTATAATACAATTAGTTTTAGGTAATATGATGCCTGGTATCAAATAACCCTGATATTAGGCAGACATGGAAGTAACTAAAAACCTTCCTTTGAGTGATGAAGAATACTGCTTTACATGCCTTGTTTTGTGAAAATATCAGCATTCGTACAAATACAGTCCAAATTTAGACTTTCAAGGTGTGTTAAAAAAGAGTATCATGAAATAAGTTAGAGCTGAGTGATTGAACTTCCTGAATGTTGAGAAGAATATTTTATCTAACAGACACCTTAACTGGATTTGGAGCTGCATTTATTTAAAAGCTACATAAATATGTAGCAATGTCCTTAACAATTCCTGTTAAATTCAGTACTAGAAAAATGATGACAGCCACTTGTAAATTATGTTTGTTCTTATTTTATGAATAGAGCCCACTTAAAGCACTTTTTAAAGTCTTTTTGAGAACCTTTTATTGAATACATTCGGAACCTGATTTTATCACTAAGCATTTTAGCATTTGTCTTCCTGGAAGTTCATGTAACTGAAAGGCCATGTGTTATTTCAAGTGTACAGTTTATTGAGTTATAGTTTACTGTATTTTTAAAAGGTCGTGGCAGCTATTAGACTTATGTAGAATGAGTGTTCTCTGTTACTAATGGGTTTTTAAGGTGAATAATTGCAGAAGGGTGAGTACTGATCTCTTAGCTAAAGCTGGGTGATTTTGCTTCATTCAATATAGTAAATATACAAAGGAGCAGCACCTGTGGAGTTCTAGCATATGAGTCATTTTGAAGAATTAGTTAAAATGAGAAACTTAAATGAAGGTTCAGTCTACTGTTTTATGTCTCAGTGAACACTTAACTACCTGAAGGTTTTGGACCTTGTGTTTCTACACCGCACGGTGGAAGTTTTAGAAAACTCACTGGTTGTTTTGCTGCCATTGCTCTAGAAGGATACAGCTGAGAAGAGGACTCTGCCTCTCACAGCAGTTGGCATGCACTTATCCCAAGCGGTGAAAGCTGGCTACCCAGTCGATACGGAGCGAGCAGGCCTGACTCCAGAGATTCAAAAGATTATTGCTGATGTTATCCGAAACCCTCCCATCAACTCAGGTGATAACCGTGACCCTTGTCTGCAGCCTTAATGACTTGAGTCATTGAACCCAGATGAAGTAAACAAGCAATCCGCTGATATTTTCCACTCTGATCACATTAACCCTTTATGCTACTATGAAAACTTCACTTTCCTAATGCTTTGTCTTGTTTTAGAAATACAGTCTTTCTTCCCATCATCACTCAAAGGAAAGTCTGAATCAGAGAAATTCTTTTTTTGTTTGTTTGTTTCAGCTTCTGATTACACCTTCCACACCCGTCTCCAAAACAGAGCTCTTTCAGTCCTTCTCTGATTTCCAGTTCATCCCATGGAAAAAAACATCCTTCGCCATAGCTTACTGACTCTTAGTTTCTTCCTACATCTTTCTGATTCCCTGTCATTGGTTTCACTGAACTAGCTTTTCTCATCCAAGCAGTTGTGTCAGGCATTGTGAAATTGAAGGGATGGACTTGGGTCTCTTGGGCCCCTTGTGGAAGGGTTTTCTCCTGTCGTTATGCTGTGGAACCTCACCTGTGGTCAAGCCCCTTTGTCTGCCTTACAGAAAATGTTAAAATTATGATCCCTTTCTTACAGAAGTAAAGGCGAGGTACATTAGAAGGGTTTTCCTACTCTAAATGTACAAACATAAACTAGATGTATCATAATAATCTGGTAAATCTGATGAATTTTTTTGGACTGTTAGGACAGAGCAGAGGACATAGCAAAAGCCTCATCTCCAGAGCTGCAGTGCAAATAGTTAATTAAGCTTTTTGCTACGTCAGACTATTTCCCACTCAGAAATACGTATACAGTTCTCCCCCCAAGGTTAGAAATAAGGTGAAAAAGATCACAATTAATACTATACTTAATTGATAAGAACAACGGTATTTAAGTTACCTTCAAAGGCAGCCTTCATTCTAGGCCTGAAGAAGACTTGACTGAAGAATACCTGCATCTCCTCTCCTGCTGATCAACCTAAGAGGCCAGGAGAGGGACAGACACAGGTTTGAGCAGGGAAACCTGCTCAAGGTTAGTTCCAGGGAACCTAAGTTTCCCTCTTTACTATATACCATGTTAAAGTTGTTCTGCCAACTTTTATTTAAAGGAGAGACATAGGCAATTTCTCATCCTGGTCGATGAGACCTTCAAGTATTTTAAGGGCTTGTTGGTAAATTATGTCAAGATCTTATTGGAGGGAGGAGACACCTTAACAGCTAATTCTGCTTCTGTGTCACAGCTTTCTGGTTATGTTTTGATGTCCCATTTAGGGCAGTCTCTATAGGGGAAATGTGTGCTAGGCTTGCTAATCTATATAATAGTTGTGAGTTCATAACTGGAAATTAATGAATTGGCATTGTGTGAACTTGGTTCACCTGGCTCTGTTAAGGTCAATACTTATTTGTAAATCTGAAAATCTGAGGGCCAAACTCTGTCCTGTGATAAAATATCCAAGGTCACTTAGCTGTAAGTATCTTGTAAGGAAGCTAGCCATCTCTGCCGGTCACTCTCCAGTCTTTCTCACTTGAGCTGCCATTTTACTAGGAGTTAAAGCAGAGAAAGGACGACAGTAATTACTTGTGGGGTTAGAATCATGATTGTATAAAATCTGTCTTTCTTCAGTGCAGAAGGAAATAGCATTTCAGAGAAAGTAAAATGCCTTCTTGCTCAGATGCCTGCTTGATATTAACACCCTAGAATTACTTTTTCCCTTATATATGTATTGTCTCCTAGGATTTAGAGAAAAGTGTCTCTGATAAACTGTTTGATAGTATACAGTATCATCTGAAAGAGCTTGTGCAGTTTCCCCCTCCCTTTCCCTATTTTCTTTACTACTACATATTGAGTATAGCAAATTTTCATTCAGAGTTAAATATTAAATTGAAATTAATATTTCAATTGAATTAATAAATTCAGTAAATTGAATTAATAAAGATATTAACAAATCTCAATTCCAAAGAACAATGAAATTTAAATTATACTTATTAAACACTTACTTCATCTTTCTGTCCAAACATTACATATATATACATTATACAGATAATATGAAAATATATATTATTGTAGTTTACTTCCAAAGCCAAAATCGAGAATGTTAAGATTCATGAACTCTATCCAAACTTTATTTCTTTTGATTGTACATTTATAGTCTGTAATATATCATTTATTGATGTGAAATTTTATTTTTGAATTCTTATTTTTTCCGTAATAAAATACTGTTATCTCGTTGGAGGAAACATTGTTGAGTTATAAACTATAATAAGAAATGAAGATATCCATGTCACACTAATGATTCAGATAGGTTATTTCATCTCTTACTTAGCTGTAGCCATATCACATAATTTGGTGTTTTAATGAACCAGTATGTTGGCATTTAAATTCTGCACAATCTTGAATTGATAATTTTCTATATTTTATTATGGCATAATTTTATACTTAAACATAGAGTATTTGAGAACTGAGAAATTAGGTCTTATTATTTTCATGCTTATTTGCTAAATAGATTTTGTCCTTGTAACTTAATATTTTAAGGAATTCTGTACTTTTTTATTCTTTTAGTTTTTTTTCATGTTTACATAATTTTAAGCTGCTTCTTTTATGGAGAGTTGAGATTGTAACTCTGCCTACTAATAAATGAAGCAATGTATTTAATGATATGCCTGGATAATATTTTGAAGGATTTTGTTCTTTCATTCTTAATGTGTATGTCTCTGGAAAATTAAGGGTGGCTTCCAAGGGACATGCCACAAAAATAAGGGTAATTTGATCTCTTTAACCACTGAAGGAGTGCAGGCAATGCTCATTGTTTCACTTGATTTTTCAGTAGATATTTTCAACCCTTATTTGTGTGGAAAGTTAGGGCAAATAAGATCTTAAAATCTATCTTTCTCAGAAAACATATTCAATTAATAGACATTTTAATAGACATTTATAATAGACATTATAGCTGATATGTTTTGTTATGCTTCAGTATACATTGAAAGAATCCTTTTTATTAGCATCTTATTACAAGTATGATTAGCTTCTATTTTAAGAATAAATTATTTTCAAAAAAATTAGCTTATAATTGATATTTGAAATTTTAAGCATAATTCNATATTGAGTATAGCAAATTTTCATTCAGAGTTAAATATTAAATTGAAATTAATATTTCAATTGAATTAATAAATTCAGTAAATTGAATTAATAAAGATATTAACAAATCTCAATTCCAAAGAACAAAGAAATTTAAATTATACTTATTAAACACTTCATCTTTTTGTCCAAACATTACATATATATACATTATACAGATAATATGAAAATATATATTATTGTAGTTTACTTCCAAAGCCAAAATCGAGAATGTTAAGATTCATGAACTCTATCCAAACTTTATTTCTTTTGATTGTACATTTATAGTCTGTAATATATCATTTATTGATGTGAAATTTTATTTTTGAATTCTTATTTTTTCCGTAATAAAATACTGTTATCTCGTTGGAGGAAACATTGTTGAGTTATAAACTATAATAAGAAATGAAGATATCCATGTCACACTAATGATTCAGATAGGTTATTTCATCTCTTACTTAGCTGTAGCCATATCACATAATTTGGTGTTTTAATGAACCAGTATGTTGGCATTTAAATTCTGCACAATCTTGAATTGATAATTTTCTATATTTTATTATGGCATAATTTTATACTTAAACATAGAGTATTTGAGAACTGAGAAATTAGGTCTTATTATTTTCATGCTTATTTGCTAAATAGATTTTGTCCTTGTAACTTAATATTTTAAGGAATTCTGTACTTTTTTATTCTTTTAGTTTTTTTTCATGTTTACATAATTTTAAGCTGCTTCTTTTATGGAGAGTTGAGATTGTAACTCTGCCTACTAATAAATGAAGCAATGTATTTAATGATATGCCTGGATAATATTTTGAAGGATTTTGTTCTTTCATTCTTAATGTGTATGTCTCTGGAAAATTAAGGGTGGCTTCCAAGGGACATGCCACAAAAATAAGGGTAATTTGATCTCTTTAACCACTGAAGGAGTGCAGGCAATGCTCATTGTTTCACTTGATTTTTCAGTAGATATTTTCAACCCTTATTTGTGTGGAAAGTTAGGGCAAATAAGATCTTAAAATCTATCTTTCTCAGAAAACATATTCAATTAATAGACATTTTAATAGACATTTATAATAGACATTATAGCTGATATGTTTTGTTATGCTTCAGTATACATTGAAAGAATCCTTTTTATTAGCATCTTATTACAAGTATGATTAGCTTCTATTTTAAGAATAAATTATTTTCAAAAAAATTAGCTTATAATTGATATTTGAAATTTTAAGCATAATTCCTTTAGAAACAATTTTATGGATGGTGATTTTGATTCTCATTTTGAATCAGAAGTTCTGCAGAGTGGATGAGCTGACCTGACTCTGGCTCTTGGAGGCAGGGGTGCAGGAGTGAAGAGGTCATGTGCTTACTCCATTTCTGATCTGTGAGGGGGTAGGCATTTGCAAGAGAAACATCTTCTCTGACCACCTTCCTCCTTCCTCTCTACAAAATATTTCATTATTTCCAGCTCATAGATTTTTCTGTGATGCTCTATGTAATTTACTTTTAAATCTTTTTAAAAATTCTTTTACAGATACAAATAAAATTAACCTAATTAGAATATATGTTCCTGAAAACATTGACACATACCTTATCCACATGGCAATCAAGATCCTGGAAAAAGATGATGACCACAGAATGCGATGCCACTCTTCATGTGATCCCAACAAAAAGCGATGTTTCCCCAACCCTGAAGAGAGCTCTTCAAATTCCAAGAGAAGCAAGGAAGAAGTGGACACTAAGACCAAGGTATTAATTATATGTAGAATTTTCATATACAATTACTTTAGTTCCTGAATGATAAATTCAGCATAGCGGTAGGTGATTGCTACTATTTATATTAGAGAATTAGGAACTTTATTTTAGATTTCCAACAGTTAAACTCTTTTTTTCTCAATAGCTTAAAAATAAGGACTGATTTTTTAAAACTGTCCTTCAGTTAGATGTGTATGTATTCATGTCATAGATAACCTAATGAAATTTGCTTACCTGGAATTCTTTACATTATTTTGGCAATTGATTAGCTATAAGAAGGGCATTAAAGAAGATATATGTTGGACAGTGGTAGTGAAATTTGGCTGCTATCCCCAGCCTTTTATTTCTGAAATCTATCTATCAAGTGCCTAAGACCTTATTTTTTTCCCAGCTATATCTGTCAATACAGGAAAAAGTGTAACTTGTCATTTTTCTGGAATATTGAAGCACATTTAGAGTGATTTAAGGGCCTAGATCTGATAAATAGAGTGCCTGATGAACTATGGAATGAGGTTCGTGACATTGTGCAGGAGGCAGGGATCAAGACCATCCCCATAGAAAAGAAATGCAAAAAAGCAAAATGGCTCTCTGTGGAGAGAAGAGAGGCAAAAAGCAAAGGAGAAAAGGAAAGATATAGGCATCTGAATGCAGAGTTCCAAAGAACAGCAAGAAGAGNTAACATTTTTGCTCCCCTTCTGTTGAAATATCATATTCTGACAACAGAATGGAGGTATTTTTTTTTAATTGGGACATAACTGCTTTGCAGTATTTTGTTTGTTTCTGCTGTGCAACATGAAATCAACCACGTGTGTGTATGTAGAACGGGGCTATTGTGAAGAGGGTGAGTAAGTGGGTGGAAATTATACTAAGCTTACTGCATTTAGCCTTTTTGTTTCCCCCATTTAGGGGAATAAGAATATTGAGGTTGGGAAGTAGATTATGAGATGAGTGAACCAGCCAGCCAGTTTTTCTTCCATCTGCCTTCCAGTATAGAAAGCTATTGCTGTAGAGTCTGTTGGAGGCCAAGTTTCAAGATCCTTTATGTGTTAAGATTCATCTTCTCTACCGCCCTGGGTTGTATTCCTTAGTCTCTTTCATTTTACGATTATGACGCTTCTAACAAAAGCTGATGTCAAAACAAATTCTCTTTATTAGCTGATGCATCATAAGTTTTACATCTGTCGTGACTGCTGTTTACTGGGGGAGGATTATGTCTTGATAATGGAAGTTCTGATTAATATACTAAGGTAGACAGTAGATTCTTCAAATATATTTTTTTCTTTCAAATAAGATTTTTTCAAATAAGATTCTTCAAATAAGTGTTTTAAAACTTGATGGCAAGTTTTCTTAAATTGAAGCTTTAAAATTTTTGTTTATTTCAGGATGTTTAAAAAATCTTTACCTTTTAGTATTTTTGTCCCATTGCTTTTTATTTCTTCTTAAGGGAGAAGAAANAGTGTTTTAAAACTTGATGGCAAGTTTTCTTAAATTGAAGCTTTAAAATTTTTGTTTATTTCAGGATGTTTAAAAAATCTTTACCTTTTAGTATTTTTGTCCCATTGCTTTTTATTTCTTCTTAAGGGAGAAGAAATGTCTGCTCTCTATATGTTGGATCTGCTTATGCAGATCATATAGTAGGAAACCACTGCCTCTGGGTTTAATTTTTTCCCCGAAAAGTTAGAGACTTTTAACTTAGAATTCTGAGGCTTCATTTGGTGCATGGGATGCCCTAGAATTAGAATATTGTGCATGTGTACATTCGTCCTTTTTTCCTAAGTGGATCCCTAGTTTCAGCAGATCCTCAAAAGAGTCTACGAAACAAAGATCATTTTTTTCCCCATTTACTGAGCAAATATTTTTGGAGTACCTGTGATGTCTCAGCAATTCTGCAAGGTCCTGATGATGCCTGAACTGCTCCAAGTTTGTCCATCAGTGTAGATGTACACGTTGTATGCTTTTTAAATCGCTAATATTACTGTGTATGTGTGTGTACACATGCTCAGGCAGACGCCTTCCTCCAAACATTAAATTCACCATTTTGGCATACCCAAAGTTAATATGGATCTGAAATAATATCCAGTTCTTTCCTTCCCAAATGAGAGTCTGTTAGCCACTTGAGTGTCTAAAAATACGTAACAGGGTGGCAGGTAATTGCCTAAACAAATGACATAGTGATTTTGTCTCTCGTGTGTTTACTTTTGAATCAGAAATAAACTCTATAGATATCATTATTTTGTTTTATTGAAAAGGGAATGATGATGGGTGTGTATTTAGTAACTTAATGCAGGAGATGTAAGAGATGTGGGTTTGATCCCTAGGTTGGGAAGATGTCCTGGAGGAAGGCATGGCATCCCACTCCACTATTCTTGTCTTGGAGCATGAACAGAGGATCTTGGTGGGCTACAGTCCATGGGATCTCAAAGAGTCGGACATGACTGAAATGACTTAGCACACAGCATAGCATGTGTTACTTGCCAGCAGTACAAATATATATACACATATATATAATATATATGCTTTTTTTGTTCTTTCCTATAGACTTCGTCTGATACCTCCAAGAGAAAATTACCTGGGTGGTTTGCCAGAGGAAATGAGACCTTACCTGATAGCAGCAAGAAATCAGTGGCCAAAACCAAAATGAAGGGCCTTTTTAGTTAAACTGGCAGCTGTCAGAGGAGTTATGTGTCCTGCTGTATTATGAGATGGCAGCTGTATTTCATTTCTGAAAAGAGTAGGCAGTGTTTGTTTAAAAATTATTCTAATTTTGAAGTAAAACCCACCTATTTATTGAACAGCTGGCATTTTAAAACAGCCTTGGGCAAGCCACATAAAGTTGAGTCTTCTGAGAGTCTGAGTGAGTACCTCCTAGGACAGAATCTTAAGTTACCTTCTTATGAGATTGCTTTAAGAAATCATGTCATTGCCTGATTTCTAATCTCTTCACTTATTTCCATAGTATGTTTGGAATATGTAATATGCAATGATTTAATATAGGTAACAGATTAGGAGTTGTACAGTGATTATGTGTGTGATATGAAATATTCCTGTATTACCACAATTCTGTCTTTTTATGAAGAAAGCGTATTTTACAAATTGTTTTTTATTTTTAGAAGAAACTTGTATGCATTTTAAAATGGTACTAGTGAGCCAGACAGTGAAAATGAAACGTTTAGGGTTCTGTGTAAATAGAGAAAAGGATAGAACAAAGGCGACCAAAGGCGCTAGATGCACTTTGTATCTTACATATGATTTCTATTATTTTTCAAATAATAATAAAAAGTCTTTCCTACTGAAAATTATAAAGATATATATTTTCTTAAACTTTCATTTTTTTAATTATCACCGTGAACAAAGCTAGTGGAGGTGATGGAATTCCAATTGAGCTATTTCAGATCCTAAAAGATGATGCTGTGAAAGTGCTGTACTCAATACACCAGCAAATTTGGAAAACTCAACAGGGGTCACCAGATGGGAAAAGGTCGGTTTTCATTCCAGTCCCAAAGATGGGCAATGCCAAAGAATGTTCAAACTACCACATAATTGTACTCATTTCACACGCTAGCAAAGTAATGCTCAAAATTGTCCAAGCGAGGCTTCAACAGTATGTGAACTGTGAACTTCCAGATGTTCAAGCTGGATTTAGAAAAGGTGGAGAAACCAGAGATCAAATTGCCAACATCCATTGGATCATAGAAAAAGCAAGAGAATTCCAGAAAAACATCTCCTGTTTTATTGATTATGCCAAAGCCTTTGACTGTGTAGATCATAACAAAGTGTGATCACTGTGATCAGTTTTCAACAAAATGGAAAAGTTCTTCAAGAGATGGGAATACTAGACCACCTGACCTGCCTCCTGAGAAATCTGTATGCAGGTCAAGAAGCAACAGTTAAAACTGGACGGAACAACAGACTGGTTCCAAATTGGGAAAGGAGTACATCACGGCTGTATATTGTCACCCTGCTTATTTAACTTAAATGCAGAGTGCATCATGAGAAATGCTGGGCTGGAGGAAGCACAAGCTGGAATCAAGATTGCCGGGAGAAATAGCAATAGACTCAGATATGCAGATGACATCACCCTTATGGCAGAAAGTGAAGAGGAACTACAGAGCCTCTTGGTGAAAATGAAAGACGAGAGTGACAAAACTGGCTTAAAACTCAACATTCAAAAAACGAAGATCATGGCATCTGGTCCCATCACTTCATGGCACATAGATGGGGAAACAATAGAAACAGTGAGACTTTTTTTTCCTGGGCTCCAGAGTCACTACAGATGGTGACTACAGCCATGAAATTAAAAGATGCTTGCTCCTTGGAAGGAAAGCTATGATGAACCTAGACAGTAGGTTAAAAAGCAGAGATATTACTTTGCTGACAAAGGTCCATCTAGTCAAAGCTATGGTTTTTCCAGTGGTCATGTATGTTTGTGAAAGTTGGACTGTAAAGAAAGTTGAGTGCTGAAGAATTGATCCTTTTGAACTGTGGTGCTAGAGAAGGCTCTTGACAGTCCCTTGGACTGCAAGGAGATCCAACTAGTCCATCCTAAAGGAATCAGTCCTGAATATTCATTGGAAGGACTGATGTTGAAGCTGAAACTCCAGTAGGTTAACCTACCATTAACCTAGGTTTGTTAACCCTTTTCATATATCTGGCCAAGTTGTTTTATATTCACTTCTTTTCTTCATTGCATGAATCATATATGAATGAATATTCTTNGGAAGGACTGATGTTGAAGCTGAAACTCCAGTAGGTTAACCTACCATTATCCTAGGTTTGTTAACCCTTTTCATATATCTGGCCAAGTTGTTTTATGTTCACTTCTTTTCTTCATTACATGAATCATATATGAATGAATATTCTTTGTGAAACATTCAAGCTACACTGAAAACATGAAAGTCCCCATATTCCCTTTTCCCTGCATCCCAGTACCAGCCCTTTTCCCCTATTGAATATGTGACGAATAGTTCTCCATAATCATTTCTTCTGCGTTATGTGCTTCTGCTACATATGTAGCAGACGTGTGTAGCTGCACATACATTCTTGTTTTTTCACTTTTATTTTTATATTGAAGTATAGTTGATTTAAAATTTATATTTGTTTCAGGTGTATAAAACAGTGATGTAGTAGTTTTATAGATTNTGCGTTATGTGCTTCTGCTACATATGTAGCAGACGTGTGTAGCTGCACATACATTCTTGTTTTTTCACTTTTATTTTTATCTTGAAGTATAGTTGATTTAAAATTTATATTTGTTTCAGGTGTATAAAACAGTGATGCAGTAGTTTTATAGATTATATTCCATTTATAGTTATTGTAGAATGTTGACTACATTCCCTGTGCTGTACAATATGTTCTTGCAGCTCATTTATTTTGTATATAATAGATTGTACTTCTTAATTCCCTAGTCCTGTCTCACCCGCCCCCCCATCACTCTATAATTTTCTGCAACAAAGGGTTTTTTTACTTGGTTTATTGTGAAGATCTTTGTATGTCAGTATATGTATCAATCTGTCTTTTTATTTTAACAGCTATATACTATGTTATTTGGTGAATATACTATAATTTATATAATCACTGCCTATTAGTGATTTTGTTATTTTTTTCTATTTCTCATTATTTCAAGAAGTATAATTAGTATCAAATACAAACATGTTCTTTATTATATTTCACTTGGGTGTATTATGAACATGTTTTTCCATGTCATTAAATAGTCTTCCACACAATCTTTTGGGGCCTTCTACAGTGTGGTGATTCTCAAAGTGTGGTCTGCAGACCATTAGGAGTCCCTGAGACCCTTCTGGGGATCTGCAGAAGGAAAACTATTTTTATAATACCAAGAGGTTATTCACCTTTTGTAGTATTTGATATTTGCATTGAGGGTGCATAGCCATGTGAGTAAAATCACTGGTACTTTACTGCAAATCAAGGCAATGGCAGCAAATTACTGATCTGATCAAGAAATTCTCATTTCTTGAACACATTTTTCCAATATTCTGTGTGATAAAAAGGCAAATTCACATCCAGCAGCTGTGCTGTATACCAAGGTATGATAGTTGATTTCAGGAAAGCCCCCTTTTGGTTGTTAAGCTGTGGATTAGCTGCTTTTCTTCTGTGGGATATTGTTTTTACTGAAAAGAATGACCCAGGGAAACCACCATTGGTTACTGCTCCTACGCGGAGGCATAGGAGTTCCTAGATCCCCAAATTCTCTGTTTTCTGTGAGTACCTTCTGGGTTGGTTTCTTTTGTTTTGTTTTAAATCCTCCCTGCCTCCCNCAAGGTATGATAGTTGATTTCAGGAAAGCCCCCGTTTGGTTGTTAAACTGTGGATTAGCTGCTTTTCTTCTGTGGGATATTGTTTTTACTGAAAAGAATGACCAAGGGAAACTACCGTTGGTTACTGCTCCTAGGCAGAGGCATAGGAGTTCCTAGATCCCCAAGTTTTCTGTTTTCCGTGAGTACCTTCTGGGTTGGTTTCTTTTGTTTTGTTTTAAATCCTCCCTGCCTCCCTCCTCCTGTCTCCGGACTCCTTGCCAGAGTGTGTTTTGGAAGCCGTCCCATACATATATGCCTCATCACCACGTATGAATAACTGGTTCAAAATGACCCTCGCACATTACAAAGTCTTTACCATAAGAACAGATGGACTGAACTGTAATTTCCTTTCAGCAGGCTCAGGCCTGAAGTTGGCCTCAGGTTCATTCTTAGAAACAGGGAATTTCTTTTTTATTTATTTATTTACTTTATCGTCCATGTCGTGGGACTTGTGGGGTCTTAGTTCCCCGACCAGGGATTGAACCTGGGCCGTGGCAGTGGGAGCGCCGAGTCACAAACACTGGCCTTCCAGGGATGTCCCTGAGGAATTTCTTCTAGAATTCTGTTATGCTGTCTCCCCCAAAAACATGAATTGCTTTTTCTTCTGTGTTCTTTGTCACTGCACCTTAGGACTGTGATAACAGAGTCAAATAAATCACTGACAGTTATTTAGAATTCAACAGAGCTGTGGTGTAGATAAAAGGAGAAAAGAATAGAGAATTCTTCCTATTCAAATGGGTTGTTTTAGAATCAACTGAGAGCGTGAAAGATTCAATGGAATGACCTTAAAGGCATTGTAGAGTTATCATTTATCTTATGAGAAGGAAAGAAATGAAAAACCATCAAAAACACTGAAGAAAGTCAGCTAGTCTTGATGGCAGCTGTGAACCGTGGCCATCTCAGCTGTCTGAGAAGACATTCCCATCATCCTGCTTGGGAAGGCAGTCTAAAAATTTAATGTACTAACTTCCTTACTTACTACATATGTTTAAACCCTGGAAAAGCTGAGAAATAAGTAGAATACAGAGTAAATTAAACCTTTGGTTATATTAGAGTTAATAAGTGCATATTTGATATCGTAAGCACTTGTAATACTTGAGATATTTTACCTTATTAGAAAAATAGATTATTCTTGTGACTCATTTATAAGATACCATTGAAAAATTAGTATATCCGTGTTATTTTTTAAGTCAAAATCCTACCAAGTCAAAACATTATTGGATTATTTAATAAGTCCTTAAATTTGTTATTGCATAGAAATAGTATCAATAAATTTCCCTTACATGAGTAGGAAAAACTCTAATATTATGTTTAGTATTAATATTAAGGTTAATGCTAATATCCATTAAGCCCAAAGCTTTCAATGTTTTTTATAAAAATTAATAAAACTTTAGCCTCACATCCAGCTTCATTTTCTAACTCAACTTAAAAGGATTACTGAGAAGTACATACTTACTATATCTTCATTCAGTAAACATTTGCATCTTAGTTTTCAAGACCATTTGCTGACTTCATAAGAGATGGAACAAAAAGGAGAAGAAAAAGCAACATGGATCCCATGCTTCCAAGATGGGAAGGTTTACTCTGTAAAGAGTTAATAGAAGAGAACATCTCACAAAAGTACTTTCTTACAGGAAACACAACATTTTTAAGAAAATATTTACTTCACATGCTCAATAAGATATAAGAAAAAAGTGTATGAAAGACATTTTTCTCTGTGAAGGAAAAAAGGAGCTCCTCATAGGAGAAGGCAATGGCACCCCACTCCAGTACTCTTGCCTGGAAAATCCCATGGACAGGGTGCCTGCTGGGCTGCAGCCCATGGGGTGGCTAAGAGTCAGACACGACTGAGCGACTTCACTTTCACTTTTCACTTTCATGCACTGGAGAAGAAAATGGCAACCCACTCCAGTGTTCTTGCCTGGAGAATCCCAGGGACGGGGGAGCCTGGTGGGCTGCTGTCTATGGGGTCGCACAGAGTCGGACATGACTGAAGCGACTTAGGAGCAGCAGCATGAAGGGATCATAGTGATAGCATTCATAACTAATAATTGGTCAGGCATTTGCGATGTGTCACAGCGTGTGCAGCAACCTTCGGAATAACCTGTAGAGCTGGAGTCATGTACTGGCCTGTTCATATACGTAGAATATACAAACCAGGAAGGAGATCACAGTCTGTGGGTATGTTACCAGGTAGGTAGAGACCAAGTAGGTCTTTCCCCTTTTTCAAATGGAACTTTCCTTTCCCCCCAACCCCTGCCCCCCGACTTTTGACTCAACCTAGAACTTATAACAGTTCAGTTCAGTCACTCAATCGTGCCTGACTCTTTGCGACCCCATGAATTGCAGCNGCTCCTAGGCAGAGGCATAGGAGTTCCTAGATCCCCAAGTTTTCTGTTTTCCGTGAGTACCTTCTGGGTTGGTTTCTTTTGTTTTGTTTTAAATCCTCCCTGCCTCCCTCCTCCTGTCTCCGGACTCCTTGCCAGAGTGTGTTTTGGAAGCCGTCCCATACATATATGCCTCATCACCACGTATGAATAACTGGTTCAAAATGACCCTCGCACATTACAAAGTCTTTACCATAAGAACAGATTGACTGAACTGTAATTTCCTGGATGAAACATCTTTCTTCAGCAGGCTCAGGCCTGAAGTTGGCCTCAGGTTCATTCTTAGAAACAGGGAATTTCTTTTTTATTTATTTATTTACTTTATCGTCCATGTCGTGGGACTTGTGGGGTCTTAGTTCCCCGACCAGGGATTGAACCTGGGCCGTGGCAGTGGGAGCGCCGAGTCACAAACACTGGCCTTCCAGGGATGTCCCTGAGGAATTTCTTCTAGAATTCTGTTATGCTGTCTCCCCCAAAAACATGAATTGCTTTTTCTTCTGTGTTCTTTGTCACTGCACCTTAGGACTGTGATAACAGAGTCAAATAAATCACTGACAGTTATTTAGAATTCAACAGAGCTGTGGTGTAGATAAAAGGAGAAAAGAATAGAGAATTCTTCCTATTCAAATGGGTTGTTTTAGAATCAACTGAGAGCGTGAAAGATTCAATGGAATGACCTTAAAGGCATTGTAGAGTTATCATTTATCTTATGAGAAGGAAAGAAATGAAAAACCATCAAAAACACTGAAGAAAGTCAGCTAGTCTTGATGGCAGCTGTGAACCGTGGCCATCTCAGCTGTCTGAGAAGACATTCTCATCATCCTGCTTGGGAAGGCAGTCTAAAAATTTAATGTACTAACTTCCTTACTTACTACATATGTTTAAACCCTGGAAAAGCTGAGAAATAAGTAGAATACAGAGTAAATTAAACCTTTGGTTATATTAGAGTTAATAAGTGCATATTTGATATCGTAAGCACTTGTAATACTTGAGATATTTTACCTTATTAGAAAAATAGATTATTCTTGTGACTCATTTATAAGATACCATTGAAAAATTAGTATATCCGTGTTATTTTTTAAGTCAAAATCCTACCAAGTCAAAACATTATTGGATTATTTAATAAGTCCTTAAATTTGTTATTGCATAGAAATAGTATCAATAAATTTCCCTTACATGAGTAGGAAAAACTCTAATATTATGTTTAGTATTAATATTAAGGTTAATGCTAATATCCATTAAGCCCAAAGCTTTCAATGTTTTTTATAAAAATTAATAAAACTTTAGCCTCACATCCAGCTTCATTTTCTAACTCAACTTAAAAGGATTACTGAGAAGTACATACTTACTATATCTTCATTCAGTAAACATTTGCATCTTAGTTTTCAAGACCATTTGCTGACTTCATAAGAGATGGAACAAAAAGGAGAAGAAAAAGCAACATGGATCCCATGCTTCCAAGATGGGAAGGTTTACTCTGTAAAGAGTTAATAGAAGAGAACATCTCACAAAAGTACTTTCTTACAGGAAACACAACATTTTTAAGAAAATATTTACTTCACATGCTCAATAAGATATAAGAAAAAAGTGTATGAAAGACATTTTTCTCTGTGAAGGAAAAAAGGAGCTCCTCATAGGAGAAGGCAATGGCACCCCACTCCAGTACTCTTGCCTGGAAAATCCCATGGACAGGGTGCCTGCTGGGCTGCAGCCCATGGGGTGGCTAAGAGTCAGACACGACTGAGCGACTTCACTTTCACTTTTCACTTTCATGCACTGGAGAAGAAAATGGCAACCCACTCCAGTGTTCTTGCCTGGAGAATCCCAGGGACGGGGGGGCCTGGTGGGCTGCTGTCTATGGGGTCGCACAGAGTCGGACATGACTGAAGCGACTTAGGAGCAGCAGCATGAAGGGATCATAGTGATAGCATTCATAACTAATAATTGGTCAGGCATTTGCGATGTGTCACAGCGTGTGCAGCAACCTTCGGAATAACCTGTAGAGCTGGAGTCATGTACTGGCCTGTTCATATACGTAGAATATACAAACCAGGAAGGAGATCACAGTCTGTGGGTATGTTACCAGGTAGGTAGAGACCAAGTAGGTCTTTCCCCTTTTTCAAATGGAACTTTCCTTTCCCCCCAACCCCTGCCCCCCGACTTTTGACTCAACCTAGAACTTATAACAGTTCAGTTCAGTCACTCAATCGTGCCTGACTCTTTGCGACCCCATGAATTGCAGCACACCAGGCCTCCCTGTCCATCACCAACTTCCGGAGTTTACCCAAACATATGTCCATCGAGTTGGTGATGCCATCATCAGGATGACTCTGTCATCCCCTTCTTCTCCTACCCCAATACTTCCCAGCATCAGGGTCTTTTCCAGTGAGTCAACTCTTTGCATGAGGTGGCCAAAGTACTGGAGTTTCAGCTTCAGCANAGGAAACAGGAGCGCGGCTGAAGCGATAGTGTTTGATTTACCCTTTTCACCTGGGACAGACTGTGCACATCAGTGCAGCCCCACCTTTTCTGTGGACTTTTGCCTTCCCTGTAATACGGCCCTTTGTTCTGTGCTGAGAGCCCCTTCCCACCAAGTGATGTCGGCCAGGGGCTACGTGATACTGCGGAAAATGGGACGAGTGCTAGAAACGGATCATATGAAATTTCAGGACCTTGTTGAAGCGAGAAGTCGCTAAATTAGAGACACTGTGACTAGAATTATCGATGGAACTGGGGTTTTAATTTGTGTGATGTTTTATAGTGACTGGGAAATGTCTGCCTCAGTGAACCCAACTTTTAATATCTACAGGAACAGTGACAGTCCTGTCGGCTAACACTAAATAGAGAAATGAGATGCGCCACATTTGGAGATGATGCTGTGGTTCTCCCCAGGATGGGCAGACTTGACGATGGCATTAGAAACAGTTTGGTAAGAAGGAAAGGTAACGAGGAACTGTCCCCCTGCACCCCACCCCCAGGAAAATTTAGAGCAAATTCTCAATTAAATGGAAAAGGAAGCAAGAATCTTCTGTTCAGAAGTGACTACAAAGAATTTCATGCAAATAAGTAATATTTAATTGACTCCCCAATAGCTATGAGCCTAAATATTTTGCTAGGTGACCTGTGAAAAAAAGAAAAAGTCCAAATCACTAATGATTGTACTTTTGGAAGAAATGTATGTTTAATATCCTGAAGGGATCTTTCAGTGCAATAGAGAAATACACTTTCTATGCAGATATTTGGAAAATCTAGAAGATGCATTTAGAGGGCTTGTGAACACTTGAAAAATCCTGTTTTCTCCCATAAATGGTATAGTTTTTTGGTAGGTGAAGCATTTTAATACAATGCTCTCATATATGAATTTTCAAAGCTATTTTCTGAGCTAGTAAGCATTATCCTTTTCTGCATTGAAAACTTTGTTGTAAAGAGCAGACTGCTTAAAAAATAGGTGATTCCTTTTCATAGTCTTACTTTTAGTGTGAGTAGACAAGATTGCTTTCAGCTTTCCGGACTCAATGATGGGATGTTACTTTTCCTGACTTTATCTCTCACCCATTTTATTGTAACTGGGGAGGGTTCAGTTGCAAGATTTGTGTCTTTCTATACATTATTTGCTAAAAGTGACAGGAAGAAAACATTATAACCTGATCATAAAAAGTCTCCTTTCCTAGTCTTATCAGGGAAGACAATCACAAACAGAACTTTAAAAAAATTTATCAGTTACCAATGTAACAATACATAGTCTTGTGCTTTAGTATGCCAAAGCCAAGTTGTCATCTTTGGCTGAGCTGCAGAAATGGGTGGGTAGGATCCCCAAACAACTGGGTAGAAGAACAGAGATCTAAACTTTTTCACAGAAATTTCCAGAAGGACCCCAACAGCAAGATGGCAACATTGGAGGCAGCTGCCTGCCAGGCTGAGGGCATAGACTCTGGACAGAGTGTCTTAGTTTGTGTTCTTGGCTCTGCTGTTAACTAAGTGCGTCCCTGCATCACACTCACCTCGTATGTAAAATGAGAATAATAATAATGATTGTTATTGTTTAGTCACTTAGTCGTGTCTGACTCTTTGTGACCCCATGGACTACAAGACGCCAGGCCTCCCTGCCCCTCACCATCTCACTAATAATAATAATAACCTGCACTGTAAGGTTGTGAGAGACAGTATACAAACAGTGGCCAGACCGTATATAAGAACAGAACTCTGACCCACGATGCATAGCACCTGGCCGAGGAAACCGGCCTGTTATCCATAAGAAGCCAGCCTACCATCTCCAAGTCAAACTGGTGAGTATCAGATCACTTTTTCTAGCAAGGACTCCAGGAAGCCAAACAGTAAACCCTATAACAATTGGCCCCGAAGAGCCCGGACTTGATTGCTAACCTAATTTTTGGCCCTGCTTTCAACTNCTTTCCGGACTCAATGATGGGATGTTACTTTTCCTGACTTTATCTCTCACCTATTTTATTGTAACTGGGGAGGGTTCAGTTGCAAGATTTGTGTCTTTCTATACATTATTTGCTAAAAGTGACAGGAAGAAAACATTATAACCTGATCATAAAAAGTCTCCTTTCCTAGTCTTATCAGGGAAGACAATCACAAACAGAACTTTAAAAAAATTTATCAGTTACCAATGTAACAATACATAGTCTTGTGCTTTAGTATGCCAAAGCCAAGTTGTCATCTTTGGCTGAGCTGCAGAAATGGGTGGGTAGGATCCCCAAACAACTGGGTAGAAGAACAGAGATCTAAACTTTTTCACAGAAATTTCCAGAAGGACCCCAACAGCAAGATGGCAACATTGGAGGCAGCTGCCTGCCAGGCTGAGGGCATAGACTCTGGACAGAGTGTCTTAGTTTGTGTTCTTGGCTCTGCTGTTAACTAAGTGCGTCCCTGCATCACACTCACCTCGTATGTAAAATGAGAATAATAATAATGATTGTTATTGTTTAGTCACTTAGTCGTGTCTGACTCTTTGTGACCCCATGGACTACAAGACGCCAGGCCTCCCTGCCCCTCACCATCTCACTAATAATAATAATAACCTGCACTGTAAGGTTGTGAGAGACAGTATACAAACAGTGGCCAGACCGTATATAAGAACAGAACTCTGACCCACGATGCATAGCACCTGGCCGAGGAAACCGGCCTGTTATCCATAAGAAGCCAGCCTACCATCTCCAAGTCAAACTGGTGAGTATCAGATCACTTTTTCTAGCAAGGACTCCAGGAAGCCAAACAGTAAACCCTATAACAATTGGCCCCGAAGAGCCCGGACTTGATTGCTAACCTAATTTTTGGCCCTGCTTTCAACTGAGGACCATCCAGAGAAAAGCAAATAAGCCCCTCGCCCATCACCTAGGATAACCCCTTTCTAGCCTTCCTAGAGCTGCCGCCCCTCCACTCCCCACCCCTCCCGGCCAGTAGCCTTGGGTCAGGGCGTACTGGAAGCCAGCCCTTTTCCCACTGTCAACCCTTCCCACTCCTCTGCCTGCCTTCAAGCCTCCGCCAAGCACAATTGATGCTGGCTGCCTGCCTTGCTCCACGGGCTCCGGATAAAGAGCCTCTGCTTGCTCTGCTTTGGGTGGTCTTGGTTTATCTCTCAGCTCTCCTGAAGTCTCTCAGAACCTGGCTTGTCCTGTCCTTGCAGACCCCTGGCTTCACCAGGAGCAGAACCACCCACAGGGGCCCCATCCCTTCTGCTGGAGGCTTGTCCAATCTGGGAGGACACGGTCAGTGAAAAGCTGGGTCTCAATTCCGCTCTCTTTGCGCTGAGTTTATTTATTCTCAGTTTGGTACCAGGTTTCGTACCAAACTGAGAACAAATCGGCTCCCATTTGTCAGGCATCCTTGGTGGAGTCAGATCCTCCCTGTGTGCCACTTGCTGTCCTCTGCCTTGCTGTGTTGTGTTACGCTGTGCTGTTAAAATGTTGTTCTAAGGAGACTCAGGTTAAAACGGGCACAAAAGCCTGTTTGAACCTGCCTCATGGATTTTGCATTTCTCACTGGACAGGCATCTGCTTGGACAAACTTTGCTGTGAATTTCACGAATAAAACCAGCTGAGGTTTTTCCTTCCGTGTCAGTTTTGTGTCCAGAGGGCTTGGCTTTCATAGAGAGAGAACATTCTCTGGTTTTCCATCTGAGGTTGCCGGGAGGGGTATAGATAGGTCTATGTTTTCACTTTGCCGTGTTATCAGTTAACTTGGGGTCAATCTTGATCAGAACATATTAAAAGAAAAAATCCTATTAGTCTTAAATTGCAAGCCGTTGTGATTAGTTTCATGAAATCTCGCCAGATCCCACTTGGTCCTGCCCAGACGTGTCCTGCTGTTTGCCGTTTGTCCCTTCATAGCCCCTGGATTATCAGATTGCCTGTCGTGGCATTGTGGTGCTCACGTTCAAGTGACTTTGAAGGTGAAAAATGAAAGGCACTCAGTCATGTCCAATTTTTTGTGACCCCATGGACTATACAGTCCATCCAATTCTCCAGGCCAGAATACTGGAGCGGGTAGCCGTTCCATTGAACCCAGGTCTCTTGTAGGCAGATTCTTTACAAGCTGAGCTGCAATGGAAGCCCTCAAATGACTTAATAATAGCCCCAAATACCAGAGTCAGTGATGCTGGCAATTCGGATATGCTGAAGAGAAGCTGTAAGGTGCTTCTTCAAAGCAGAAAGATGAAAGTTCTCTACTTAATAAGGAAAGACAAAAAGACAAATCCTATGCTGAGGTCACTGAGATCTACCGTAAGAAAGGATCTTCTTCTGTAAAACTGTGAAAGGAAAAAGAAATTCATGTTTGATGTATTGCTGTGCATCCAACTGCAGAAGTTACAGCCACGATGTGTGCTTAGTTAAGATGGAAAAGGCGTAAATTTGTACAATACGATGTTTCCAGAGAGACCAGATTTACGTAACTTTTTATTACAGTATATTGTTATAAGTGTCCTCTTTTATGATTAGTGATTGTTGTTAGTCTTATTGTACCTAATCAATAAATTATACTTTTTATTTTTAAATTTTATTTTTACTTTATTCTATGTTAAAATACTGTATTGGTTAGGGACTAACTGTAGTTAGTCACTGTTGAATCCAGGCTTCAATTAACCAATCAGTAGATAGATTTTTGGATTTTATAACGATTTTACTTTATATTGAAGTGTGATTGATTTACAGTGTTGCGTTTCAGGTGTACAGCAGAGTGATTCACTTATTCATATACATTATACTTAAAAAAATTTTTTTTCCCATTCAGGTTATTACATAATGCTGAGCAGAGTTCCCTGTGCTATACAGTAGATCCTTATTGGTTATCTGTTTTAAATACAGCCATGTGTACATGTCCACCCCAAACTCCCTAACTACCTGTCCGCCCCATCCTTCACCCCGGTAACTGTTAAGTTTGCTAAGTCTGTGAGCCTGTTTTCTAATCAGGTAGATGGTTAACACTATTCCTGGGCACTGAAGCCAGTTCCTTTGATCCTAATTCCCGGGGAAGTGTACGGTTGTCAATACATGCAGTCCAGTCCAGCTTTATATTTCAGTTTTCCTGATGTGACTCTGTTCAGATCACGGGCGTTTGTGCTATTCAGAATCCTGTAGCTAATGTGCGCTTTGTCTGAGCTCTGTTAGTACTGAACTCTCGTTAGGAACACGAAGGCAAAAAAAGTTGAAGGGCTGGGTCCTGAGTAGAAGAAACATCCGTTTTTAAAGCAGGGACAGAAATGGTCACTGAAATTTTTTTCTCCCCCAGAAGGCTGCATCCTTTGGATGGAGAGTGGGGAGGCGTTGATCCTGCTCTTCAGGAAGTTTCAACTTCATTTCCGACTACTCAGGGGACCCCCCTCTCGTATCTCCGGTCCCTGCTCCTTCACCACCAGCCCTATCTTGCTGCAGACACATGGTGGGATGGAGACCTCTTAGGTTTCATAACTGGTGTCTCCTAAGATCAGGCTTGCTCCCAGGCTTCAGTCACACTTTCTCTCTGACTGCACAAGACCAGACACCCTGTAAATCCTGCTGATTTTCCACTTGCATTTTGAGTTGAGTCACCACAAACTCCAATTTCTTCTTTTCCCTGTGTAGGTGCTCCAGGGCCCTCAGAAGCCCGGTGGGTTCTTATAACCAACCCCTCACATTTATGAGCACGGTTATTGCCACGGCAGTGACAGGTTCCATGAATTTTCTCTCTCAATAACTTGCCAACCTGTAGGGCATCCCAGGCCTTGTTATAATTTAAGTAACTGTGATGCCAAAGCTGACCATGGATTATTTGAATTCTATTTTCTCTTAACAAAGAAGTTTTCTGTGAACTTTTCGAATCCCAGAATTCCACTGTATAACCTTTTTCATAGGACCACTCCAGGCAACAATTACTGTATCAGTCAGGGTCCTGTGAGAAGACACAGGGTACCTCAAAATAGTTATTTTGAGGAGGCTTTAATAAGGGAGTATTTGCAAAGGGGTAGGTAAGATTTAAGAGAACCGACAGAGGATAATGTCGCCCGGCGGGTTAGTAACTGTGGGGCGCTGATGCCTTCCTGGCCTGGGGAGGCAAGGGGAGGAAATGGCTACCGGAAGCTGGAGAGGGATGCTCCCTGAGGAAGCTGCCAGGCCGACTGCGGCCTCTGGGCAGAGGAGGAGGAGGCAGCTGGTTAGAGCAGCCAGGNCCATGTAGAAACAATAGGACACGGGGAAAAGTTTAACATGCACAGTGTGCTAGGTTCTTCTCTGTCTGCAACATCTAATTCCTGTACTTTGGATGGCTCTCTGATCCTCCATCTGAAATTTTCTAGGCAGTTAAAATGGAAGAGGTAAGAGTTGTTTCTGAGCCTCCCGTTTTTTTCCTTTAAAACAATCAATCCAAAATAATCCTCATGCCAAAGAGACACATTTTGGAATGACAAATTTTGCTTTCCTGTAGAAGGAACTCTTCCTTGATAAGAGGTTGGACAGTGTTTTAACTAAGGGAGTTCTGGAGATGTTGTAGCATTGGATTGGGGAGATATTCATTTGTGTCCAGGCTGAGTTTAGAGGTACTTACGAGACCTACAGATAATAAAGCAAAAGAGACAGACTGGGGGAACACAGGAGAGAGTTCCACCATGGAGATGCTGATTTGGGTCTTGGGCGTGCATCTGTGACTCGGATAGAGGTGGTCCTGATACTGATTCTCTTCGCAGCATCTTAGTGATGATGCAGAACAACTGACAAAGCAGAAAAATCATGTCGTGTTCAGCTTCTGCTCGGGAGCCAAAAGGGGCTGGAAAAGAGGATGTTGAGAGGAGACTGGGACACCCTCATCTGTCTCCAAGTTTTGTCTTGGACTGGTAGTTTGGGGGGGTTCCAAGCTGGGTTCAGCGTGACTCATTCTCTGCAGTGACAACATGGGCGTGGAGACCAGGGAGTTCTGGCCAACTGCCACTGTCCAGGCTGTAATTGGCTGAGGCTTTTCTGCCTTTTGTCATGTTCAATGGTGCTGCACATCCAAGAAGCTGGTGCGTAATCTGGGAGAGAGAAGAGGGACTCCCCTGCCTTTTCAAGGCTGCTCTTAAAGAACTCAAGCTTTCCTAAATGGACCCCAGGGGAACTCCTCCAGGCTTCATCTGAAATTCACCTTCATTTCTGACTTCTTTCAAACTAGTTCCCATTTCCTGGAGACAGGCAGCGCCTTGCCTGTTTGATATGTGTTTCATGGGGGGTCCTGTGTGGATTTCTTCCGTTTGTTAGGGCTCTTCTTACACTCTGCAAGCTGAAGTTCTCTAGCTCTTGGTAAACAGCCAGCCTCCACATCTTTTACACTCACCAGTTTATATCAAGCCAACCTCCCAGCATTCCCAGGATAACAGCCTCAGGGAACGGATAAAGAAGAGTCCACCTGTAGAACAAATGTCCATCTCAGTGCCCACTTAAAGTCACCAGAAGGCTCGCTTTCTGAGGGCTTGGGGACCTATCTCTCCTTGGACGTACACTGGTCTCCAAGCTGGTTAGCCAGAAGAGCCTCATGAGCGCTGGTGCTGCTCAGGCATCTGCTTTGTGGTCCCATGTGCTGTGCGTCTTACGGGGGCTTCCCTGGTGGCTCAGCGGTAAAGAATCCCCTTGCCAAGGCAGGCGATGCGGGCTCAGTCCCAGGGTCGGGAAGATCCCCTGGAGAAGGAAATGGCAGCCCGCTCCAGTATACTTGCCTGGAAAATCCCATGGACAGAGGAGCCTGGTGGGCTACAGTCTATGGGGTCACAAAGAGTCAGGCATGACTTAGTGACTAAACTACAATCATGCCTTACAGAACCGGAATCTGTGATCTTTCGCTCTGTAGGGCTTGGGTCACCTTGTTTGAGAGTCAAGAGCAGAAACGACAATAGCCTTGTTCCCTACGACCATGATCAAAAATAGCTTATTAACACTGACAATGGAAGAGCCTTCAATTGGACAGATTTCCTAAGGAGCTTCTTTTTTAGAGACGGGAGTCCCACAGGCTCCTATGGGGCCTGCTCAGAAGGGGCCTTCCCGCATTTCCTCTGCTCTAGCTCCTCTCTGAAGTACCTGTTGAATAGATAACAGTATTTGATGCACATTTCCTGAATTGTTTGGCAGATGTGAAAAGATCTTTACTGCTTGATGACCATGAACACGTGGTCCCAGGCCTCCTGGAGCCTAAGAAGGACTGATGATGTTCACCCCCATGTACCACCTGTTGTCTCACCATCAGCTGGTCAGAGAACTGGGATCCCATACCCTTGGGTGCCCCACTCCTACCTGCCCTTTAAAGATGCTCTGCCAAAACCCTCTGGCGAGCACGAGGCTTCTCAGGGCGGGAGCCACCCCGTCTCCTTACAGGGCCCTGCGACAGATCTTTCTCTGCTCCCAACGCCTATGTTTCGGTGTGTTTAGCCTCACTGTGTGTTGAGCACACGAACTTGCGTTAACAAGACGACAGAAAGAAATGAGGGAGTGGGCAATCTGGAACCTTCCTTTCTTAAGCCTCTTCTAGCAAGATGATGNCCTGGATTATCAGATTGCCTGTCGTGGCATTGTGGTGCTCACGTTCAAGTGACTTTGAAGGTGAAAAATGAAAGGCACTCAGTCATGTCCAATTTTTTGTGACCCCATGGACTATACAGTCCATCCAATTCTCCAGGCCAGAATACTGGAGTGGGTAGCCGTTCCATTGAACCCAGGTCTCTTGTAGGCAGATTCTTTACAAGCTGAGCTGCAATGGAAGCCCTCAAATGACTTAATAATAGCCCCAAATACCAGAGTCAGTGATGCTGGCAATTCGGATATGCTGAAGAGAAGCTGTAAGGTGCTTCTTCAAAGCAGAAAGATGAAAGTTCTCTACTTAATAAGGAAAGACAAAAAGACAAATCCTATGCTGAGGTCACTGAGATCTACCGTAAGAAAGGATCTTCTTCTGTAAAACTGTGAAAGGAAAAAGAAATTCATGTTTGATGTATTGCTGTGCATCCAACTGCAGAAGTTACAGCCACGATGTGTGCTTAGTTAAGATGGAAAAGGCGTAAATTTGTACAATACGATGTTTCCAGAGAGACCAGATTTACGTAACTTTTTATTACAGTATATTGTTATAATTGTCCTCTTTTATGATTAGTGATTGTTGTTAGTCTTATTGTACCTAATCAATAAATTATACTTTTTATTTTTAAATTTTATTTTTACTTTATTCTATGTTAAAATACTGTATTGGTTAGGGACTAACTGTAGTTAGTCACTGTTGAATCCAGGCTTCAATTAACCAATCAGTAGATAGATTTTTGGATTTTATAACGATTTTACTTTATATTGAAGTGTGATTGATTTACAGTGTTGCGTTTCAGGTGTACAGCAGAGTGATTCACTTATTCATATACATTATACTTAAAAAAATTTTTTTTCCCATTCAGGTTATTACATAATGCTGAGCAGAGTTCCCTGTGCTATACAGTAGATCCTTATTGGTTATCTGTTTTAAATACAGCCACGTGTACATGTCCATCCCAAACTCCCTAACTACCTGTCCACCCCATCCTTCACCCCGGTAACTGTTAAGTTTGCTAAGTCTGTGAGCCTGTTTTCTAATCAGGTAGGTGGTTAACACTATTCCTGGGCACTGAAGCCAGTTCCTTTGATCCTAATTCCCGGGGAAGTGTACGGTTGTCAATACATGCAGTCCAGTCCAGCTTTATATTTCAGTTTTCCTGATGTGACTCTGTTCAGATCACGGGCGTTTGTGCTATTCAGAATCCTGTAGCTAATGTGCGCTTTGTCTGAGCTCTGTTAGTACTGAACTCTCGTTAGGAACACGAAGGCAAAAAAAGTTGAAGGGCTGGGTCCTGAGTAGAAGAAACATCCGTTCTTAAAGCAGGGACAGGAATGGTCACTGAAATTTTTTTCTCTCCCAGAAGGCTGCATCCTTTGGATGGAGAGTGGGGAGGCGTTGATCTCGCTCTTCAGGAAGTTTCAACGGTCTCAGCTTCATTTCTGAGTACTCAGGGGACCCCCCCTCTCGTATCTCCGGTCCCTGCTCCTTCACCACCAGCCCTGTCTTGCTGCAGACACATGGTGGGGTGGAGACCTCTTAGGTTTCATAACTGGCGTCTCCTAAGATCAGGCTTGCTCTCAGGCCTCAGTCACACTTTATCTCTGACTGCACAAGACCAGACACCCTGTAAATCCTGCTGATTTTCCACTTGCGTTTTGAGTTGAGTCACCACAAACTCCAATTTCTTCTTTTCCCTGTATAGGTGCTCCAGGGCCCTCAGAAGCCCGGTGGGTTCTTATAACCAACCCCTCACATTTATGAGCACGGTTATTGCCACGGCAGTGACAGGTTCCATGAATTTTCTCTCTCAATAACTTGCCAACCTGTAGGGCATCCCAGGCCTTGTTATAATTTAAGTAACTGTGATGCCAAAGCTGACCATGGATTATTTGAATTCTATTTTCTCTTAACAAAGAAGTTTTCTGTGAACTTTTCGAATACCAGAATTCCACTGTATAACCTTTTTCATAGGACCACTCCAGGCAACAATTACTGTATCAGTCAGGGTCCTGTGAGAAGACACAGGGTACCTCAAAATAGTTATTCTGAGGAGGCTTTAATAAGGGAGTATTTGCAAAGGGGTAGCTAAGATTTAAGAGAACCGACAGAGGATAATGTCGCCCGGCGGGTTAGTAACTGTGGGGCGCTGATGCCATCCTGGCCTGGGGAGGCAAGGGGAGGAAATGGCTACCGGAAGCTGGAGAGAGATGCTCCCTGAGGAAGCTGCCAGGCCGACTGCGGCCTCTGGGCAGAGGAGGAGGAGGCAGCTGGTTAGAGCAGCCAGGAAGGGAGGGAATCAATGACAGGAGGAGAGATCACACTTCTCTCCTCTGATCTCAGTTGGCTCAGTCCTGCTGGAAGCCAGAAGGCAACCAACACGGTCTGACTTAGTGAGTATATGTAAATGCCAAGGGCTTCCCTGGGAGCTCAGCTGGTAAAGAATCCACCTACAATGCAGGGGATCTTGGTTTGATTCCTGGGTTGGGAAGACCCCCTGGAGAAGGGACAGGCTACCCACTCTAGTCTTCTTGGGCTTCCCTGGTGGCTCAGGGGTAAAGAATCTGCCTGCAGTGCAGGAGACCTGGGTTCTATCCCTGGGTTGGGAAGATCCCCTGGAGGAGGGCATGGCAACCCACTCAAGGATTCTGGCCTGGAGAATTCCACAGAGGAGCTTGGTGGGCTACAGTCCGTGGAGTCGCAACAAGTTGGGCATGATTGAGCGACTAAGCACAGCATAGCACATAAATGTCACGAATCATTTCTGTTTTGACATATGTCCCTTGAAGTTCTGTAAAAAAGTAGTGTTTCTGTTTCTCAAGAGTTCCAGATGAAGCTTCACTAATTCCACTTTTAATAGAGAAATAATTAACATCCAAAACAAAAATAATTAACCTTTAATTCTTCCAAATAGCAAAACCCCAAAATGGTAATACTGAGTTGGCCAAAAATTTCATTTGCGTTTTTCCAGAACATCTTACAGAAAAACCCAACCAAGCTTTTTGGTCAACCCAATAATAATAATCACAACTAAAGGGAATTACTTTAATTTTGTAAGCTGAAAGGTTCTCAGTAATGAGGTGATGGGCTTAAAGAGGTACATTTTAAAGCTATTAAGATGCTATGATTGTTAGGCTTTGGGGACTGGATTGAGGCGAGTTTGGTGAAGGAAAAAGATTTCCCTCCACCCTTTCTAGATTCTTCAGGCTGGCATAAGAGTTAAGTTGACTTGAGATAATTTAACAGGAGAAAAATCAGATTTAATTATGTAGGAATGGAAAATCTGCACAAGCATTGGAGATCCCAAAAACAGTCAGGCAAAAGGAGGTATGTATGTCATTCTAGACTAAGGAAGAGGGCTTTCCAGGTGGCTCAGTGGTAAAGAATTTGCCCACCAATGCAGGAGATGCAAGAGAGGTGGGTTTGATTCCTGGGCCAGAAAGATCCCCTGGAGCAGAAAACGGTCGACCTACTCCAGTAATCTTGCCTGGGAAATCCCATGGACAGAGGAGCTTGGAGGGGCTATAGTCCATAGGGCTGCAAAGAGTCAGACACAACCGAGCCACTATGCATGAACAGACCAAGGAAGAAGGCGGCAGGGGTCTGAGACTTCAAGGAGAAGAAAGGCAAGTCACAGGAAGATAAAAAAAAGAACAAATGTCCTGTCAACAAACGCTTGCTGGGCCATGTAGAAACAATAGGACACGGGGAAAAGTTTAACATGCACAGTGTGCTAGGTTCTTCTCTGTCTGCAACATCTAATTCCTGTACTTTGGATGGCTCTCTGATCCTCCATCTGAAATTTTCTAGGCAGTTAAAATGGAAGAGGTAAGAGTTGTTTCTGAGCCTCCCGTTTTTTTCCTTTAAAACAATCAATCCAAAATAATCCTCATGCCAAAGAGACACATTTTGGAATGACAAATTTTGCTTTCCTGTAGAAGGAACTCTTCCTTGATAAGAGGTTGGACAGTGTTTTAACTAAGGGAGTTCTGGAGATGTTGTAGCATTGGATTGGGGAGATATTCATTTGTGTCCAGGCTGAGTTTAGAGGTACTTACGAGACCTACAGATAATAAAGCAAAAGAGACAGACTGGGGGAACACAGGAGAGAGTTCCAACATGGAGATGCTGATTTGGGTCTTGGGCGTGCATCTGTGACTCGGATAGAGGTGGTCCTGATACTGATTCTCTTCGCAGCATCTTAGTGATGATGCAGAACAACTGACAAAGCAGAAAAATCATGTCGTGTTCAGCTTCTGCTCGGGAGCCAAAAGGGGCTGGAAAAGAGGATGTTGAGAGGAGACTGGGACACCCTCATCTGTCTCCAAGTTTTGTCTTGGACTGGTAGTTTGGGGGGGTTCCAAGCTGGGTTCAGCGTGACTCATTCTCTGCAGTGACAACATGGGCGTGGAGACCAGGGAGTTCTGGCCAACTGCCACTGTCCAGGCTGTAATTGGCTGAGGCTTTTCTGCCTTTTGTCATGTTCAATGGTGCTGCACATCCAAGAAGCTGGTGCGTAATCTGGGAGAGAGAAGAGGGACTCCCCTGCCTTTTCAAGGCTGCTCTTAAAGAACTCAAGCTTTCCTAAATGGACCCCAGGGGAACTCCTCCAGGCTTCATCTGAAATTCACCTTCATTTCTGACTTCTTTCAAACTAGTTCCCATTTCCTGGAGACAGGCAGCGCCTTGCCTGTTTGATATGTGTTTCATGGGGGGTCCTGTGTGGATTTCTTCCGTTTGTTAGGGCTCTTCTTACACTCTGCAAGCTGAAGTTCTCTAGCTCTTGGTAAACAGCCAGCCTCCACATCTTTTACACTCACCAGTTTATATCAAGCCAACCTCCCAGCATTCCCAGGATAACAGCCTCAGGGAACGGATAAAGAAGAGTCCACCTGTAGAACAAATGTCCATCTCAGTGCCCACTTAAAGTCACCAGAAGGCTCGCTTTCTGAGGGCTTGGGGACCTATCTCTCCTTGGACGTACACTGGTCTCCAAGCTGGTTAGCCAGAAGAGCCTCATGAGCGCTGGTGCTGCTCAGGCATCTGCTTTGTGGTCCCATGTGCTGTGCGTCTTACGGGGGCTTCCCTGGTGGCTCAGCGGTAAAGAATCCCCTTGCCAAGGCAGGCGATGCGGGCTCAGTCCCAGGGTCGGGAAGATCCCCTGGAGAAGGAAATGGCAGCCCGCTCCAGTATACTTGCCTGGAAAATCCCATGGACAGAGGAGCCTGGTGGGCTACAGTCTATGGGGTCACAAAGAGTCAGGCATGACTTAGTGACTAAACTACAATCATGCCTTACAGAACCGGAATCTGTGATCTTTCGCTCTGTAGGGCTTGGGTCACCTTGTTTGAGAGTCAAGAGCAGAAACGACAATAGCCTTGTTCCCTACGACCATGATCAAAAATAGCTTATTAACACTGACAATGGAAGAGCCTTCAATTGGACAGATTTCCTAAGGAGCTTCTTTTTTAGAGACGGGAGTCCCACAGGCTCCTATGGGGCCTGCTCAGAAGGGGCCTTCCCGCATTTCCTCTGCTCTAGCTCCTCTCTGAAGTACCTGTTGAATAGATAACAGTATTTGATGCACATTTCCTGAATTGTTTGGCAGATGTGAAAAGATCTTTACTGCTTGATGACCATGAACACGTGGTCCCAGGCCTCCTGGAGCCTAAGAAGGACTGATGATGTTCACCCCCATGTACCACCTGTTGTCTCACCATCAGCTGGTCAGAGAACTGGGATCCCATACCCTTGGGTGCCCCACTCCTACCTGCCCTTTAAAGATGCTCTGCCAAAACCCTCTGGCGAGCACGAGGCTTCTCAGGGCGGGAGCCACCCCGTCTCCTTACAGGGCCCTGCGACAGATCTTTCTCTGCTCCCAACGCCTATGTTTCGGTGTGTTTAGCCTCACTGTGTGTTGAGCACACGAACTTGCGTTAACAAGACGACAGAAAGAAATGAGGGAGTGGGCAATCTGGAACCTTCCTTTCTTAAGCCTCTTCTAGCAAGATGATGTGAGGTCTTTCCTTCAGACCTTTCCCCGTTTCCCTATGGCTGAGAAAGGCTGCGTTTCTGCCTGTGGAGAGACTGCAATGGGCTTTCTAGAGGCAGCTCCTGATGGAACTTTAGCTGTAAGGAGAGTCTCCCGTGTTCTCTTACTCCCCAAGTCCATCAACGTTTTCTCTGAAATGATGGCCAGGAGCATGATAGAGGTGGGTTTCCCTTTGTTGTCAGAAGCTCTGGTTCATGATTAGTCACTGCTTTTTTAGGTAATACAAGCAGGCTTGACTTTAATAAAATATTTTCACAAATAAACATGGAAATTTACCAAAGGTATAAATTAGGGGCATGACTTACCACAGTTTTTGAGATTTTGTTTTACAAAGTAAGTCTCCTTTGTGACGTCCCCTAAAATAGTTGAATTATTTGAATACAAAGAGTTATTTCAAATTTGATGTGTCTTGTAAAAACATAAGATATATACCTTTAAGCCAAAGAATAAACAGAAAAGTGGTCTATTTGTAATTTTAAGGGTGTCAGTATTAAAGCAGTAGCTTCATGATTTATGCCGTTTTCTGATGTCTAAAACATAAGTTTTATGTTAACTAGCTAACAAGTTGTAAAGGAAATTACTTTTCCTAGGTTCCTCCAACAATCATAGCTCAAACTATGGTGTTTTTCTTTTTGTTTCTCATGAGCAGGCTTAAAGGTCCTGTTTCCATTGTGTGATTGACTTCCTAGGAAGTAGCTGAAGCCGAGGACTGAGCGCATTTGTACTGATCTGTAGTGGATGAGGGGGTTGCCTGTACATAGCTGATGTCTGTGCATCCATTCATGGAACATGTGGGAAGAACCCAGCTGTGCAAAGACACTTGGAAGGACAAAGATCACGACTGTCTTCCTGGTCTTATGACAGCTGCTTCTGTGCAACATACTGGGAAATAAGGAGGGTGTTGAGTTTGTGGATGGACCTGCTGTTTGGTGAGAGTTGGTAGACATTTATGCCTGTGTCTATATAGGCTATGTTCACAGAGTCAGGTGACTTGATTACAGAGGGTCTGTTGCTGAGTGGCTCTCCTGTGTCATGGGACAGGCCCCCATGAGAAGACTCCCACCTAATGTATGCCCCTTAGAAATGACCTCATCTCTCATGTGAAAGGAGACATTTTATATTTGTTCTGGAATTCCCATTAGAGTCCTAGAAAAACTCTGAAAGGAGTCCAACACTCACGGAAATCTCTTCTCTTTAGAAGTTTTGCTTATGATAAGGGGTTATGTAGGCCAACAAGTTGAGCCATTGCTTATATGGAAAAAAAAAATCTAGTCTGATGTTTAGAGAATTATAAAGAGTGTTGAGTAAGGTTAAAAAAAAGCACATGGTGTACTCAACACTGGAAGAAGAAATAGAATAAATAACATGTGAAAACACTGTACATTTCTCACAATGACAGTGAAACGAAATGCTGCTGCTGATAATGAAATATTGATAGGCAGTGTAATGATATATATGAAGTTGGTGGTGGGGTTTAAATATTTGCAACTGTGCGTGTATGTGAATGTGTGTGCATGTGTGCATATGTGTGTGTGTGTGATTGTCCATGGTGAGTAAGTAGGGTGGGTAGAGTTTGCAACAGGTTAAAAAAAAAAGCCGCTGGATTTTCTCCCTGGGGAACTTTGCCCATGTGATTGAAGAATTGATTTATTTTTCCCTTCTCAGTGGTGGTACCCAGTTTTCTTTAAACATGATTCAGTTTCTACCTGCCGTTCTTATAGAGAATTAAGGTTTAATTCCTGATCTTAGTGGTTGGATAAGTGTGCTGTTAATCCTGCTGTTTTATAGAGTCAGGCCCACCAGCAGCCCCTAACAGCTTTTATCTCTAACTGCTCCTTTGATGTCTTGAACTCACAGAGTGCTGTGTGTGTCCAGGACCCACATTCTGCAATGTGGTCAGTTATTGAGGGAGAGAGTTGTTATCTGTCCCCACCAGGTCAGTGACCCCTTCAGTGGGTCCTTTGCCTAGAGTTGGGAATGCCCATCAGAAAAAACTAGGTTCTATAAATCGGAGCAGAAACTTTATTCATTGATCAAGGAATAGAGAAGGGAGAGTTGGTGTTCTAAAAACACCTTCTTTCCGAAGGGAGGGCAGTAAGGGAATTTCCTGTCAGCAGAGCTCCAGGAAAGGGGTGAAGATTTCCAGGGGCAGCTGGGCCCACGCAGTCTTCCAAGCTTCTTTGCACACGGCACTAGTTTTGACGCTTTCTAACTGCTCTGTGATGCAACGATCAGTAAGTGAATTCTCCTAATATGTTAATTACCTAGTTATTTACATTCTTTCCACAAGTATAATATCTTAACACAGTGAAAATGCACACTTCATCCTAAAAAGCTGGAGGGGATGTTGTTGGCGATGGGCTCCGTCCAGTGCTAACTAATGCTAGATGTCTCTTTTATGCTATTTACTCTGATTCTTTGGACAAGTGGTTTAAGGCAGAGATGTGAGGCTGGTTAATTCAACTTGGAGGTGTTGAAGGAACCCATTCTGTAAAAGTTAGCCTGTAGCTACTGAATCAGGGGCCTGAATCCACCTAGGAGGTGAGACTCTCTAAGACAAAGCAGACTGAAGATGTGGGAGGGGAACAGATTTGGGGACTGATATTTTTTTTTGGCTGTCATACATAAGAGGATTTTATTTCTGGAGTCCAATTTCTTTCTCAGCACTCACTCTGAGGGAATTCATTTTGTCAAAATTTTGTGTATGTTTGTATTGCTGCTGAAGGATCTGGGATCAAAAAACATCCGTTTTGTCCATTGTTTCCTTCTGGGGAGCTCTTACAGCACAGCCTGGCACCATCTGAGATGGAAACAGGTAGGAAGTGAGTTTAGGCTCCGGGTGCAGTTGGGCATTGAAGTTAATTCAGTAAATGTTCTGTTTCGGCCATTTCAGAGCCTTTAGGTACAAAAGTCCTCTCCGTGTGAACCCAAGGAAGGTAAAGGGCAGTGATAGGTGTGAACTGAGCTGCTCACGGAAGTGGAAGCAGAACTACTCTGGCACGCTGCAGGCTTTCTTCTTTGAGAGAGGGAGAGTGTGAGCAGTGTTCCCAGTTCATTGTGAATGCGGTTGTTCCAGCACAGTAAAGGCAGTGTGTGTGTGTGTGTGTGTGTGTGTGTGTGTGTTACCAGAGTTACTGGCTGTGGTGAAGAGGGAAGGCTTATCCATTACTATTTGTGCTTACTGTGAAGGGACTTTCTCCACCATGATTCCTGCTTTCAGGGGGTGATAAATATGCCATAGGTCACTGATCTTGAGCCTCGAGTTTCCTTGTCCCGCATCCTGTAAGATCTTCCCATCAGGCACTGCACTCCTTGGCTTCGTCTAGTAGGTCTCCCAGCTCTGGGCTCCCCAAGTTCTCTGATTTCTCATGTTAAGTCAGTGGCTGGTTGAGTCAGGTCAGACCTGTGCTGGGGCCATCAGGCATCGTGGGGAGGTGATTATTAAACTTGATAATTTGGTACCTGCATCAGGAGACTTTGCTGGAAAATCCTGCACATCCAGGTGAAGACTCCTGCTCTGCCTTTTACGTCTGACATTCTTTCTTCCACCTGGAGACACAGGGGCCTGATAGGCTGTGACTTTTGTTCTCAAAACAAGGCTTGAGGACTTCCATTGCCAAAAGTGAATTTATCCCAGTTGCAAGAAGAGAAAAGAACAGAAGAACGAAGTATATTCTAAGTTTCTTCTGTCTTTTGCTCTTTGAGAAAGTGACCCAAATAAGGAAAGTTATAATTTCATCTCATCATTCTCATCAATTTGGATGTGAAAGGGCGTCAGGTAGCTTCAGTCCTGGGTTAGAAGCAGCAGTTCTCATACTTGGGGCTTGTTGTTGGACAAACTTGTCA
This sequence comes from Raphicerus campestris, assembly GCA_006410735.1. Classification (NCBI taxonomy): domain Eukaryota; kingdom Metazoa; phylum Chordata; class Mammalia; order Artiodactyla; family Bovidae; genus Raphicerus; species Raphicerus campestris. Next base: position 539,087 of record SJYW01006985.1, on the reverse strand, counting down.
GTTGATCCTTCCTAAAAATAGGTGGGTGAAGGTCTACACCATTTAGATATTTGAATGAAAGGAAACACCCCCTTCCAGTGGTGGTCTGAGAAAGCAGATCTTGTGATACTTGATTACTACATAACGATTTGAGTGGATAGTAATCATTTGAGTAGTAGATTCTGACTGATATCTGTCTTTTGGAATTCTGAATTTTTCCATCACAGGGTATATTTGTATTTTTTAAAAATGTGCCAAAGGAAGGGGATGCTCCCTGATCTTTGGTCAAGAAAGCCCCCAAACATTTATTGCATTATTTTTCTTTATCAAAACTTTAAGCTTGTCTGTAGTCAAATTAATCTTTTCCATGTGACTTATGGATTTTGTATTATTTTTAGAAAGATCTCCTCTTTGATGTATCTATGTATGTCTGTGTGTATTTATGCATTGTAAGTATATATATATATATATAAACATTCATACTCATTTATAATCTACATTCATTTTGTTCTTTGGTTTAGCTTATATTTATTATAAGGAATATTCTCAAATTATGCATAGCTGCATTGTCTAATATAGCGCTCCAAAAATGTATGCAGAGAGTACAAGTTTGTAGAGTTTTTTTGGCAGCGACATGGAGAATGGGTTGGAGGGATGCAGATGGGACATGAATGGGGACAGAAGAATCAATTCAGGCTGTAGTGATCGTCACAACACAGAAGGTAGGAGAGCCGGAAACACAGTCAAGTCCAGAAGGGGTTTCTGGTCTGGGAGGTGAAAGTGGTAATTAGCAGTGACTGTTGCACTGCTGGATGAAAAGCTCTCCTTTGCACTGTATACGCGACGTGTCTCTGCAATTTCCACATTAGCCACTGGGTGGCGCGCTCAATCCACAGAAACACTCCTATCGCTCCTCACAAGTTTCTATCGCTGTTGACAAATGGAAGATCAGAAAGGTTAGAAACTTAAAACAAACAAACAAAATTATCTTTTATTGAATAATCTGTTTGAGCATTGACTGCTTGCTATGTGTCTTACAGAAGCTTATTGCTTTTTAATTCCCTCTTCCTCCAGGACGCTGAATTTGAGAATGCAATCAAGAAACATTAATTCAGACAGTCACAATCACATAGTGATCACGTCCTGTTCCTTAACCAGACAGGTTGCTTCTTATTCCCAAACCCCACCTCTCTAATGTGTTCCATAGTCCTCCCTGTGGGCTGAATTGGGTTCCCTCCCCACCACCAATATGACTGTATTTGGTGATATGACTTATAGGAGGTGAAAGTGAAAGTGAAGTCGCTCAGTCGTGTCCGACTCTTTGCGACCCCATGGACTGTACCCTACCAGGCTCCTTTGTCCATGGGATTTTCCAGGCAATAGTACTGGAGTGGATTGCCATTTCCTTCTCCAGGGGATCTTCCCAAACCAGGGATTGAACCCTGGTCTCCCGTGTTGTAGACAGACACTTTACCGTCTGAGCCACCAGGGAAGTCTTATAGTAGGTAATTAAGGTTAAATGAAGTTGTAAGGGTATGGGTACTAGTCCTGTATGACTGATGCCCTTAAGAGGATTTAACATTTCAGGATTATTTTAATGATAAGTACCAGGGAGTTGAAGAAACCCTAAGGCACAAGAATTGTAGACTATTTTTCTCATTCTCCCCAACTGTCTTAAGACAAAAATCCCTCAGACTTGTCATATGTATTATTACATGGCATGTGTAAAAGTTTTTATTTAGGAAATGATCAGATGTCCAATTGCACAGAGCTACAGGAAAGCTAATAACCTGTGGCAAAACTTCTAGAATCTCTCCTGCAGTTTTCCCGTTTGCTCAGATTCCTTAACTGGGACAAGACCTTTGATTCTGCAGTTTGGAATGAGACTTAAAAGTGCATGCCCCCAGAAAGTTAAAGTATTGTCTTATATTCCTCCCAAGGTGTAAACCATGGATGCCTTTTTCATGTAGCTGCTTCAAGGACAGTAGAGTGGTTGGTGGTCCTAAAGAAAAGGAGGAAGGGGGGAGCTTCTCTGGCTGTCCAGTGGTTAAGACTTCGTTTCCAGTGCACGGCGCACAGGTTCGACCCCTCCTCAGGATACTGAGATCCCATATGCCACACAGTGTGGCCAAGAAATTAAAGAAAAGAAAAGGGGAAAGGTAAGAAAAGGTATGGAGAAACAGAGGGATAAGGATGCAAATTATTTTGTTCGGAAATAGCAAGGCTCTGATTTATGGTTTTTTTCCAGTCGTCATGTATGGATGTGAGAGTTGGACTATAAAGAAAGCTGAGCGCTGAAGAATTGATGCTTTTGAACTATGGTGTGGGAGAAGACTCTTGAGAGTCCCTTGGACTGCAAGGAGATCCAACCTAAAGGAGATCAGTCCTGAATATTCATTGGAAGGACTGATGCTGAAGCTGATGCTCCAATACTTTGGCTACCTGATAGGAAGAATGGACTCATTTGAAAAGACCCTGATGCTGGGAAAGATTGAAGGCGGGAGGGGAAGGGGACGACAGAGGATGAGATGATTGGATGGCATCACCTACTCAATGGACATGAGTTTGAGCAAGCTCCAGGAGTTGGTGATGGACAGGGCGGCCTGTTGTGCTGCAGTCCATGGGGTCACAGAGAGTCAGATACAGCTGAGCGACTGAACTGAACTGATCTGCCAGTTAGCCTCCAGGTTTGTTTTTTTTTTTGTTCACTCACAAAAGGGATACACTTATACCATTTAAATTCTCCAGACTTCACTTTGAATCAGAATCTGAGGTCCACTGCTGACACTTAGGCCTTTGGGCAAGATGCTGTCTAATGCCTTTTCCTANATGTTAACTAGCTAACAAGTTGTAAAGGAAATTACTTTTCCTAGGTTCCTCCAACAATCATAGCTCAAACTATGGTGTTTTTCTTTTTGTTTTTCATGAGCAGGCTTAAAGGTCCTATTTCCATTGTGTGATTGACTTCCTAGGAAGTAGCTGAAGCCGAGGACTGAGTGCATTTGTACTGATCTGTAGTGGATGAGGGGGTTGCCTGTACATAGCTGATGTCTGTGCATCCATTCATGGAACATGTGGGAAGAACCCAGCTGTGCAAAGACACTTGGAAGGACAAAGATCACGACTGTCTTCCTGGTCTTATGACAGCTGCTTCTGTGCAACATACTGGGAAATAAGGAGGGTGTTGAGTTTGTGGATGGACCTGCTGTTTGGTGAGAGTTGGTAGACATTTATGCCTGTGTCTATATAGGCTATGTTCACAGAGTCATGTGACTTGATTACAGAGGGTCTGTTGCTGAGTGGCTCTCCTGTGTCATGGGACAGGCCCCCATGAGAAGACTCCCACCTAATGTATGCCCCTTAGAAATGACCTCATCTCTCATGTGAAAGGAGACATTTTATATTTGTTCTGGAATTCCCATTAGAGTCCTAGAAAAACTCTGAAAGGAGTCCAACACTCACGGAAATCTCTTCTCTTTAGAAGTTTTGCTTATGATAAGGGGTTATGTAGGCCAACAAGTTGAGCCATTGCTTATATGGAAAAAAAAAATCTAGTCTGATGTTTAGAGAATTATAAAGAGTGTTGAGTAAGGTTAAAAAAAAGCACATGGTGTACTCAACACTGGAAGAAGAAATAGAATAAATAACATGTGAAAACACTGTACATTTCTCACAATGACAGTGAAACGAAATGCTGCTGCTGATAATGAAATATTGATAGGCAGTGTAATGATATATATGAAGTTGGTGGTGGGGTTTAAATATTTGCAACTGTGCGTGTATGTGAATGTGTGTGCATGTGTGCATATGTGTGTGTGTGTGATTGTCCATGGTGAGTAAGTAGGGTGGGTAGAGTTTGCAACAGGTTAAAAAAAAAAGCCGCTGGATTTTCTCCCTGGGGAACTTTGCCCATGTGATTGAAGAATTGATTTATTTTTCCCTTCTCAGTGGTGGTACCCAGTTTTCTTTAAACATGATTCAGTTTCTACCTGCCGTTCTTATAGAGAATTAAGGTTTAATTCCTGATCTTAGTGGTTGGATAAGTGTGCTGTTAATCCTGCTGTTTTATAGAGTCAGGCCCACCAGCAGCCCCTAACAGCTTTTATCTCTAACTGCTCCTTTGATGTCTTGAACTCACAGAGTGCTGTGTGTGTCCAGGACCCACATTCTGCAATGTGGTCAGTTATTGAGGGAGAGAGTTGTTATCTGTCCCCACCAGGTCAGTGACCCCTTCAGTGGGTCCTTTGCCTAGAGTTGGGAATGCCCATCAGAAAAAACTAGGTTCTATAAATCGGAGCAGAAACTTTATTCATTGATCAAGGAATAGAGAAGGGAGAGTTGGTGTTCTAAAAACACCTTCTTTCCGAAGGGAGGGCAGTAAGGGAATTTCCTGTCAGCAGAGCTCCAGGAAAGGGGTGAAGATTTCCAGGGGCAGCTGGGCCCACGCAGTCTTCCAAGCTTCTTTGCACACGGCACTAGTTTTGACGCTTTCTAACTGCTCTGTGATGCAACGATCAGTAAGTGAATTCTCCTAATATGTTAATTACCTAGTTATTTACATTCTTTCCACAAGTATAATATCTTAACACAGTGAAAATGCACACTTCATCCTAAAAAGCTGGAGGGGATGTTGTTGGCGATGGGCTCCGTCCAGTGCTAACTAATGCTAGATGTCTCTTTTATGCTATTTACTCTGATTCTTTGGACAAGTGGTTTAAGGCAGAGATGTGAGGCTGGTTAATTCAACTTGGAGGTGTTGAAGGAACCCATTCTGTAAAAGTTAGCCTGTAGCTACTGAATCAGGGGCCTGAATCCACCTAGGAGGTGAGACTCTCTAAGACAAAGCAGACTGAAGATGTGGGAGGGGAACAGATTTGGGGACTGATATTTTTTTTTGGCTGTCATACATAAGAGGATTTTATTTCTGGAGTCCAATTTCTTTCTCAGCACTCACTCTGAGGGAATTCATTTTGTCAAAATTTTGTGTATGTTTGTATTGCTGCTGAAGGATCTGGGATCAAAAAACATCCGTTTTGTCCATTGTTTCCTTCTGGGGAGCTCTTACAGCACAGCCTGGCACCATCTGAGATGGAAACAGGTAGGAAGTGAGTTTAGGCTCCGGGTGCAGTTGGGCATTGAAGTTAATTCAGTAAATGTTCTGTTTCGGCCATTTCAGAGCCTTTAGGTACAAAAGTCCTCTCCGTGTGAACCCAAGGAAGGTAAAGGGCAGTGATAGGTGTGAACTGAGCTGCTCACGGAAGTGGAAGCAGAACTACTCTGGCACGCTGCAGGCTTTCTTCTTTGAGAGAGGGAGAGTGTGAGCAGTGTTCCCAGTTCATTGTGAATGCGGTTGTTCCAGCACAGTAAAGGCAGTGTGTGTGTGTGTGTGTGTGTGTGTGTGTGTGTTACCAGAGTTACTGGCTGTGGTGAAGAGGGAAGGCTTATCCATTACTATTTGTGCTTACTGTGAAGGGACTTTCTCCACCATGATTCCTGCTTTCAGGGGGTGATAAATATGCCATAGGTCACTGATCTTGAGCCTCGAGTTTCCTTGTCCCGCATCCTGTAAGATCTTCCCATCAGGCACTGCACTCCTTGGCTTCGTCTAGTAGGTCTCCCAGCTCTGGGCTCCCCAAGTTCTCTGATTTCTCATGTTAAGTCAGTGGCTGGTTGAGTCAGGTCAGACCTGTGCTGGGGCCATCAGGCATCGTGGGGAGGTGATTATTAAACTTGATAATTTGGTACCTGCATCAGGAGACTTTGCTGGAAAATCCTGCACATCCAGGTGAAGACTCCTGCTCTGCCTTTTACGTCTGACATTCTTTCTTCCACCTGGAGACACAGGGGCCTGATAGGCTGTGACTTTTGTTCTCAAAACAAGGCTTGAGGACTTCCATTGCCAAAAGTGAATTTATCCCAGTTGCAAGAAGAGAAAAGAACAGAAGAACGAAGTATATTCTAAGTTTCTTCTGTCTTTTGCTCTTTGAGAAAGTGACCCAAATAAGGAAAGTTATAATTTCATCTCATCATTCTCATCAATTTGGATGTGAAAGGGCGTCAGGTAGCTTCAGTCCTGGGTTAGAAGCAGCAGTTCTCATACTTGGGGCTTGTTGTTGGACAAACTTGTCAGTTGATCCTTCCTAAAAATAGGTGGGTGAAGGTCTACACCATTTAGATATTTGAATGAAAGGAAACACCCCCTTCCAGTGGTGGTCTGAGAAAGCAGATCTTGTGATACTTGATTACTACATAACGATTTGAGTGGATAGTAATCATTTGAGTAGTAGATTCTGACTGATATCTGTCTTTTGGAATTCTGAATTTTTCCATCACAGGGTATATTTGTATTTTTTAAAAATGTGCCAAAGGAAGGGGATGCTCCCTGATCTTTGGTCAAGAAAGCCCCCAAACATTTATTGCATTATTTTTCTTTATCAAAACTTTAAGCTTGTCTGTAGTCAAATTAATCTTTTCCATGTGACTTACGGATTTTGTATTATTTTTAGAAAGATCTCCTCTTTGATGTATCTATGTATGTCTGTGTGTATTTATGCATTGTAAGTATATATATATATATATAAACATTCATACTCATTTATAATCTACATTCATTTTGTTCTTTGGTTTAGCTTATATTTATTATAAGGAATATTCTCAAATTATGCATAGCTGCATTGTCTAATATAGCGCTCCAAAAATGTATGCAGAGAGTACAAGTTTGTAGAGTTTTTTTGGCAGCGACATGGAGAATGGGTTGGAGGGATGCAGATGGGACATGAATGGGGACAGAAGAATCAATTCAGGCTGTAGTGATCGTCACAACACAGAAGGTAGGAGAGCCGGAAACACAGTCAAGTCCAGAAGGGGTTTCTGGTCTGGGAGGTGAAAGTGGTAATTAGCAGTGACTGTTGCACTGCTGGATGAAAAGCTCTCCTTTGCACTGTATACGCGACGTGTCTCTGCAATTTCCACATTAGCCACTGGGTGGCGCGCTCAATCCACAGAAACACTCCTATCGCTCCTCACAAGTTTCTATCGCTGTTGACAAACGGAAGATCATTAGTAGAAGCCAAGACTGGCTGCTCTGTAGAAATGAAAGGTTAGAAACTTAAAACAAACAAACAAAATTATCTTTTATTGAATAATCTGTTTGAGCATTGACTGCTTGCTATGTGTCTTACAGAAGCTTATTGCTTTTTAATTCCCTCTTCCTCCAGGACGCTGAATTTGAGAATGCAATCAAGAAACATTAATTCAGACAGTCACAATCACATAGTGATCACGTCCTGTTCCTTAACCAGACAGGTTGCTTCTTATTCCCAAACCCCACCTCTCTAATGTGTTCCATAGTCCTCCCTGTGGGCTGAATTGGGTTCCCTCCCCACCACCAATATGACTGTATTTGGTGATATGACTTATAGGAGGTGAAAGTGAAAGTGAAGTCGCTCAGTCGTGTCCGACTCTTTGCGACCCCATGGACTGTACCCTACCAGGCTCCTTTGTCCATGGGATTTTCCAGGCAATAGTACTGGAGTGGATTGCCATTTCCTTCTCCAGGGGATCTTCCCAAACCAGGGATTGAACCCTGGTCTCCCGTGTTGTAGACAGACACTTTACCATCTGAGCCACCAGGGAAGTCTTATAGTAGGTAATTAAGGTTAAATGAAGTTGTAAGGGTATGGGTACTAGTCCTGTATGACTGATGCCCTTAAGAGGATTTAACATTTCAGGATTATTTTAATGATAAGTACCAGGGAGTTGAAGAAACCCTAAGGCACAAGAATTGTAGACTATTTTTCTCATTCTCCCCAACTGTCTTAAGACAAAAATCCCTCAGACTTGTCATATGTATTATTACATGGCATGTGTAAAAGTTTTTATTTAGGAAATGATCAGATGTCCAATTGCACAGAGCTACAGGAAAGCTAATAACCTGTGGCAAAACTTCTAGAATCTCTCCTGCAGTTTTCCCGTTTGCTCAAATTCCTTAACTGGGACAAGACCTTTGATTCTGCAGTTTGGAATGAGACTTAAAAGTGCATGCCCCCAGAAAGTTAAAGTATTGTCTTATATTCCTCCCAAGGTGTAAACCATGGATGCCTTTTTCATGTAGCTGCTTCAAGGACAGTAGAGTGGTTGGTGGTCCTAAAGAAAAGGAGGAAGGGGGGAGCTTCTCTGGCTGTCCAGTGGTTAAGACTTCGTTTCCAGTGCACGGCGCACAGGTTCGATCCCTCCTCAGGATACTGAGATCCCATATGCCACACAGTGTGGCCAAGAAATTAAAGAAAAGAAAAGGGGAAAGGTGAGAAAAGGTATGGAGAAACAGAGGGATAAGGATGCAAATTATTTTGTTCGGAAATAGCAAGGCTCTGATTTATGGTTTTTTTCCAGTCGTCATGTATGGATGTGAGAGTTGGACTATAAAGAAAGCTGAGCGCTGAAGAATTGATGCTTTTGAACTATGGTGTGGGAGAAGACTCTTGAGAGTCCCTTGGACTGCAAGGAGATCCAACCTAAAGGAGATCAGTCCTGAATATTCATTGGAAGGACTGATGCTGAAGCTGATGCTCCAATACTTTGGCTACCTGATAGGAAGAATGGACTCATTTGAAAAGACCCTGATGCTGGGAAAGATTGAAGGCGGGAGGGGAAGGGGACGACAGAGGATGAGATGATTGGATGGCATCACCTACTCAATGGACATGAGTTTGAGCAAGCTCCAGGAGTTGGTGATGGACAGGGCGGCCTGTTGTGCTGCAGTCCATGGGGTCACAGAGAGTCAGATACAGCTGAGCGACTGAACTGAACTGATCTGCCAGTTAGCCTCCAGGTTTGTTTTTTTTTTTGTTCACTCACAAAAGGGATACACTTATACCATTTAAATTCTCCAGACTTCACTTTGAATCAGAATCTGAGGTCCACTGCTGACACTTAGGCCTTTGGGCAAGATGCTGTCTAATGCCTTTTCCTACTGTATAAAACAAAGCTAATGCCTACCCATGGAGGTGTCTGGAGACGAAAATGAGGTGATGTCTACGAAGCTGCTAGCCTTGCATGGTGCAGAACTGGCGCTTAGGATTCTTTGGTGAGGGGTTCTCATCTGTTAAGAGTATGGCCTTTGGGGTCAGACCTTTTGGTCTAAATCCAACTTGGCCACTTCCTTGCTAGGGAATTTGAACACTTTGCCTTACAGATTTCCTCATCTTGTAAGATGAGCCTGTGTGCTCATCTGCATTGACTGAGCACGCATGTGCAAGCTGAAGGTTGGATTTCCCTCCTTTTTGTGAAAGGAAGACCACTTGCCTCAAGCTCTGTGTATAGTGAGGCTCCTTAGCAGGAGCTCCATGAGCAGCAAATGACCCTGTGCCCCCGTTAGGCTCAGTCACTGCACATGGGCCTGGGGATACGTGGGGCAGCTGCTTCTGCNAGGAGAAGGGGATGACAGAGGATGAGATAGTTGGATGGCATCACCAACTCGATGGACATGAGTTTGAGCAATCTCTGGGAGCTGGTGATGGACAGGAGGTCTGGCATACTGCAGTTCATGCGGTTGCAAAGAGTCAGACACGACTGAGCAACTGAACTGAATTGATCTCAGGTAAACAAACAGTTGTGATGAAGGCAAAAAACGAGGTAGATTTGAAATTGTTGAGTCCGGCAGTCTGTGGCATATTGATTTATTTGATAGATGAATGAATGTCTTACTTTATTCAAGGTGCTGGGAATACAGAGGTTAAAACAAACAAAAACTGAACAGATGAAGAAGCCCTAGGCTTCATGGAGCATGTTTCTGGTAAGGAAACACTAAGAAAGACCAGACAGGAAAAAAACAATTAGATCCTAATAAGCACCAAATAAAAAATAAAAAAATGATGCTGGAAAAAGACAGGCTGGGATAAGGGAGCTGTTGGAAGGATCAAGAAAACATAGACCCGAGTGATGGGAAGAAGCCAGTCGTAAAAGGACCCACCTTAAGAGAAAGCCAGGCAGAGGGAGGAGCAGGCTCAAAGGCTGCTAGCGGGTGGGAACCAGCAGTGACTCTTCAAGTCAGTGTCACGAGGGACGGGGAGGTGGAGGTGAAGGGGTGCCGATCATGTGGGTTTTGTAACATAGGAAAATCCTCAATGTTTTGTTCTTAACAAAATTCTTAATTAGAAGCGTCTTCGGCATCTCCAAAATCGACGTGAAAAATTAAATTCGTTATTTCCGCCTCACCTTCCCGCAGTGCCAGTTTAGCCCAATAGGTGGCGCAGCACAGTTGCTCAGGGTACAAAGCGAGCGCCCAGCCTCACTTCCTGTTTTCCTCCGCTGTCTCCCACAGCCTGTCCGTCACTAACCCGGAAGCTTTTCCCTCCCCAGTCCGTCTTCTCAGTCTGTCGACTCCATCTGCCTCCCTCACTCCCCACCGAAGTCCAGGCCAACTAATGCTTGCTGCCTTTGAGTTGGTCCCCTGATGGGTTCAGAGCCGCATGCTCAGGAGCCGGGGGCATTTGGTAACGTCTGAAGACGGCTGTGATTGTCACAGCCGGGCCTGTGGCCGCTGCTGGCGTTGAGCAGGTGGAGACTTGAGGTGATGCCAGACATCTTACAATGCACAGGACAGTCTCCACAACGAAGAGTAATCTGGTTTAACTTGTCAGTCGTGTTGCTGTTGACAGGTGTGAGCAAAGGGACATCCACTTTTACCATCTGCCTTTGCTACTGATAAAATTTTTCCGAAGTAGTCTGTATTCTCCAAAATGAATATATAATTATCTTATTTAAAAAGACATTACCATGCACCACTGCTACCCTAAATGGATATCCGTTTGAAATCCTGTTAAATAAACTCAGTTATTTCTGTAATTAACGATTGCTTCAATAGTTAACATTAGGAAAACGCTGGTTATCGTAACATCCACTAGTAGGCAATTTCCTCTGCATTAATGTCTCTATAATGAGGCNCAACTGGAACCTTTTAAAAGAAATGGTTCATATTTTATAAAAGATAACTTTTTGAGTAGCTTAGAGACTCAGTAACAGCAGGTAGAAAATGACTCATTAGGAAGTCACTTGAAATGTTTTGGACTTGCGAAGGAAATGGAAGGTGTGAACTGGAGATATTTTAGAGGTGGAATAGAAAGGCCTTAGAAAAATTGAGTGTGAATTGTGAGAGCAGGGAATAAACACAACTCATATTTTTAGCCATAAAGTAGATGCTTATGCCACTCAAATAAATCCTAACTTAGGTGGGGCTTCCCTAATACCTCAGTTGGTAAAGAATCCACCTGCGAAGCAGGAGACCCCGGTTTGATTCCTGTGTTGGGAAGATCCTCTGGAAGAAGGGACAGTCTACCCACTCCAGTATTCTTGGGCTTTCCTGGTGGCTCAGCTGGTAAAGAATCCACCCGCAATGCAGGAGACCTGGGTTCAATCTCTGAGACGCTATCAGATCTAATCCTTGGAATCTATTTGTCACTTCCACTGTATAACTGTAAGGGGTTTGATTTAGGTCATACCTGAAAGGTCTAGTGGTTTTCTCTATTTTCTTCAATTTAAGTCTGAATTTGGCCATAAGGAGTTCATGATCTGAGTCGCATTCAGCTCTGGTCTTGTTTTGCTGACTGTATAGAGCTTCTCCATCTTTGGCTGCAAAGAATATAATCAGTCTAATTTTGGTGTTGACCATCTGGTGATGTCCATGTGTAGAGTCTTCTCTTGTGTTGTTGGAAGAGGGTGTTTGCTATGACCAGTGCATTCTCTTGGCAAAACTCTGTTAGCCTTTGCCCTGTTTCATTTTGTACTCTAAGGCCAAATTTTCCTGTTATAATGGTTATCTCTTGACTTCCTACTTTTGCATTCCAGTCCTCTATGATGAAAAGGACATCTTTTTGGGGCTTTAGTTCTAGAAGGTCTTGTAGGTCTTCATAGAACCACTCAATTTCAGCTTCTTCAGCATTAATGGTTGGAGCATAGACTTGGATGACTGTAATATTGAATGGTCTGCCTTGGAAACAAACAGAGATCATTCTGTTATTTTTGAGATTGCACCCAAGTGCTACATTTCAGACTCTCTTGTTGACTATGAGGGCTACTCCATTTCTTCTAAGGGATTCTTGTCCATTAAAAAGCAGAGACATTACTTTGCCAACAAAGATCCATCTAGTTAAAGCTATGGTTTTTCCAGTAATCATGTATGGACGTGAGGGTTGGACCATAAAGAAAGGTCAGTGCTGAAGAATTGATGCTTTTGAACTGTGGTGTTGGAGAAGACTCTTGAGAGTCCCTTGGTCTGCAAGGAGATCCAACCAGTCCATCCTAAAGGAAATCAGTCCTGAAAATTCATTGGAAGGACTGATGCTGAAGCTGAAACTCCAATACTTTGGCCACCTGATGCGAAGAACTGACTCACTGGAAAAGACCCTGATGCTGGGAAAGCTTGAAGACAGGAGGAGAAGGGGATGACAGAGGATGAGATAGTTGGATGGCATCACCAACTCGATGGACATGAGTTTGAGCAATCTCTGGGAGCTGGTGATGGACAGGAGGTCTGGCATACTGCAGTTCATGGGGTTGCAAAGAGTCAGACACGACTGAGCAACTGAACTGAATTGATCTCAGGTAAACAAACAGTTTTGATGAAGGCAAAAAACGAGGTAGATTTGAAATTGTTGAGTCCGGCAGTCTGTGGCATATTGATTTATTTGATAGATCTTACTTTATTCAAGGTGCTGGGAATACAGAGGTTAAAACAAACAAGAACTGAACAGATGAAGAAGCCCTAGGCTTCCTGGAGCATGTTTCTGGTAAGGAAACACTAAGAAAGACCAGACAGGAACAAACAATTATATCCTAATAAGCACCAAATAAAAAATAAAAAAAAGATGCTGGAAAAAGAGAGGCTGGGATAAGGGAGCTGTTGGAAGGATCAAGAAAACATAGACCCGAGTGATGGGAAGAAGCCAGTCGTAAAAGGACCCACCGTAAGAGAAAGCCAGGCAGAGGAAGGAGCAGGCTCAAAGGCTGCTAGCGGGTGGGAACCAGCAGTGACTCTTCAAGTCAGTGTCACGAGGGATGGGGAGGTGGAGGTGAAAGGGTGCCGATCATGTGGGTTTTGTAACATAGGAAAATCCTCAATGTTTTGTTCTTAACAAAATTCTTAATTAGAAGCGTCTTCGGCATCTCCAAAATCGACGTGAAAAATTAAATTCGTTATTTCCGCCTCACCTTCCCGCAGTCCCAGTTTAGCCCAATAGGTGGCGCAGCACAGTTGCTCAGGGTACAAAGCGAGCGCCCAGCCTCACTTCCTGTTTTCCTCCGCTGTCTCCCACAGCCTGTCCGTCACTAACCCGGAAGCTTTTCCCTCCCCAGTCCGTCTTCTCAGTCTATCGACTCCATTTGCCTCCCTCACTCCCCACCGAAGTCCAGGCCAACTAATGCTTGCTGCCTTTGAGTTGGTCCCCTGATGGGTTCAGAGCCGCATGCTCAGGAGCCGGGGGCATTTGGTAACGTCTGAAGACGGTTGTGATTGTCACAGCCGGGCCTGTGGCCGCTGCTGGCGTTGAGCAGGTGGAGACTTGAGGTGATGCCAGACATCTTACAATGCACAGGACAGTCTCCACAACGAAGAGTAATCTGGTTTAACTTGTCAGTCGTGTTGCTGTTGACAGGTGTGAGCAAAGGGACATCCACTTTTACCATCTGCCTTTGCTACTGATAAAATTTTTCCGAAGTAGTCTGTATTCTCCAAAATGAATATATAATTATCTTATTTAAAGAGACATTACCATGCACCACTGCTACCCTAAATGGATATCCGTTTGAAATCCTGTTAAATAAACTCAGTTATTTCTGTAATTAACGATTGCTTCAATAGTTAACATTAGGAAAACGCTGGTTATCTTAACATCCACTAGTAGGCAATTTCCTCTGCATTAATGTCTCTATAATGAGGCTGTGTATCTACTCTTGTTAATTTTTTTTATAAGTATTATGTTTTTTTTACATTTGAGAATATGCTCACTGTTGGAACCTGCATATATAACCTTCCAATGTTTAGTCATTAAACTTAATTAAAAATCCCAACAAAACAGCAAATACCAAGGAAACGAAAACAATGCCAACATATCACATTCACTAAGCAAATGGACATCATGAAAGGAACAGTAAGTGAAATGAGCGCTGTCATAAACTGCTGCTGAAACTAGCTAANAAAAATCCCAACAAAACAGCGAATACCAAGGAAACGAAAACAATGCCAACATATCACATTCACTAAGCAAATGGACATCATGAAAGGAACAGTAAGTGAAATGAGCGCTGTCATAAACTGCTGCTGAAACTAGCTAAACACTAACACTCCAATAAGAGCATTGAAAATAATGTGGCGTGTTGGGTAAGTAAAGTTGACTACGTCGTGTTTTGCCTCTCCTAGTGGAATGGTGTGAACTCAGGCTCCCAGGAAACCCGAGAAAAATGCCTCAGCTTGAGATCAGGTTTCAAATGCAGCTCCAGATAAAGCTGGTTTCTCCTAACTACAACAGATACAGCTGGATATGACTTTGTGAAATTTATGCTGTCTTTATATTAAGCAACAGTGTAACCATGAACGTAATCACGACTTATGTCTGTTTAACATCCTTCAGAGGTTTTCTTTGCCCTTTAAGTCTAAATTCTTGACCTGAGCTTACAAAGCTGTGCAGGATCTAATCTCAACACTGCCACTCTCCACACCGCTCCAGAATTTGATCTCCCTGAACGTGTTTCAGGTGGTTGCATGTGTAATACTCACTCATCCTTTTATCTCTGCCATTTTGCAGGTGCTATTTGCTCTGTTGGGATATTTTTCTCCACCCCAACCCCCATCTTTCCTGGAAGGCATCTTCATGGCCCTTACCCTGCTGGCTTTCTGATTTAGAGTGAATTTATTGTTTTGTCTGCAGTGCTGAAAATTCCCAGATGTTTCTGTGAGTCTCATTTGAATTTCTAGAGTGTATAACCTCCCTCTTCCCAAATGAAAAAAGAAAACTGAACTTTATAAGCAAAGTAATAGAAGTATTTTACTGTGATTGTTAAGTGTGCTCAATCAATACTTTGGTCGCTCAGTCGTGTCCGACTCTTTGTGACCCCATGGACTGCATCCCATCAGTCTCCTCTGTCTGTGAGGATTCTCCAGGCAAGAACACTGGAGTGGGTTGCCATGCCCTCCTCCAGGGGATCATCCCAACCTAGGGATTGAACCCAGTTCTTCCTGCATTGCAGGAAGATTCTTTACCATCTGAGCCACCAGGGAAGTCCAAGAATACTGGAGTGGGTAGCCTATCTCTTCTCCAGGGAATCTTCCCAACTCAGGAGTCAAACTGGGATCTCCTGCATTGCAGGTGGATTCTTTACCAGCTGAGCTCCCAGGGAAGCCCTAGGATGCAGTATCCTCTGTTATCCACTGACCTTCATTGGCAGTCTGGGTTTTCCACAGCACTGTTGTGCTATGCCAATACACTCCTGAAGGAAGCCCCCACAGACTGCCATTAATAGTAAAAGAATGCAATCAATATGAGATGAAAATAAGAGTGCATCTCCAAGAAGGTTGAACCTAGAA
Organism: Raphicerus campestris; assembly: GCA_006410735.1. Classification (NCBI taxonomy): domain Eukaryota; kingdom Metazoa; phylum Chordata; class Mammalia; order Artiodactyla; family Bovidae; genus Raphicerus; species Raphicerus campestris. The sequence continues at coordinate 523,531 of SJYW01006985.1, read as the reverse complement.
TAGACTTCAAACTTTTTCAAACATTCCATATGATATTCTTGATCATTCTTCAATACTTTAAAGTGCCTAGAGGTGATCAGTTTCTTCATATGCTATTGGAGATACAAGGGCTTCCCAGGTGGCTCAGTGGTAAAGGATCTGCCTACCAACGCAAGAGATACTGGAGATGCAATTTCCATCCCTGGGTCATGAAGATCCCCTGGAGAAGGAAATGGCAACCTGGTCCATATTCTTCCTGGGAAATCCATGGACAGAGGAGCCTGGTGGACTTCAGTCCATGCGATCTCAAAGAGTCAGACACAACTGAGCACACACACATAGAGATACTAGATCCCATGGTTGCTTTAAGTTATGCCTTTAAGTTATGCTATTATCGTCTCCAAGTTAATTGTTTCCATGTCATTTTAAAAACAAACTTTTCCAAGGTGGAATTTAATTTTCATCCTGAGGGTAATGCTTTGACCTTCCCTTTAAAAGAGAAAATGCAAAAATCATCCCAATTCTTCGTGATTGGTAGACTGTGTTGCAGACTCACCCTGTGATATCAGGAAGTCCATTTTGGCTCAGTTTGAATTCTGGTTTCCAACAGGGCTGTGCCNTTGACCTTCCCTTTAAAAGAGAAAATGCAAAAATCATCCCAATTCTTCGTGATTGGTAGACTGTGTTGCAGACTCACCCTGTGATATCAGGAAGTCCATTTTGGCTCAGTTTGAATTCTGGTTTCCAACAGGGCTGTGCCCTTGCTCTACAAGTCCTCTGAATTCTTAGCTGATAACTATTAGGGAGTAAAATATAATAATCTGTCAAACTGTCAATGAACGCTTTCCTTAGATGTAATAGGAGCTTTATGACCAAATGGCAGCACTGCTGGAATTTTATTTTATTTGAACAGCAAGTCGGCATTTATGCATAAGACATTCTGCTGTACATATAAATTATGGTGTCTGAATAGGCACAGAGGCATTCTAGAGGTTTTTAGGAAGTAAATCCTTTATGTGTTAGAGAGGAGCATCTTAATAAGGTTTTGAAAGATGTCGATATTTGAAAGTGAAAAAGAAGCAGTATCAGAGGAGTAGGAATTACATTATATGGAAGATAATTTTAACTGGAAAATGATTGTTGTATCCTAACCACTGAGAATGTTCATCAGTAATTCTTCCCTCCTTCCAAGCACATTCCAGGCACTTAAGTTAGACACAGGTACAGGATTTGACTTGGCCAATAGAAAGAGAACAGAAGTGATGAGGGTCCTTCCTAGGCAGGAGCCTGTTAGAACCAAGATAAGTTCAGTTCAGTCACTCAGCTGTGTGCAACTCATTGTGACCCCATGGACTGCAGCATCAGGCTTCCCTGTCCATCACCAACTCCCGGAGCTTGCTCAAACTCATGTCCATTGAGCTGGTGGTGCCATCCAACCGTCTCATCCTCTGTCGTCCTCTTCTTCTCTTGCCTTCAATCTTTCCCAGCATCAGGGTCTTTTCTAAGGAGTCAGTTCTTTGCATCAGGTGGAAGTATTGGAGCTTCAGCTTCAGCATCAGTCCTTCCAATGAATATTCAGGACTGATTTCAGGAACCAAGATAGGATTTCCAAGTCCTTTCTCCATGTTCCACTGACTGGCAATGTTCCAGATGGTGGACACACCCCCAGCCTGTGTACCTCAGTGAGGACGATGAGGTTGTGTCAAATTAAGCATCTGTCATGTTGAGTCATGTGACTCGGGGGCACTTTGTTACAATAGCTGACCAGTAGGGTAGGCTGCTGTTACCTTACTTGGAAAAAAATTTAGAATGTCACAACACATTTGATTCTTGGAATTGTCACCATTTTATTGTGAGGCCATGGTTAGAGTGTTTGAGGGAACAGGTAATTGAGTATTATAGAGCTATGATTTTTATATGTGACATGTTTAGCTGATTAAGTTGAATAAAAATAGAGCTAAAATTACTTCTTGCAATTTAATCTACTAGATAATTATTTTAGTTTAACTTGGTAATTTCTTAAAATAATTATACTTTTATTTTTTGCTTATAAACTAGAAGTATTATATCTCTTCATGTGTTTAACTCATAAATTTTGAAACTCNTGGAGGAGGAAATGGCAACCCACTCCAGTATTCTTGCCTGGAGAATCCCATGGACAGAGAAGCCTGGTGGGCTACAGCCCATGGGATTGCAGAGTCGGACACGACTGAGAGACTGACAGTCACATCTGAGTCTTTGGGACCCCATGGGCTGAGCCCACCAGGCTTCTCTGTCCATGGGATTCTCCAGGCAAGAATACTGGAGTGGGGTGCCATCACCTTCTCCTGGGGATCTTCCTATCCCAAGGACTGAACCTAGGTCTCCTGCACTGCAGGCAGATTCTTTACCATCTGAGCCACCACAGAGCTCTCAGATGTGATTGAGCACACATGAACTCTCATGAGATATTTATTCCCATAGTTAGAGCTCAGGAAAAAACAAAAAATATGAGACCTTAGCTTTCTTTTCATAAGATAAGTTTACTTATTTTTTTTCACTCTTGCACACCATCCTCCTCCCATTCTTCATCATCCATCTTCCTCTTTCTTATCCACCCTTTAGCATGACAGGCTGGCAAGTAAAATGCAGTTTTCAAAATATCAAGTGACTTTGCTTCCTTTCTGAGAGAAAGTGCTGCTTCACACTCGATTTGGGTCAATTTCCTAATTTTTGCCCTCATCTCAACTGAATAGGTCATGCTTGTCCTTTCAATGGAGAAGAAAAGAGGAAATTGATCAGTTCCCATTGTTTAAAAATCACTGAGCTTATAGTTACACATCTCAAGCTAATCTGATTTTTAACAATAGAGGGACTCAGGTTGAGAGAATTATTTGGCTTAGTCTATTGATTCATACCTGTGGCCTTTCATACATCCAGTTTTATGATTATTCCAGGAAACTGGTTTCTTGTGCTACCATTTGTCATTTTCTGTATGTGAACAATCAGTTCACTGTTCCCCCAACACTTGAAGTTTTGACACAAAATCTGACACCATGGCTGCCACTTAAATTTTTATTGTCAAGAGCAAAAAAGAGTTCTGACTTTGCTTTGAGAAGAAATAATCTCACTATAATGCTTACTCAGACAGTTCAAGTTCACGGGAGGGCCTCATCTTTTTTTGCTCTCAGGGCCTAGAGTAGAGGAAATCTCCTGCCGCCTTCATTAGTTCTAGAGAATATAGGTGCATGTTGTCACCTACCTGCTCAAGAGGAACTCTGTGAATATTTAGTTAGTTTCCAGGGGAAAGTGCATGGAGGTCATGGAGACGTGTAGGAAAGGGGAAAAGCATCACAATGTGTGATTTATAGTCAAAACTGGACATAAGTTGGTTTTTCTTTTTGTTTTATATTAAGTGATTTCTGCCATTCACAAATTCTATATTCTGGCTCTCCTTCCAGTTCATCATTCATTTAGTTTTCAACACATCTGTTGATCACTAATTACATGCCAAGTCTCCTCTGGGTGTTTGTGATCCCTGAGTGAACAAAAATAACAAAAATCCATGTCTTCATGGGGCTTGCATTCTAATGGGGGAAGACTGGCAATAAATGATAAATATAACAAATAATTTAATGGAATGTTGGGCATCAGTGTGTATTAGAGAAAAAAAAATTAGAGCAGGATAAGGGACAATGGATTGTTGACAAGGGGACAACAGTAATCTTCAAGAGGGTTTTAAAAAATAGGTTTCGATAGGAAGAGGATGTTTGACTTAGAGAATGAATTTGTGGTTACCGTGGGTGGAGGTGGGGAGGGATGGTTAGAAAGTTTGGGATTGATATGTACACACTGCTGTATTTAAAATAGATAATCAACAAGGACCTACTGTATAGCATAGGGAACTCTGCTCAATATTCTGTAATACCCTAACAGGACTGGAAAAGGTCAGTTTTCATTCAATTCCCAAAAAAGACAATGCCAAAGAATGCTCAGACTACCGCACAATTGTACTCATCTCATATGCTAGTAAAGTAATGCTTAAAATTCTCCAAGCCAGGCTTCAGCAATACATGAACCATGAACTTCCAGATGTTCAAGCTGGTTTTAGAAAAGTCAGAGGAGCCAGAGATCAAATTGCCAACATCTGATGTATCATCTAAAAAGCAAGAGAGTTCCAGAAAAACATTTTTCTGCTTTATTGACTATGCCAAAGCCTTTGACTGTGTGGATCACAATAAACTGTGGAAAATTCTGAAAGAGATGGGAATATCAGACCACCTGATCTGCCTCTTGAGAAACCTATATGCAGGTCAGGAAGCAACAATTAGAACTGGACATGGGACAACAGACTGGTTCCACATAGGAAAAGGAGTACATCAAGGCTGTATATTGTCACCCTGCTTATTTAACTTATATGCAGAGTACACCATGAGAAACGTTGGGTTGGAGGAAGCACAAGCTGAATCAAGATTGCCAGGAGAAATATCAATAACCTTAGATATGCAGATGACACCATCCTTATGGCAGAAAGTGAAGAGGAACTAAAAAGCCTCTTGATGAAAGTGAAAGAGGAAAGTGAAAAAGTTGGCTTAAAGCTCAACACTCAGAAAACTAAGATCATGGCATCCAGTCCTATCACTTCATGGGAAATAGATGGGGAAACAGTGAAAACAGTGGTTGACTTTATTTTTCTGGGCTCCAAAATCACTGCAGATTGCAGTTGCAGTAATGAAATTAAAAGATGGCAATTGCAGCAATGAAAGTTATGACCAACCTAGACAGCCTGTTAAAAAGCAGAGACATTACTTTGCCAACAAAGGTCCGTCTAGTCGAGGCTATGGTTTTTCCAGTGGTCATGTATGGATGTGACAGTTAGACTATAAAGGAAGCTGAGTGCCAAAGAATTGATGCTTTTGAACTGTGGTGTTGGAGAAGACTCTTGAGAGTCCCTTGAACTGCAAGGAAATCCAACCAGTCCATCCTAAAGGAGATCAGTCCTGGGTGTTCATTGGAAGGACTGATGTTGAGGCTGAAACTCCAGTACTTTGGCCACCTCATGTGAAGAGCTGACTCATTGGAAAAGACCCTGATGGTGGGAAAGGATGAGGGCAGGAGGAGACGGGGACGACAGAGGATGAGATGGTTGGATGGCATCATCGACTTGATGGACATGGGTTTGGGTGGACTCCAGGAGTTGGTGATGGACAGGAGGCCTGGCGTGCTGAGGCTCATGGGGTCGCAAGGAATCAGACACAACTGAGCGACTGAACTGAACTGAACCCTAAATGGGAAAAGAATTTGAAAAAGAATAGATACAGGTATATGTATAACTGAATCACTTTGTTATACACCTGAAATTAACACAACACTGTTAATAAATTATACTCTAATATAAAAGAAAAAAAAAGAAAGGGGGTGTCTGAGCAGAAATTAAAGGAAGCAAGGAATATGCTGGGCTATAACTGGAAAGAGTATTTCCAGGAAATGATCAGCCCCAAGGCCCTGGGGAAGGAGTGTGCTCGCGGCATCAAGGGACAACAGAGGCCAGAATGGCTGGAGTAGAGTGAACACAGGGAACAGTAATAGGAGATGAATTTTGAAGTGATTGGCAGGGAGTGGACAGAGGGTCAAGGTTGGGGGGAGGAAGGTTAGCAGAGATTTCCTGGCCATGATATCTACTTTCATTCTAAGTTAAATGGATGCCAAGGTGTTGGCCAGATATAAAAGAAACAAATGCATTTTAAGGAAAAATGGCCTGAAGAAATAAGAGAGTGATAATCATGGTAGAAAGGGAAATAAGCATGGAAGACACCTCTCTTTTTTTGCATCATCAGATTTCTCATCTCTGTGTGATCACTCCCTTTGTCTGTTTTTATTTCTCTCGTAACAATCAAATAGAAACAGATTAAGACAAAACAACACCCCAAACCTTCCCTTGCCAAGTGCAACCNCAGTCCTATCACTTCATGGGAAATAGATGGGGAAACAGTGAAAACAGTGGTTGACTTTATTTTTCTGGGCTCCAAAATCACTGCAGATTGCAGTTGCAGTAATGAAATTAAAAGATGGCAATTGCAGCAATGAAAGTTATGACCAACCTAGACAGCCTGTTAAAAAGCAGAGACATTACTTTGCCAACAAAGGTCCGTCTAGTCGAGGCTATGGTTTTTCCAGTGGTCATGTATGGATGTGACAGTTAGACTATAAAGGAAGCTGAGTGCCAAAGAATTGATGCTTTTGAACTGTGGTGTTGGAGAAGACTCTTGAGAGTCCCTTGAACTGCAAGGAAATCCAACCAGTCCATCCTAAAGGAGATCAGTCCTGGGTGTTCATTGGAAGGACTGATGTTGAGGCTGAAACTCCAGTACTTTGGCCACCTCATGTGAAGAGCTGACTCATTGGAAAAGACCCTGATGGTGGGAAAGGATGAGGGCAGGAGGAGACGGGGACGACAGAGGATGAGATGGTTGGATGGCATCATCGACTTGATGGACATGGGTTTGGGTGGACTCCAGGAGTTGGTGATGGACAGGAGGCCTGGCGTGCTGAGGCTCATGGGGTCACAAGGAATCAGACACAACTGAGCGACTGAACTGAACTGAACCCTAAATGGGAAAAGAATTTGAAAAAGAATAGATACAGGTATATGTATAACTGAATCACTTTGTTATACACCTGAAATTAACACAACATTGTTAATAAATTATACTCTAATATAAAAGAAAAAAAAAGAAAGGGGGTGTCTGAGCAGAAATTAAAGGAAGCAAGGAATATGCTGGGCTATAACTGGAAAGAGTATTTCCAGGAAATGATCAGCCCCAAGGCCCTGGGGAAGGAGTGTGCTCGCGGCATCAAGGGACAACAGAGGCCAGAATGGCTGGAGTAGAGTGAACACAGGGAACAGTAATAGGAGATGAATTTTGAAGTGATTGGCAGGGAGTGGACAGAGGGTCAAGATTGGGGGGAGGAAGGTTAGCAGAGATTTCCTGGCCATGATATCTACTTTCATTCTAAGTTAAATGGATGCCAAGGTGTTGGCCAGATATAAAAGAAACAAATGCATTTTAAGGAAAAATGGCCTGAAGAAATAAGAGAGTGATAATCATGGTAGAAAGGGAAATAAGCATGGAAGACACCTCTCTTTTTTTGCATCATCAGATTTCTCATCTCTGTGTGATCACTCCCTTTGTCTGTTTTTATTTCTCTCGTAACAATCAAATAGAAACAGATTAAGACAAAACAACACCCCAAACCTTCCCTTGCCAAGTGCAACCATATTTCTTTGTAAAAAATCTTCCAGAGCTGTCTGTCCTTGCTGTTTCACTGTCTCTAATTACTTGTTCCTATTTCTCATCAACACCCATCACACCAATAGAACTGCCTGTATTTACAGAGATTACCAGAATACCTTGCTGCTAAGCCCAAAGGCCAGTTCTCAGTCCTCTAGGTACTTGACTTCTCACCAGTTTTGTTTTTAAATTTTTATTGGCGCTTAGTTGCTTTAAAATTTTGTGTTAGTTTCTGCTGTACAGCAAAGGAAATCAGCTGTACATACCCATATATCCCTTCTTTTTTGGAATTCCTCCCTGGTCACCACAGGGCATTGAATAGGGTTCCCTGTGCTATAAAGTAGGTTCTCATTAGTTACCTATTTTATACATAGTAGTATGTGTAATATATACATATATATATATATATATATACACATATATATATACACACTGATAGATATATAGATATATACAGTCTATATATCAGTCTCTGAATTTATCCCACCTTCGCATATCCCGCCTTGGTGTCCATACATTTGTTCTCTGTGTCTGCATCTCTATTTCTGCTTTGCAAATAGATGCATCTGTACTGTTTTTCTAGATTCCAGGTACAGCATAGTTGAGTTCTCCTTTCACTTTGGTACCCTTCCTCCACTTGGCTACCAGATCCCACATTCACCTGGGTTCTGTCCTACCACCTGGGCACCTCCTTCTCCATCTCTTTTGCTAGTTGCCCTCTGTCACCCTGATGTCTCATCCCTGGAGTGCCCCAGGAACGCCACTGCCTCTTTTCTATTCTTAATCACTCCCTTGGCCCAGACTCCCAACTTTAAATGCAATTGACATGTCAAGTGGATCTCTCCAGCCCGCACTTCCCTCATCAGCTTCATGTAAATTTCTACCAGCACAAATTTAAAATATTCCAAACCAAAGTCTTGACCTTTCTGCATCCCCCAAACCTGCTCTGCATGCTGTCCACCATTTCTGTCAAAGTCAACATACTGTCAAAGTCAACATTGGTCAGACCCCAAACCTCGACGTCATGCTTGACTTTGATCTTTCTTTTAAATCCTGCATCCAGTCTGTCAGTTCCTTGGAGCAAGGAACTGTTGTGTCACCAAGGAGAGATGCTTCTGGCAGAGGCTGGGGCTAACAGTGGAAGGTAAGAAGGTGGACAGTGGCAGAAGGTGGGTGTAGACTTCTCCTTCGGTGCTGGTGTTTGCTGTGACCACCATCAGTTACCAGAAGGTGGAGACAGAATTGACACCCTATAGAAGAATTCAGAGAGTGAAGACAAATGCCTAGAATAGTCTCATAAGCTCCCTGCTTTGTAGCCTTTTCTATGACCTTCAACAAGTCATTTGACCTTCATGCTGGACAACCCATCAGGTTCACTCTTAGATCTGAGTTTTTCCTTCTTTCATGTCTCTGGTTTCCCATATTAATGCTGCTCAACTCTTTGTGCACCTTAGGACACCACAATCCTCTGATCATGGCAGGATTTTAGGTGCAGGATGTCTGGTGTATGAGTCATTTGATAAAATGTAAAAATGGCTCACAGCTATTTTAAGAGCATTTTTGCATGGATATAGGGAATTCCTTGCCTTTTCTGTTCCCCTCCTCTTAAGGAAAATGAAAAATACCTTCAAGTTGAAATCTTAATTACAGAAGGGTGTCTATTTGGTGACTGAGTTTAGGAGACCCCTTTGGAAAGTGGTATTTCAGAGCTTTCAAAAAAGTCCTATTTTCCATCCTGCTTTCAGTTTAAACATCTCAAAGCAGAGCATTAGCCATTTCCTGCATGTTGGGAGTACATCTTGCATTGTGAAACTTGAAGTTTGGAAGGGCTCATTAAAGACTAAAGACATTAAGAATATGAAGAATAAGAATAACTTGTGCTGAGAACTATCATTGACATTACTTTTGTGAAAATAAATTTCATGCAGCAACATCTATCCCCCAGTGATTATTTTACTGTTCAGATATGCTGAGAACTGTGAGGACCTTTTAATAACCTTCAATGCTTACTGATTTGATACTTATAATTTGATACCAGCCAAGTGCATCACCAGAGAACCCAGCAGCTGAACCATAAAACCTTTGATTTACGTCTTGGGGCCATCTAAAGTGAAATTGCTTCCCCTTTGTGGGCTGGAGAGAGAAAGAGACCTCATGATTGGTAGGAAAGAGATTTGAGCTTTGTAGTTTCCAAGGAAGATCAATTTTCATTTATTAATAATATCTCATTATGTGGTCCTTAAGTGGAGGATAAATAATTCCTCCTGTATCATGGGTATTGCATGGCACTTACAAGTGCTTTTGTTAAGTGTTTTCTCATTTAGTTAGAGCAGAGCTAAGTAACCGCTGAAGAATCTTCATTTTTAGACCTGGTGATAAATTATTGCTCCCCTGTAGCTTTTCTGGGCATATGCTTAGGGAAAGTGGGGGGTGGGTAAGGTAGATAAGGATGAATGCAATTATATTCTCTTTCCTTGGCTGGGAAGCACCAGTGTGCAAGCTTTCTTGTCAGCCTGATTCTTAAAAAACAAAAAAGCTTTATGGCAAGGCAGTTGATTAAGAGGAAAAGTATTGAGGATGATATGACCTTACTACAATGACAGAGAAAGATGAAATTGGTTTGAAGTTTTAAGAAAAAGAGCAAAAGTAAATAGATTCATTAGACAGTCTAAGGTTGCTATGGAAGGTGGCTTTTTATTTTCCTAATAATTGAAAAAATTCTTGGAGCTTTTGGAAATGGCTCAGTGCCATTATTGATAGTATGGTTACCAAGTTCTAGGGAATCTCAAAGACAGAAGGGGAAAGCTAAATGATCCCTTGTGATTTCTACCAGCCCAGAGATCTAGTTTAGAAACTCAGATGTGTAGATAGTGTATCTAACTTAATAGAAATCTGGAAAAAAAATGGACAGTTTGAGAAAAACCTGAATTTAATTTTCAGGTATGTAGTTTGTGAGGAATGACATTTCCTTTCTGTTGTCCTAACGACCCTAAGAATTTATTTATTCCAAGCCAAGGGTGGCAGCTTGGAGTGGATATTGGTGTCCGTCTCTATTGAGAAGGATCCTGAGGTCACATCAATTTCAGCAGGAAAAAGGCCTTGATTGATTAGTTACATCAGGAGGGAAGGGTACAGGCCAGTTGTGGTGGGTCTACTATCCAGGTTCTAAATCATAGGTTGGCAAACTTTCTCTCTCAAGACTTCCTTGGTGCTCCCAATGCAGGGGGCCCAGGTTCAATCCCTGATCAGGGAACTAGATCCCACATGCCAGAACTAAGGGTTTGCATGCTGCAACTAAAATATCTTGCCCGTTACAACTAAGACCCAGTGCAGCTAAATGAGTAAACATTTTTTAAACAGGCCAGTTGCTAAATATTTTAGACTTTGCAGGGCATACGGTCGCTTACTCAATGCTCCATTGTAGTTGCAGAAATAGACACTATGAAAATGAAAACAAATGAGAGTAGCCACATACCAATAAAACTTTATTTACAAAAACAGACAGCAGACCAAATTTAGCCCATGGTCAATAGTTTGCTGATCCCTGTTATATAAACTATTAGCTAAGACTGGCCTGAGTCAGAGTTAATAGCTCTCACCGAATGCTTTCATATATTCTCCAGACATTCATCTTTGTGTAGACACGTCACACTCGATAGAATCTCTCTTGCTTTCGCCAAGATTGTTTGACACCAGATTATCCCAAGGGTAAATGCTACAAAAGGAAGGAAATTGTGACAAAGTTGATGCTTCGTTGAGGGAAATATTTAGGCAGCATGACTTGAAATGCATGTGGACGACCCTGGCTACATTGGAAGCACATTTCTGGGGGAATTGTCAGAGCATAAAATTAAGTCTAGTTGAGAAGAAATCCAAGTCCCAAGGTAGGACTAAACAGCAGAATGAAGAAAATTAACCGTGGGATAACTTATGAGCTTCAGAAGCACAGTATTTTTCATAGGAATCAGTGCCTCCTGAGAATATTTCATGCGGTTTATTCAATCTTTATTGCTTCAGTAGATTAGAAACTCATAGTGGACAATCTGAATGAAATGACTCCAATTATAACAATATCTCCTCTTATGCTTCCCAAGTCCTGCCAAATCACACCTGCACAGACTTGACTCTGAACACAGTGCCATCATTGTGAGCCTACTTTTTAAAGAGGAAAGTTTAATCCATTTCTAGTCAAAAGGAAATTGTCATTTGCTGCCAAGACAGTCATACATTTTGGCCTTAAGTTTAAGCTAGTTGATAAGTTTCTGCGTTACAGGGTTTGAGCAATGTCAGCTAACCCACTGAAAATCTTCCTTCTCTAGAATGCTGGAGATTTCCAAAATTATAATCAGTCTTTAAAGCACTGCCTCTAAAACATATAAAACATAGGCACAGAGTAAGAAGGAAAGTAAGAAAGGGTGCTTTTGGAAAAAGTTTTCTGGTTTAGCAAAGAAAGAATGGGAATAATAACATAGCTATGAATTAGACTTGTCATTTACAAGAAAGATGCCAAAATTCTTTTCGAAATGGGGAAGACTTCCAATTTCATGATGAATCCGATATTCAAGGTCTTCAGTTTTACCATTCTCATGGCCTCATCTTTCCAATTTCAATAATTCACAGTTGTGAAATAGAAATCACTTCTGATTGGAAGTGAAGGATATGTTTGGAACTAATACAGAGAACCGTAAACAGTACAGGTGGGAGAGAGAACTGGACACCATGGAAAATAGTCAGAGTTCATTTTTTCATATTGTGACTCAGATGTGCACTAAGAATAATATTCTTCATTTGTCTACAGTTGAGGATGGTGGGGAAAAGCTACTAGAACCCTTATTTCCACTACTTGAAGAAAGAAAAAACAAAACTTGTCTTTAAAGGTCTTCAGTCAGTTTAATAGTCAAATTTCTTATTGGGGCTGTTGGTGTTTCTTTACTACAAAAAAGTCTCCTTGTGTCTTTTTTCCATTGCAGCTTGACATCAGATGCATAGAAGATCCTCACAGTTGTAAGGAGAGAGCTTTNTACTTATAATTTGATACCAGCCAAGTGCATCACCAGAGAACCCAGCAGCTGAACCATAAAACCTTTGATTTACGTCTTGGGGCCATCTAAAGTGAAATTGCTTTCCCTTTGTGGGCTGGAGAGAGAAAGAGACCTCATGATTGGTAGGAAAGAGATTTGAGCTTTGTAGTTTCCAAGGAAGATCAATTTTCATTTATTAATAATATCTCATTATGTGGTCCTTAAGTGGAGGATAAATAATTCCTCCTGTATCATGGGTATTGCATGGCACTTACAAGTGCTTTTGTTAAGTGTTTTCTCATTTAGTTAGAGCAGAGCTAAGTAACCGCTGAAGAATCTTCATTTTTAGACCTGGCGATAAATTATTGCTCCCCTGTAGCTTTTCTGGGCATATGCTTAGGGAAAGTGGGGGGTGGGTAAGGTAGATAAGGATGAATGCAATTATATTCTCTTTCCTTGGCTGGGAAGCACCAGTGTGCAAGCTTTCTTGTCAGCCTGATTCTTAAAAAACAAAAAAGCTTTATGGCAAGGCAGTTGATTAAGAGGAAAAGTATTGAGGATGATATGACCTTACTACAATGACAGAGAAAGATGAAATTGGTTTGAAGTTTTAAGAAAAAGAGCAAAAGTAAATAGATTCATTAGACAGTCTAAGGTTGCTATGGACGGTGGCTTTTTATTTTCCTAATAATTGAAAAAATTCTTGGAGCTTTTGGAAATGGCTCAGTGCCATTATTGATAGTATGGTTACCAAGTTCTAGGGAATCTCAAAGACAGAAGGGGAAAGCTAAATGATCCCTTGTGATTTCTACCAGCCCAGAGATCTAGTTTAGAAACTCAGATGTGTAGATAGTGTATCTAACTTAATAGAAATCTGGAAAAAAATGGACAGTTTGAGAAAAACCTGAATTTAATTTTCAGGTATGTAGTTTGTGAGGAATGACATTTCCTTTCTGTTGTCCTAACGACCCTAAGAATTTATTTATTCCAAGCCAAGGGTGGCAGCTTGGAGTGGATATTGGTGTCCGTCTCTATTGAGAAGGATCCTGAGGTCACATCAATTTCAGCAGGAAAAAGGCCTTGATTGATTAGTTACATCAGGAGGGAAGGGTACAGGCCAGTTGTGGTGGGTCTACTATCCAGGTTCTAAATCATAGGTTGGCAAACTTTCTCTCTCAAGACTTCCTTGGTGCTCCCAATGCAGGGGGCCCAGGTTCAATCCCTGATCAGGGAACTAGATCCCACATGCCAGAACTAAGGGTTTGCATGCTGCAACTAAAATATCTTGCCCGTTACAACTAAGACCCAGTGCAGCTAAATGAGTAAACATTTTTTAAACAGGCCAGTTGCTAAATATTTTAGACTTTGCAGGGCATACGGTCGCTTACTCAATGCTCCATTGTAGTTGCAGAAATAGACACTATGAAAATGAAAACAAATGAGAGTAGCCACATACCAATAAAACTTTATTTACAAAAACAGACAGCAGACCAAATTTAGCCCATGGTCAATAGTTTGCTGATCCCTGTTATATAAACTATTAGCTAAGACTGGCCTGAGTCAGAGTTAATAGCTCTCACCGAATGCTTTCATATATTCTCCAGACATTCATCTTTGTGTAGACACGTCACACTCGATAGAATCTCTCTTGCTTTCGCCAAGATTGTTTGACACCAGATTATCCCAAGGGTAAATGCTACAAAAGGAAGGAAATTGTGACAAAGTTGATGCTTCGTTGAGGGAAATATTTAGGCAGCATGACTTGAAATGCATGTGGACGACCCTGGCTACATTGGAAGCACATTTCTGGGGGAATTGTCAGAGCATAAAATTAAGTCTAGTTGAGAAGAAATCCAAGTCCCAAGGTAGGACTAAACAGCAGAATGAAGAAAATTAACCGTGGGATAACTTATGAGCTTCAGAAGCACAGTATTTTTCATAGGAATCAGTGCCTCCTGAGAATATTTCATGCGGTTTATTCAATCTTTATTGCTTCAGTAGATTAGAAACTCATAGTGGACAATCTGAATGAAATGACTCCAATTATAACAATATCTCCTCTTATGCTTCCCAAGTCCTGCCAAATCACACCTGCACAGACTTGACTCTGAACACAGTGCCATCATTGTGAGCCTACTTTTTAAAGAGGAAAGTTTAATCCATTTCTAGTCAAAAGGAAATTGTCATTTGCTGCCAAGACAGTCATACATTTTGGCCTTAAGTTTAAGCTAGTTGATAAGTTTCTGCGTTACAGGGTTTGAGCAATGTCAGCTAACCCACTGAAAATCTTCCTTCTCTAGAATGCTGGAGATTTCCAAAATTATAATCAGTCTTTAAAGCACTGCCTCTAAAACATATAAAACATAGGCACAGAGTAAGAAGGAAAGTAAGAAAGGGTGCTTTTGGAAAAAGTTTTCTGGTTTAGCAAAGAAAGAATGGGAATAATAACATAGCTATGAATTAGACTTGTCATTTACAAGAAAGATGCCAAAATTCTTTTCGAAATGGGGAAGACTTCCAATTTCATGATGAATCCGATATTCAAGGTCTTCAGTTTTACCATTCTCATGGCCTCATCTTTCCAATTTCAATAATTCACAGTTGTGAAATAGAAATCACTTCTGATTGGAAGTGAAGGATATGTTTGGAACTAATACAGAGAACCGTAAACAGTACAGGTGGGAGAGAGAACTGGACACCATGGAAAATAGTCAGAGTTCATTTTTTCATATTGTGACTCAGATGTGCACTAAGAATAATATTCTTCATTTGTCTACAGTTGAGGATGGTGGGGAAAAGCTACTAGAACCCTTATTTCCACTACTTGAAGAAAGAAAAAACAAAACTTGTCTTTAAAGGTCTTCAGTCAGTTTAATAGTCAAATTTCTTATTGGGGCTGTTGGTGTTTCTTTACTACAAAAAAGTCTCCTTGTGTCTTTTTTCCATTGCAGCTTGACATCAGATGCATAGAAGATCCTCACAGTTGTAAGGAGAGAGCTTTTAGGTCCCAGTGCTCAGCTTCTGCCAAATACTGCTGCCACCCACTTTACCCTGGGTCTCTGGGTTTGCTGTCTGTCTCTATTTTGTGCCCAATAGAAGTGACTATTGTTAGCTGAGGTCTCTACTATTTGTATGAGTCAGTTCAGTTCAATTACTCAGTTGTGTCTAACTCTTTGTGACCCCATGGACTGCAGCACACCAGGCTTCCATGTCCATCACGAACTCCCGGAGCTTGCTCAAACTCATATCAATCAAGTTGGTGATGCCATTGACCATCTCACCCTCTGTCGTCCCCTTCTCTTCCCACCTTCAATCTTTCCCAGCATCAGGGTCTTTTCCAATGAGTCAGTTATTCACATCAAGTGGCCAAAGTACTGGAGTTTCAGCTTCAGCATCAGTCCTTCCAGTGAATTTTCAGAACTGATTTCCTTTAGGATGGACTGGTTGGATTTCCTTGCAGTCCAAGGGACTTCCAAGAGCCTTCTCCAATACCACAGTTCAAAAGCATCAGTTCTTTGGCACTCAGCTTCCTTTATGGTCCAATTCTCACATCCATACATGACTACTGGAAAAACCATAGCTTTTATTAGACAGAGCTTTGTTGGTAAAGTAATGTCTCTGCTTTTTAATAGGCTAAGTTGGTCTTGCGAGGAGTAAGCGTCTTTTACTTTCATAGCTGCAGTCACCATCTGCAGTAATTTTGGAGCCCCAAAATTAAAGTCTGTCACTGTTTCCCTTCTTTCCCCATCTATTTGCCATGAAATGATGGGACCAGATGCCATGATCTTAGTTTTCTAGTGTTGAGCTTTAAGCCAACTTTTTCACTCTCCTCTTTCACTTTCATCAAGAGGTTCTTTAGTTCTTCTTTGCTTTCTTCCATAATGGTGGTGTCATCTGCATATCTGAGGTTATTGGTTTTTCTCCTGGCAATCTTGATTCTAGCTTGTGCCTCATCCAGCCCAGCATTTCGCATGATGTACTCTGCATATAAGTTAAATAAGCAGGGTGACAGTATACAAGCTTGACTACTCCTTTTCCTATTTGGAACCAGTCTGTTTCATGTCCAGTTCTAACTGTTGCTTCTTGACCTGCAGACAGATTTCTCAGGAGGCAGGTCAGGTGGTCTCATATGCCCATCTCTTTCAGAATTTTCCACAGTTTATTGTGATCCATACAAAGGCTTTGGCGTAGTCCATAAAGCAGATGTTTTTCTGGAACTCTCTTGCTTTTTCAATGATCCAACAGATGCTAGCAATTTGATCTCTGGTTCCTCTGCCTTTTCTAAATACAGATTGAACATCTGGAAGCTCTTGGTTCACGTACTGTTGAAGCCCTGCTTAGAGAATTTTGAGCATTGCTTTGCTAGCATGTGAGATGAGTGCAACTGTGCAGTAGTTTGAGCATTCTTTGGCATTGCCTTTCTTTGGGATTGGAATGAAAACTGACCTTTTCCAGTCCTGTGGCCACTGCTGAGTTTTCCAAATTTGCTGGCATTTTAAGTGCAGCACTTTCACAGCATCATTTTTAAAATTTGATATAGCTCAGCTGGAATTCTATCACTTCCATTAGCTTTGTTTCCAGTGATGCTTCATAAGTCCCGCTTGACTTCACACTCCAGGATGTCTGACTCTAGATGAGTGATCACACCATCATGGTTATCTTGGTCATGAAGATCTTTTTTTGTATAGTTCCTCTGTGTATTCTTGACCCTTCTTCTTAATATCTTCTGCTTCTGTTAGGTCTATNCACCATCATAGTTATCTTGGTCATGAAGATCTTTTTTTGTATAGTTCCTCTGTGTATTCTTGACCCTTCTTCTTAATATCTTCTGCTTCTGTTAGGTCTATACAATTGTCCTTTATTGTTGTCATCTTTGCATGAAATGTTCCCTTGGTATCTCTAATTTTCTTGAAGAGGTCTCTAGTCTTTCCCATTGTATTGTTTTCCTCTGTTTCTTTGCATTGATCACTGAGGAAATCTTTCTTATTTCTCCTTGCTATTCTTTGGAACTCTGCATTCAGATGGATAGGATATGTCTTTTCTTTTCTCCTTTGCTTTTAGCTTCTCTTCTTTTCTCTGTTTGTAAGGCCTCCTCAGACAACCATTTTGCCTTTTTGCATTTCTTTTTCTTGGGGATGGTCTTGATCACTGCCTCATGGACAATGTCACTAACCTCCATCCATAGTTCTTCAGGCACTCTGTCTATCAGATCTAATCTCTTGAATCTTTTGTGCCTTGGTCTAGTGGTTTTCCCTATTTTCTTCAATTTAAATCTGAATTTGGCAATAAGAACTTCATGATATGAGCCACAGTCAGCTCCCAGCCTTATTTTTGCTGACTGTATAGAGCTGCTCCATCTTTGGCTGCAAAGAATATAATCAATCTGATTTTAGTATTGACCATCTGGTGATGTCCATGTGTAGAGTATTCTCTTGTGTTGTTGGAAGAGGATGTTTGCTGTGACCAGTGCATTCTCTTGAAAAAACTCTGTTAACTTCATTTTGTACTCCAAGGCTAAATTTGCCTGTTACTCCCGGTATTTCTTGACTTCCTACTTTTGCATTCCAGTCCCCTGTGATGAAAAGGACATCTTTTTTGGGTGTTAGTTGTAGAAGGTCTTATAGGTCTGCATAGAACCCGTTCAGCTTCAGCTTCTTTGGCATTCCTGGTTGGGACCTAGACTTGGATTACTTCTCTTCTCCACCCAATGGTGATATGAGCCCATCTTGGTTCTGGTTAGGATAGAGCTTCTGAATCCTCTCTCCAACCCTTGCCTGGGGCTACTGATGACGTTCAGTTGCTAAGTCATGTCCTTCTGACCCATGGACCGCAGCTCAGGGGCACTGACTAGCAGCGGCATCCTGGGAGGCACAGCATGTTGGCATAAGTTTCCTTGGAAGAGGTCACCATTAGTCCTACTATAGAGCCTATAGCCCTACCGTAGAGAATGCAGACTCCAGAATGGGGCAGTCACAGCCAGACTACAGGCAGGGAGCACAGCTCCCTCAGCAGAAAATTGGATTAAAGATTTTCTGAGCAGGGTCCTACCCACCAGAGCAAGACCCAGTTTTCCCCACAGCCAGTCCCTCCAATCAAGAAGTTTGCACAAGCTTCTTAGTCTCACCCATCAGACGACAGACAGAGGAAATAATAACTTCAGTCCCATGGGGTTTCTGACATGTGATCAGAAGCTATAAGGACCTAGGGCGCAAAGTAGGTAGATTTGTATAGTTGACTCCCATGTTCAGATTCGGTTTCTCTGGACCCCTGGGACTGGATGAACCTTCAGTTGAGGAGAACTTGGAGTAGCATAGAAGATGCAGGCAGGCAAATAGGATTGGAGACATAGCTGCCCACGTGCCATTTTATTAAATTGCCTTAGAGGCGGTCTACATTTCACCAGAACATTTATTAAAATGGTCTTTAAAAAATATGTATATATTTATTTGGTAGTGCCAGGTCTTAGTGGCAGCACCTAGAATCTTTAGTTGCAACATGCAAGCTCTTAGTATTATAGCATGTGGGATCCACTTCCCTGACCAGGGATGAACCCCAGGCCCCCTGCATTGGGAGCATGGAGTCCTAGCCACTGGACCTCCAGGGCAGTCCCTCACTAGGGTACTTGATTGAGGTATGAAGACAAGAGCTGGAAGGGATCCATTCGTTTATATGTGTGTGTTAGTTGCTCAGTCGTGTCTGACTCTTTGCGACCCCATGTGCTGTAGCCCACCAGGCTCCTCTGTCCATGGGATTCTCCAGGCAAGAATACTGGAGTGGGTTGCCATTCCCTTCTCCAGGGGATCTTCCTGACCCAGGGATCAAACTCTGGTCTCCTGCATTGCAGGCAGGAGCCTTTCTATTTAATAAGTATTTATTGATTCTCTATTATTTGCCTGAGTTGGGTGCTGAGGATAGATNCCCATGTTCAGATTCGGTTTCTCTGGACCCCTGGGACTGGATGAACCTTCAGTTGAGGAGAACTTGGAGTAGCATAGAAGATGCAGGCAGGCAAATAGGATTGGAGACATAGCTGCCCACGTGCCATTTTATTAAATTGCCTTAGAGGCGGTCTACATTTCACCAGAACATTTATTAAAATGGTCTTTAAAAAATATGTATATATTTATTTGGTAGTGCCAGGTCTTAGTGGCAGCACCTAGAATCTTTAGTTGCAACATGCAAGCTCTTAGTATTATAGCATGTGGGATCCACTTCCCTGACCAGGGATGAACCCCAGGCCCCCTGCATTGGGAGCATGGAGTCCTAGCCACTGGACCTCCAGGGCAGTCCCTCACTAGGGTACTTGATTGAGGTATGAAGACAAGAGCTGGAAGGGATCCATTCGTTTATATGTGTGTGTTAGTTGCTCAGTCGTGTCTGACTCTTTGCGACCCCATGTGCTGTAGCCCACCAGGCTCCTCTGTCCATGGGATTCTCCAGGCAAGAATACTGGAGTGGGTTGCCATTCCCTTCTCCAGGGGATCTTCCTGACCCAGGGATCAAACTCTGGTCTCCTGCATTGCAGGCAGGAGCCTTTCTATTTAATAAGTATTTATTGATTCTCTATTATTTGCCTGAGTTGGGTGCTGAGGATAGATTGGTGGCAAAAAGAGAGAAGTTAAGGAAGAATTGTTTTCCTGAAAGAGGGGTGACACAAATGCACAGATGCTCGTGGAGCTGTGATAGGGGTGTGTGCGTGTGTGTGTTGAAGCACACTGGAGGGGCCCCCAGTTAATCCAGTGGATGAAGAGAAAGATTAAATTGTTTCCCATCACCTAAAACTTTGTCTTCCACCTTCTCCAGTGAAAGCCTTGTTCTCTTGGTGATGCTAGGGACTTGGTTAGGCAGAGTCCGACAAACCTTTAGATGGGACCAGTGGCCCAACCTTCTGTCTATCTACATCCAGGTGGGGCTGCACAAAATTTCATCTCCTCTCAAGTCTTCAGGTGACCTGAGCAAAGGCATGCAATTTCCATGCATGACTGGCACACGAACTCAGTTTCTATGTTTGCAAGGCCGCCTTTTTGCTTGTCCTGTAAAAGTTGGTGGGGTTTCAGGGGAACAGCGAGCAACACGCATGATGTGTCCTGGCCTCCAGCTGACCTCTCCCCATGTTGCTGACAGCTTGGAGGACCATATGGCTGGTCTTACACACACCCCCACCCCCGTTTGTAAGTTTCCCTGATACCGTCACGCCTGCCCTGTGTTTCCTCTATCATGCCACGCTTCCATCTGCATCTGCCATAACATTCAACACATAGGCACATGTTTGGGATAAACCTCTGAACAGGTGTGTAAGCAAGCCAGCACAAATCCAGAATTAGATAAGCCCTGCACAGTGTTAGACACAGATGGGAAAGTCGAGCATTGTGGCACTACTGCCATCTGGCCAGCTCTGTCAGGAAATTAAATAACCCACAAGTATGTGCGAAGTGTTCTGGCCAGCTTAGGTGAGAAGAAAAAGTAAAAGATGTAACACATATCCTCTTGGTGTGCAAAAGCCATTTAGTGGAACAACCATGTCGTGCTGGGAATAGAAGACCCAAGATGAAGTTTCAGTTCTGCCACTCTTTGAGTGTGAGTCACTTAACCTCTTTACATCCTTAAAAATGGGCTAAAACTAAGAATAGTTTTAGAGTTGTGCTAACTGGATAAAAAACAAACTAACACAGGAGCAGAACACAGAGCCTGGCACAGAACTAGAGCTTTATGAATGTTTACCAAATCCAGAACGCTGACCCATAGGCATCAGTAGTAAAGCGCCACACAGCACGCAAGACAGCATGTTACCAGGCGCTAAATTGTGTGGAACGTCACGGAGGAAGTCATGGGGGTTTATTCACACGTGGGCTTGATGAAAAATTAGCTGTCACACAAGGGTAATGAATTTCACATGGATTCAGGCAGGCTGCTGCCATTTGGATGCTGAACCCATAATTTTAGTTTTACATCGGATAAATGTTATGTACATTTTTCCTGATTTTAAAAGCAAAGTGGACACATTGTAAAACATATAAGTAATACAAAGTCAAATCAACTATGAAACTCATTTCTAGAGATAACTGTTATTAATATTTAAAGAATATATACATATTTTGCATTTCTCCTACTTTTTATATCCTGCTTGTTTTTAACTTACACATTGTACAGTGAGAAATTTCTCAATTTTAAAAATATTCTTGAAAAACTGTATTTTTATTAGATGTGAAATACAGTATTTTAAGAAAGTGCTAGTTGGTCAGTTGTGTCCGACTCTTTGTGACCTCATACACTATAGCTGGCCAGGCTCCTCTGTCCATGGGATTCTCTGGGCAAGAATACTAGAATGGGTTGCCATGCCTTTCTCTAGGGCACCTTTCTGACCCAGGAATCAAACCCAGGCCTCCTATATTGCCGGCAGATTCTTCACTATCTGAGCCGTGAGGGAAGCCTTCTGCTATATTATATTAATCTCTTTTTCTTTTAGAAATGTTTCTTTTCTTGTCTCTGTCTTATTTGCAGCTAACATCTTGGGATTCAGTCTTTTTTAGTATTTGAATAGGGTCCTAGAGGTGGAATTGAATTATCAGGCAAAGTGTATGAATATTTTAAAGGGTTCTTAATATGATTTTCCAAATTGCTTTCTGGAAGAATTGTACCAGTACATGTCTATTAGACAAAGTTTATGAGCTAGCCACACCCCCACATGGAAGTATAATTATTATTTTTAAATTGGTGATTTGGTAAATGAAACATAGTATTTACAAATGTATATTTCCTTGGTTTAGAATGCGATGGAATAGTCTCTTGTTAATTTTCTTTAGCCCTTTAAATATTAAGGTGGTACTGCTTCATTTTTGTTTGTGGCATATATTTACATAATAAGCAATTTAATTTTTTAAAAGGAGACATTGCTGTATATTTTTAAATTGGTCAATAAATCATAAAATGTTATCTTTTAAGACTAAAGATTATACTACCTTCATTTTCTCAAGCCAAATGTAGAATTTATTTTTATAACATAGGATTTGGTCTACTTTACTTTATCATTATTTAATGTATACATTTACACTGTATATACAAATATATACATTATTGACAATGTTAATTTCCAAACAAGCTTTATAACCATTAATTATTTAAACTTATTTTAAAACAGTAACATGGACAGTTTATTTTATGCCTTTTCATTTTCTTTACTTATAAATAATAACTTAGCTAGGGAAAAATTCCTTAGACTAGAACATTTTCTTGCTAGAATCATGTTAACATTGCTCTGTTGAAATCTTGTATTTATTTCAAAAAAATCTGAAGCCAATTTGATTTTTATTTCTTTTCAGATAATCTTTCCTCTAAAAAATATGGATACTTGACATATTTTTCCCATTAACCAATAATTATGAAATATCTGCATGTGGGTCTCTTTTTCTCATTAAGTTTTCTTAATATGTGATGATCCCTTTGGGTCTAAATACTATGTATTTTTTTCTCAGATGTTTTTGTATTTTTTTCTCAGATGTGTTTGTATTTTTTTTCTCAGATGTTATTTATTATTGGCTTTTGGATTCTAGAGGTCCTTCTGATATATCTAATTATCACATTTAATAGCAAATTTCTGGGAGCTTCTACTCCAGGATTGCACACTCTTAGTTCTAGCTTCCCCCTGTGGATGGGAAGCTCCACATCAAAGCTTTAAAGCACGTGTTTCTTGACAGTTCAGGGACAGAAACCTGGCTGGGGCAGGCCATGGAGGCAGGATTCAGTGGACGACTCAAACTCAGAGTCCTTCATGAACGACGTCTAGCCATCCTCCACTCAGGAGGTAATGAGCAGACAGTGGTGGGAGGGACATTCTGGGCTCTGTTGGGAATGGCAGGCCATGATCACAGGGCAAATTGGAGCTAATTTCCTCGATAGGAGCAGATCAAGGGGCAGAGGAAGACGGGAAGTATCTGGCTCCAGGGAATCAATGGAGACCAAGAATAAGATCCAAGAAAAAGTTTTGCATAGTGAGTTAATAAAAGGAAGTGATCACAATAAAGAAACAGACCTGCTGGATGCTGAACTGAAGGTGCTCCTGACCAATAGGCCCTTAAGTAATGACGGGGATGCCCTAGAGCTAAGCCGGTGGGTATGGCAGCCACTACCCACTGGGACTATTGAGTACTAAGGAATTTGCCTTTAACTTTTATTTAATTTTAGTAACTTTAAATGTCACCTGTAATAGTGGCTACGGTGTTGCTCCATTCAGCTCCAGAGTGGCTTCCTCTGACCAGGAAGAGAGCTATGCAGATTGCCAGGGTCAGCTGTAACACATCAGCTTCCTAGACAGCGAAAATTCCTCCCATAGTGGCAATAGAGTGATTGTCAGGCTTGTTATTTGATATTCAGAAGTTTTATTATTTTCTGTGTCTTCGTAGATATGTTGGTGGAAATTTGGAAATTATTGCATGGAGGAATATTGAATATTATTTTAGAGTATAAACCTATTTCCCCTCCCTTCCTCCCTCCCTTTCTTCCTTCCCACCTCCTTCCTTGCTATAATTTTGCAAACAATGGTAAGAATGCTTTGGCCAGCTTTATAATCATCTTTTGTTCTACTTTGTGCCCTTTGGGAATAAACTTTTTATTAGATATAGGAAAATAAGTGAGTGAGTGTTTTTTTTTTTATGGCAGGTCAGGAGAATGGCACATAAGAAATTCTTTCAAATTCTCAGTTCAGAGCTTTTCTTCTTGGCTCTGATAAATTTTACTGTGTTATCTTGGATAACCTTTACAGTATTATCTTCCTTAAGGATAACTTGAAGGAAAATGTGAGTTTCTGTTTTCCATGACAGGAATAAGTTTTTAGGGAAGTCACTTTATTACAAATTAATCCACTAATTGATTAGTGAAGTAATCAATAAACATGGTAAGCTTCTGTTTTATGCTGGTTTCTGTGCTAGTTACTCTGGAAGAGAAAAAGGGGATAAACTGATAAATGCACAATCTGAAGATATTTAAGATTTTTTTTCAGTTAAACTAAAGGTCCAAGAAACATAAAAATTAAATAACACTTGGTTATGTATGAAGTTTATTGTCTTTATGAAAAAAGATTGTGGTTATATGAAATATAGACAGCCCTAGAAAATCTAGGACAGATGGTTTTTATGTGGTTTCAAACAGTTCTTGCCTTAGGGAAGTTGACGTTCTAGCCGAGGAAATAAGATACACACACAAATCTAACCTGTAAAAGGAGCAGTGCTCAGCTCTAGCAGATTGATTTTTTTTAAATTAAAAATGGATAGTTTCATGTTGTTTTGAGATCTGCTTTATACAAACAAACAAAAAACTTCAGTACTCTTTCACCTTCTCGTCTTTATAATTTTTTCTCTCAGCTTCAATGTTTCTTTTACAAAACTGAAATCTGGGTTCATCAGGATGAGTAATACATTGAACTCTTACATTCCACACACAGGTATTGTATTAATATCTACCACATGCCAGGCAGTGGACTAGGTGCTGATTAGGGGATGAGATGCCTTTCACCTGGACAGTACTGCAAAAACTGAGGATGGATTTATACTTGACACAGCTGTGTCTGCTACAGAGAGAGAAGAAAGTACAGTGAATTGTCACAACAAGGCTAATGATTACTCTGAAGTGCAGTTGGAGAGCCTGGGTGTCATTTTTTTAAGTCCTCAAAAGACCTTTATTTGATTTTTTTCTGCTTGTGCCTTGGTTAGCCTTAGCATCAGATGGAAGCAATTTTATATTTCAAGAAAGAAGTGAAAGAAAGGGAAGGAAACCCTTAAAGGTCAAAGACTCCAATCCTCTGTTCGCAACCACTGTGCCATGTCAATTATAGAAGAGTCAAAAAATTTTGCTTTGACTATAGATTTCTCTGTGCTGATGGTCACTGGTGCCTCTAAAGCTCTTGGAAATAGTTTGGATACAATAAGATTTTTTTCTTTTTTCCTGAAAAAGGGAAACAGTCTTGCTAAACAACATTTTTTTTTGGACGATATTGATTTATCAACAGATCCATGTGTCTTTTCTTCAGCATCCCCCAGGGAGAGTCCAGGTTATTTTTAAGAAAGACAGCAGAGAAAGCGGAAGAAGAAGGCTGCCAATCAAGAGGCTTCTGAAAGAAAGGAGCTGCAAGGAAGACTGCGCACAGCCTCAGCATCTTCTAGTTGTGGTGAGTTGGGATTCCCCATNTGGTAAGCTTCTGTTTTATGCTGGTTTCTGTGCTAGTTACTCTGGAAGAGAAAAAGGGGATAAAGTGATAAATGCACAATCTGAAGATATTTAAGATTTTTTTTCAGTTAAACTAAAGGTCCAAGAAACATAAAAATTAAATAACACTTGGTTATGTATGAAGTTTATTGTCTTTATGAAAAAAGATTGTGGTTATATGAAATATAGACAGCCCTAGAAAATCTAGGACAGATGGTTTTTATGTGGTTTCAAACAGTTCTTGCCTTAGGGAAGTTGACGTTCTAGCCGAGGAAATAAGATACACACACAAATCTAACCTGTAAAAGGAGCAGTGCTCAGCTCTAGCAGATTGATTTTTTTTAAATTAAAAATGGATAGTTTCATGTTGTTTTGAGATCTGCTTTATACAAACAAACAAAAAACTTCAGTACTCTTTCACCTTCTCTTCTTTATAATTTTTTCTCTCAGCTTCAATGTTTCTTTTACAAAACTGAAATCTGGGTTCATCAGGATGAGTAATACATTGAACTCTTACATTCCATACACAGGTATTGTATTAATATCTACCACATGCCAGGCAGTGGACTAGGTGCTGATTAGGGGATGAGATGCCTTTCACCTGGACAGTACTGCAAAAACTGAGGATGGATTTATACTTGACACAGCTGTGTCTGCTACAGAGAGAGAAGAAAGTACAGTGAATTGTCACAACAAGGCTAATGATTACTCTGAAGTGCAGTTGGAGAGCCTGGGTGTCATTTTTTTAAGTCCTCAAAAGACCTTTATTTGATTTTTTTCTGCTTGTGCCTTGGTTAGCCTTAGCATCAGATGGAAGCAATTTTATATTTCAAGAAAGAAGTGAAAGAAAGGGAAGGAAACCCTTAAAGGTCAAAGACTCCAATCCTCTGTTCGCAACCACTGTGCCATGTCAATTATAGAAGAGTCAAAAAATTTTGCTTTGACTATAGATTTCTCTGTGCTGATGGTCACTGGTGCCTCTAAAGCTCTTGGAAATAGTTTGGATACAATAAGATTTTTTTCTTTTTTCCTGAAAAAGGGAAACAGTCTTGCTAAACAACATTTTTTTTTGAACGATATTGATTTATCAACAGATCCATGTGTCTTTTCTTCAGCATCCCCCAGGGAGAGTCCAGGTTATTTTTAAGAAAGACAGCAGAGAAAGCGGAAGAAGAAGGCTGCCAATCAAGAGGCTTCTGAAAGAAAGGAGCTGCAAGGAAGACTGCGCACAGCCTCAGCATCTTCTAGTTGTGGTGAGTTGGGATTCCCCATTTCTTCATTCTTCTTCTGGATATAACATGGAGAAAAATGTCAACAACTGGCCTCTTTCTACAGAAAGATGAGGAGTAGTGCCGTTCAAAGTAGGTGAAGGCTATCAGTTTAGGGTTAACACATGGCGGCGCTGGTGGTTGCTGGGGTGGCAAGTAGTAGGTGATGACCTCTCACGCATCAAAGACTGAAAACCAGATGCCAAAGCAGGAGTTCATTGCAAGGGATCTGGAATGCAAGTTGAGACTTCAGTTCAGTTCAGTCCCTCAGTCCTGTCCGAATCTTTGTGACCCCATGGACTGCAGCACGCCAGGCTTCCCCGTCCATCATCAACTCCCGGAGCCTACTCAAACTCATGTCCATCGCATTGGTGATACCATCCAACCATCTCATCCTCTGTCGTCCCTTCTCCTCCCACCTTCAGTCTTGAAGACTGAAGTTGAGACTTGGCCCGAGGAATAATTCTGTGAGGTGGTCTCTGTCCCAGTAACTTGTTCTGTCTCTGCTGCAGTAGGTGATGGGACAGAGTTTTCAAGCATGTCCGTGTATTTTCCTGTTACGCTTGCTCCTGGCTTCAGCTGGCCTCACTCAGGGTCCTCTGTAACCCAGAGCAGTGTTGGGAGGTTCTTTCTTCTAGAGTGGATGTTGATTGAATCAGTTGCTATCCAGAGGCTAACCAGTGACTCTCGGGAGGCTTTCAGATGGAGGAATCTTCACAGAGATGGTAGCTGTCAGCTGAGACAAGCCATCTTGATCTCACAGACATTCGAACCAGGAAATCCACAGGAACATTGTTAGTTGAGATGGTTGTCAGAACTGAAATGGCTGGTAGTCATGCGGATGTGGTCTTCCTTTGAGATGGTTGTTTGAAACTGAAACAACCTAATCTAGATTAACTATTATAGAGAGATAGTAAAAATTGGTTTGATTTCTATCCTCTAGTTCCTGCACTGGTCAATGAAATTGCTCACTTTTTTTTTCTTTTATAGAGCTTTCCCTAGAAACTCAATATTTTTTGATCAAGACTTTATGCTCTTAAAAGTGATTGAGCAGGTTTTGCTTTATACATGGCATACACCTATCAATACTTATTAACTTAAAACAAATTGAAAAATATTTTATTAACATATTTAAAAATAATAAATATTCTCTATGCTAATATAAATAACATTTACTTTATGTAAAAAAAAATGATACTTTCCAGAAAGAAAAGCAGTGAGTAGAGCCCCATCATTTTATTTTTGCAAATCTTCTGGATGTTGGGCTTAATAGAAGACAAGTGAATTGTCACATATATATTCAATCTGTTGCCATATGTTCTTTTGATTGAAGTATATGGAGAAATTCCAGCTGTCCACAACTTGGAGGTGGAAAAAAGGAGAATTTTAATAGTCTTTTTAGATAGTTGTGGCTATTCTGCTTTGACGCTATTTCAAAATTTGACAAGTGATAAATTCTTAAAGATTAATTGCAAAATAGGCTCTAATATCATATCAATGGATGTTTAATAATCTGTTGTATTACAATCCATTGGTCTGCATTACCTTTTGAATAGACCTTTACCCATACTTGATTATATAGCCTTAGGTCTTGGTCATTTGTTGAAAATATTGGCTTACTGAGTTACTTGGATTTTAAAATATACATTTCATTCTAAAACATGAAAAAGCCACATTCATGAATAGTAACAGTGGTCTCATCAGGAAAGTCTTTAAGATCAAGGTCATTGTAATGGACATATTTTCCATAATTCCCCTTTTTTGCTGCAAGGCTGCAATGTTATCATTAGAAACAAATGCAGTCCATTTTCCTCAAATCAACTGGCTGACTTCAGTTTTGAGGAAAGATTTGATAAAATACTCAAGTCTAAAGAACCACTTTGTCTTCAGTCATTCTTTCCAGTGCATATGATGTTTCAGAAAGAAGCAGCTAGTTTCAGTTGCAACTTAATTGTAAGAGTGCTTTTTCTCAAGACAGTCATTGCATTAGATATGCAACAGAAGAGCCTTATGAGTGCTTCCCATTTCAGCACATAGAGTATTAAGCAGTATATCCAGGAGCTGACATTTAGTAAGAGTAAGAGTATTGCTTCAAGGACATTCTTAAGTGGAATAGGCTTGTTTTTGCAAATGCATGTTGGTGAAGAATAGGATGACACTGGTGCGGTCTGACGCCGCTCACTGCCTTGGTTTACTGTAAGGCACCAGCTGTGTTATCCACTGTTGCTTTTATACCCTCAGTGCAAATGTCAACACAATGAAATTGACAAAGAAGGCCTTAGTTTTATTATGAAAATAGTTTTGACCCTGTGGGTCCCCTGAAAGTGTTTCACAAAGTCCCTGAAAATCACGTGGGGACCCTAGGATTCTGTGGGCCACACTTTGAGAACTGCTATATCTGCCCTAGGTTTTAGTACGTTGACCTTTAAGCTTTTGCGTTGCATCACACTGTCAATTACTTGAGATCGGATGACAAGAATGAAGGGATTAAAAGACATACAATGTGTGTGTGTGTGTGTGTGTGTGTGTGTTTTTCCCAAAAGCACATTATTGAAAAGTTAAGGGAGATGCTAAGAGGCTAAATAGATTTCCTTGAGTATTTTCTGTTCCAATCTTCTCTAAACTCTACTGTGTAACTTTAAGTAAATATCATGTCAGCTGTTCCAAGGTATATGGCACCATAAACGTAGGAGAAAGATTGTCTGTCAGTGAGAGAAACAGAATCAGCTTCACACAAACATGTGCATTTCAGGGGGAATTAGAAAAAAGCCATAGAATTATAGAATATGTGATCTCTGTGTTACAGATGAATGACTAGAAAAGGTAAATGATTAGGACAGGTGGGTAAATAATCACAGTGCAGAAAAGGAAAATGTTCTTTAAATTCTAGGAGGTCTTAAAGCCTGACTGGACTATAAAAATCTGGATGGATAGTTAAGATTTGGAGAGGAAGAAGATTAACTTAAGCTCATTCATTAGTGCATACTTGTTAAATTCACAATATTGGCAAAAAAGAGAGAAGTCTTTAAAATTACACATGATGGAAAAATGCCTTCACAATATTGTATTATAAAGAAAAAAGTCAAATGTTAACATTCTCTATAAAAGAATGACATTTTGGTGTATGTGATTGAATCTAGACCATGGAAATAGTCATTTTGGGGATTTGTTTTTTAAAAATAAAAGATCCTTGAAGTGACATCCACTCTAATAAAAGTGTCAATTAAATTTATTTTTAAAATCTTTCCCAAACCATGGAGTGTGACGTTCATGCAAAGTTATCTCTACCCTCACTCTGAAAATAGAAGGTAGTTTTGGAGAAATCTTATTTCATAATATTTTATCCGAGAATACTGCAACCTACCTGTATATTTTGCTCCAAGTAAAGTGTTTTTTCTAGTACTTTTTTTTAAGTATGCTGCTGCTAAGTCACTTCAGTCGTGTCTGACTCTGTGTGACCCCATAGATGGCAGCCCACCAGGCTCCCCCATCCCTGGGATTCTCCAGGCAAGAACACTGGAGTGGGTTAAGTATAGTTATATACAATTCTCCTATTTTTTCCATCCGTAAAACTGCCACAATCCACAATGGCTTTCATATCTTAAGTATTTCTCACACAATTAGAAGTGATGGCATACAGTATAGAGAGAATGAGATAGAATTTACTAGTAGACTCTTAAGTGTACGAATATTTGTGGGTATGCTCAGTAATTATTTATACACAAATATGTTAATAATGTATAGAATAAGAAGATACACAAAATGTTAACTGGTTTTCTCTGAGAGTGGGCAAGGTGGTAGTTTGTAATTATAAAGAACTTTACCACTCTTCCATTTCTATGGTATTTGGTTTTTTTGAATAAGTATATATCCCTTCACAAATCAGAAAAGATACTTANTAATTATTTATACACAAATATGTTAATAATGTATAGAATAAGAAGATATACAAAATGTTAACTGGTTTTCTCTGAGAGTGGGCAAGGTGGTAGTTTGTAATTATAAAGAACTTTTCCACTCTTCCATTTCTATGGTATTTGGTTTTTCTGAATAAGTATATATCCCTTCACAAATCAGAAAAGATACTTAAAAATAAAGGTAACATTGCATTTTGTTTAGAATAAAAACTTTGGAAAGCTGGAAGTAGAGAGAAGAGAGGAAAAAATCATAATCAAGTTGGAAAGATAAGACATATAAAAGTAACTAGAATTTACAGTAGTAGAGTTACACATTTATTGGTATTCCAGGACTCACTTTGACATCAGAAACTATTTCTTTTTTTGGCTTTATTTTTAGAAGCTATTTCTAATAATAAGATTAGAAATTACCTTTTTCTACATTAGAGTCATGGTGCCAAGTACAAATTTCACTCCCAGATGATTCTTCTGTCTTTTTGAATGAATAAAGGTGTGAAGTCAGGATGGAAAAGTCAAATGCTATGAGAGGTTTGTTTCAGTGTATACTATTGGTAAACATTTTGCTTATCTCTGTTTGGAAATACTATGAGACCAGTTTGGGTTGGCGGGGACACTCCTTCCCCTCTCCCCTGTAAATGGACGAAACCATCTCATTTCTGAGACTCTCTTCACCCTACAGAATGATGGCATCTTCTTTTCCACAGTCAGAGTGGCAGGTAGGAACCGGATATCTCAAAAGGCTTCACCTGCACAGAAATAAGAGAAGAAAGTGCCTCAGTTGCCAAATGATCCTAACAAAACCTCCAGGAGGAAAGTGGGCTGGCCTTCTCCAAAGCTGGGGGCAGGAAGAGGCATAAATAGGAAGGGACATTGAGAGACCCTGGGTCCACACTGAGGGACTCTACTCACCAGAGAAGCAGATTTTCCATTCCTCTGTCCTATTATTGAAGGAAGAGAGACCGCTTTCTCAAAACGTTTTGTCTATGTTGGGGGTGGCCACATACTCCCACTTCCCCAGGACAGTCCTGTTAGCTCCTGTTTCCTTGGCATAATTTTTTTTTTTTTTTTTTAAAGTTATATTACTTATTTTTAAATTAATTAATTATTTAAAAATTTTTTATTTCTTTTTTGGTCTGCGTCAGGTCTTATTTGCAGCATGCAGGATCTTCAGTCTTTATTCTGGCATGTGGACTCTTTCATTGCAGCATGTAGAATCTAGTTCCCTGACCAGGAATTGAACCTGAGTGCCCTGAATTGGGAATGTGGTGTCTCAGCCACTGGACCACCAGGGAAGTCTCTCCTTGGTGTAATTATTAAGTCTCCTCTTTTACTCAAATGCATCCTGAAAGATCAGCCATATGGCACCATTGTTATGGCTGAACTGTTGGGGAAAATATCTTTGGGGACGTGGCAGACTATTGACTGGTTGGCAAAATGGTCCTTTTGTCACCTTCCAGTACAGAGACAAGGAGAGTGAAATTCTTTCACAGCCTTCTTGTAGCTAGGATCAGCCATATTTTACTGTTTGAGCCAAAGAGAACTTTCCGGGAAAGTTCTCATCATTGTTGAATATGGATGTGATACCTGGAGTTGCAAGGCTTTCCTGGTGGCTCAGTGTGGTAAAGAATTCATCTGCCAATGTAGGGGATGCAGGTTTGATCTCTGGGTTGGGAAGGTCCCCTGGAGGAGGAAATGGAAACCCAATCCAGTTTTCTTACTTGGGGAAATTCCAAGGTCAGGAGGAGCCTGGAAGGTTACAGTCCATGGGTGTGCAAAAGAATTGGACACATCTCAGTGACTAAACAACATCAACAGTCTGGAGTTGCAATGGTCATCTTGAAACGGAATGAAAGGTCAAGGAGAGCTTAGAGACCCAAGCCCTAAACAGCTGTCAGCTAATTCTGAGAACAAATGACAACTCTTGCAGTTATATTTTCTGTTACTTTGACCTAAAGTCATTCCTGCTTTACACAATGGGTTGTTTCTTTTCCTTCTTTTAAATTACTCCATCAGGTGTGTTAAGCCTGGAAATCTACCTCTCTTTTCGACATGCAGTTTACCGTCCTTTGGTGACGCTGACTCAATCCTTTTAGTATCTTCCCATTTACAGGCCCTGTGTACAAACACCAACACACACAATGATTGGCAGAGCAAAGACAGGGTGTGCAGAGTGAGAATTAGGGGAACTGGAGGGAAGTAACAAGTTTATCTTCTTTTATCAGAGGTAGTTCTTATTTTGAAAACACAACATTCATTTTCTGAGAACTCTAAGGACTGTGTATTTGGCAAGGACTATCCATTTTTCATCTTCCTCACTAATGTCTTAAGGGATAGAAAAGATAAATCTGAATGTCATCAGGATACATATGGAGCTGAGAGCCTCGGTAACTAATTAAGTCCTCTCCCAAGACCCACTGGGATGTCTCAGTTCAGAGATGGAGGCCACCCCCCACCCCACCGATGTCCTTTTTTCCCTAGGAGTCAAAAGACCCCAAATTATCTTGTGTTAATGAGAGTGGTCTAAGAAGGCTAAAGTACTTCTTGCAACCCCCACATCATGCTGGCTATATGGTCAGGCCCTGGATCTCTGATAATGATTCCCATAAGGATTTAGGGATTTGATTGTACTGCTACTAAGGAAGCAAAATTCCAATCACAGCAAGCCCTAAAGCAATTTAAGTTTGGCAACTAGCCCCAAAGAGAATTCACTTGAACCTTGCCAGAAATAGGACTGTCATTTTCCGGAAGCTTAAAGGAAGATAAAAGTAATTTGGGAAACAGAGAGTGCTTTGAAAGGTTCTCCTTTGCCTTCCTGAGGTTCCCTGAGTCCAACAGCGTGGTAGTTTTTAAAAGAATCTATTAATTTGATTCTATGTTTTGCCAAAGGGTCCTCTCCATCTCTTACTAGCTTCTTTTCATAACCCACATTGAGAACCTGATGGGAAGTTATCAGTGCTTCTACCAAGTCTGTTCCTGTTCCCACAACATTTCCTGCCAGAATCAAGCCAAAATGATTCCAGAATCCATTGTATAAGACTAAAGAAGTGTCTTTCTGCTCACATCTGACAGCTGGCATCGGCTTTGATGACTGATCAGCAAAACAGACAGAACTCACACTTTTGTCAACTTCTTTTGTTTTTTTAACTTGAAAGCTAGATGGACACTAAAAGAGATGATTCTACATTTTTGGGTGGGGAAAGTGCATTAATCTAGACATACAATTCATTCCCCTAAAGAAAGGAGGACAGTTACCAAATGGCCTATTTTTTTTTCATGATTTGAAATTTTCTCTAAAAAAGGATAAATATACCTAAAAAATTTCAAATCTGGTCACAGAGGATAGAGTCCTTCTAGCCCACATCTCTTCTTTGTTATGTATCTGTTGGTTTATGTGTGTGCTGATTTTTGGCTGTGCTGGGGCTCCGTCGATCTGCACGGCTTTCCGTAGTTGCAGCGAGTGGGGGCTGCTCTCTAGTTCCGGTGCATGGGCCCCTGGCGGCAGTGGCTTTTCTTATTGTGGAGCACAAGTTCTAGGCATTCAGGCTCAGTTGCCCCAAGGCATGCGGGATCTTCCCAGAACAGGGAGAGAACCCACGTTCCCTACATTGGCAGGTGGATTCTTAACCACTGGACCACCGGGAAGTCCCCATATCTCTTGACACACCTCCCACTAGCTAACTTTTCAGGAAAAATTAAGAATCACTGATTTTTAAAATTGGATTCACAGGTCTAAGCAGCACCTTCCTGTGCAACTCTGTTTTCCTGCTTGATTGAAACAGAGTGAAACATTTGCAATTTTGGATATTCTCTGTTTCAGCTAGGGGGTGGTACTAGAGTCTGCTAGCCCATGGAGATTAAAAATGGGATTCACTGGGCAGTAGCTAACCAAGAACCAGAATGGACCCGGCCACCCACAAAGGTGAAATCAGATTCTGTTTCAGCAGCAAGTCCAATAGCGACAAGGAAATAAATTATTCCAGTTTTGCTCCAGGATAAAAGCAAACATTTGTTTCATTGATTTTTGCAGAGCAGAAGGTGGTATTTCACAATTTTGCAGTTTCTACAGCAACTTTCTAGTATTAGCTACATATCTATAAATCCTCTGTTCTTTGGAAGACAATTATTCTTTATATGGCAGATGGCATTCTATTAGATTATCATTGTGACAGCAACAGATAATGACACAATTTCTCAATAAAAAGGACCCATTTGATAAATTTTCCAAGATGACTATATTCTTGCTTTCTAAGGAAATAAAGATTCTTTATCAATTTGTTTCTATTAAATTGAATTTGGTTGTGAGTAGGTAGGCATCTTCCTCAAATTGTAGAGATAGGGACAAGCAATATACATTGAAATAGAAATTAAATTTTCTTAGAGAATTTGTTTTACTTGTATCTATGCATTCTGTCAGCTTATTTCCCAAAGTATTTGTCTTTATTTTTCTATCCTGCCCTTTGAGTTTCTAATGGAAATCAGAAGTAAGTAGAAGACTAATGTTGAGTTGATTGATGATAGTAAAAATTAAGATTTATTGGCAGATGGTAGAGGAGGCGGTCAAAAGATTCAGAGAAGTGGGAATATGACAGTGGGTAAACCATTAAGGTCAGAAAATCCAATACCTGACGGTATTCTGTGGG
Source organism: Raphicerus campestris (assembly GCA_006410735.1). Classification (NCBI taxonomy): domain Eukaryota; kingdom Metazoa; phylum Chordata; class Mammalia; order Artiodactyla; family Bovidae; genus Raphicerus; species Raphicerus campestris. The sequence goes on along the minus strand of SJYW01006985.1, from coordinate 488,238 downwards.
AGAGTACAGAAGACATTCAGTTTTCTCAAGTAACAATGAATCACAGAAGCTCAGCAATTCTGTAGATCAGGCAGACAGTAGGAGATGTTGTTATAGAACTGGACTCCTAACAGAAGTGGGGGTAATAAAAATCTGAAGTATTAGAGTCCAAGGGGCAGTATAACCATCAGAAGAAAGGAAAAACAACTATGACAATGAATAGCAAAATCTGAGTTGCAGCCAAGGGTCTCAATCTGCAGAGAGCTATGCATATTCTGAATGAGAACTGTCTTCTTAGAGGCAAGACAGGTAGGCAGCCAACAAGGATACTAGTTAATGTAAACAGTTAAAATAAACTAAGAATAGTGACTTCCCTGGTGGTCCAGCGCTTAAGACTCCACCTTCTGAATGCAGAGGCAGGCTTGATCCCTAGTCAGGGAACTAGATCCTTATGCTTCAGCTGAGATTCTGATAAGATTCCATATGCTGCAACTAAAACAGGGTACAACCAGATAAATTCAAAATAAATAAGTAACCGAAGGATAAGTGATCAGGAAGCTAAGGGTAATCACCCCAACAAAACTCAAGACCCACTGCCCAGTTTTTGGACCTATGCCTCAAAGTTTTTGGACCTCAGAGGTTTTTGGACCTCAGACTCAAGACTCATTGACTGGAGGAGAGGCGAAGACAGCTCTGTGTTACATTTAATCAGCAGTAATTCTCAGCCTCTTGATCAAATGGATCTACAGACATTTACTAAGATATCTTGCATCAAGGAAAATGGAATACCTAGATTTTTGAGGATTGTTGGGCACAGAGTCTGATTCTTATTGGTGCTTGGAGATCCAAAGTGTCCCCATGACCTCCTTTGGCTGTGAATGGAGCCTCATCTCAGGACTGGCTTACTGTGAGTCCATGTGGTCTGTGAACTCACACAGATGTTATTTCCTTGATCCATGAATGTATAATTCAAAGGAACAGAGTTGGCAGTTGGCAGAACTCTCATGTGGGGTAACGGAGAAGGCAGTGGCACCCAACTTCAGTACTCTTGCCTGGCAAATCCCATGGACGGAGGAGCCTGGTGGGCTGCAGTCCCTGCGGTTGCGAAGAGTCGGACACGAACGAGCGGCTTCACTTTCACTTTTCACTCGCATGCATTGGAGAAGGAAATGGCACCCCACTGCAGTGTTCTCGCCTGGGGAATCCCAGGGATGGGGGAGCCTGGTGGGCTGCCGACTATGGGGTAGCACAGAGTGGGACACGACTGAAGCGACTTAGCAGCAGCAGCGTGTGGAGTAAGAGATCTCATAGAAGGGAAGGCCAATTGGAAATCTCCAAACCTGAGCTCTCTTCCAAGCTCCCTACCCCTGGCCTGGGTAGTAAATCAGAATAAATACCATATCCTGTGGGGGATAGTCATGCAACTCTTAATTCAAACAACCAAGTAGTAAGCGCAAATGGGCTTACTGGATGTAGGATATTTTGCAGTGGGCTCTGCTGGATGTAGGATATTTTGCAGTGGGCTCTGCTGGATGTAGGATATTTTGGGGGAGCAAATTAATACAGCCTCTGCCATGTGCTAGGCAGCCATTTATCTAGCAGTTGTGTTATTTTTCCATCCCTCTTTGAAAAAAGTCTGAGAAGCTGTCTACATTCAAATGAGATATAGAAGAGTATAGATTTAGTTTAGGGTCTTCCCTCAGATCAGGTATTCCCCCACATATTGGGGACAATATTCTAGTTACTACTGATGTAACAACCATCCCCAAACTTAGGGTTATACCAATAAAAAAATGAAATGAAACCCTGGTTTTATCCTAGTGAAACTCAAGTTGGACTCTGACCTATAGAACCATCAGATAATAAATTCATGTTGTTTTAAGTAACAACAACAACAACAACAACAAAAAGACCATTTAGTGTTCTAGAACATTCTGCTCACCAGTTCTGTGGGTTAGTCATTTGGACTGAACACAGTGGGGATAGTTTGTCTCTGTCCCACGTTTTTTAGGGGCTAAGCTGGGAGTGTCTCAATGGTTAGAGACTAGAATCACCAGAAGGCATCTCTCTCTGTGTTTGGTAATGGATGCTCAACTTTGCAAAGGACCTCATCCATTGTCCAACCAATGGATGTACATGCGGCCTCTTCATTGAATCTCCCTCTGTGATGGTGTGGGCTTC
>SJYW01006985.1:473893-485573 GCA_006410735.1 Raphicerus campestris | reverse complement strand
CAGGGAGCAGGTGCGTGATGAGAGACTAAAGAGATTTCACCTTGATCTGGAAAGAAGAGGACTCAGAGGCAATATAATTGAGAGCTTGAAGTCCTGAGTGAGATGATGAAGGGAGGCGGCTCTGGGGAAGGCAGCAGGGCCCGGGGTGGAGAGGTCTGGTGCTGGTGCCCACCTCTGCAGGGGCGTGTCACTTACTCCCCAGGGCTGTGGTTTCTCCGTTTATGACGTGGATAGTGTGACTGTACCTGTACCTCACAGTGGACTCAATTCTAGAACACCAAAATATATAGCTCTCTTAAAACTTTGCATACATTTAAGGACCAGTTAGAGGAGAATTAGCTCATTAACTCAAGTTCAGTAACTCCAGTTGTATGGACTGAACATATAAATAGGTTTTAAAAAGTGTATAGAGATATCTCATTTGTTGTGAAAGGCTGGTATGTTCTTTGAAGCCATGAATTTTGAATCATTGAGGATGTCAAAGTTCAAATAGGGCCTGCCTGTCCTTTTTTTTTTTTTTGTCTTAAAAATACAGACTCTTCCACATAGTCTTTGTAGAAGAGTCTTGGAAAAAATCAGCTCAGTGGACCAAGGCTTCTTAATTGAAGTCTCTTTGGTGTTCAGTAAACTGTCATGTATGGGTGTGAGAGTTCGACTTTGAAGAAAGCTGAGCGACGAAGAATTGGTGCTTTTGAACTGTGGTGTTGGAGAAGACTCCTGAGAGTCCCTTGGACTGCAGGGCGATCCAACCAGTCCATTCTGAAGGAGATCAGCCCTGGGTGTTCTCTGGAAGGAATGATGCTAAAGCTGAAACTCCAGTACTTTGGCCACCTCATGTGAAGAGTTGACTCATTGGAAAAGACTCTGATGCTGGGAGGGATTGTGGGCAGGAGGAGAAGGGGACGACAGAGGATGAGATGGCTGGATGGTATCACTGACTTGATGGATGTGAGTCTGAGTGAACTCCAGGAGTTGGTGATGGACAGGGAGGCCTGGCGTGCTGCGATTTATGGGGTCGCAAAGAGTCGGACACAACTGAGCGACTGAACTGAACTGAAATTGTCATTTGTGACATTTTCTTTCTGGTCATCACCATGGAGTTAAATGTGGTGTCTTCTGTATTACTGTCTTGTTCATTTCCCTAGAACGGGTCTTCCTCCCTGCTCCCCAGACCTAGTGCTAAACACACAGATGCCAAATAAGTGTTTTCCCATTGATATGACACTTAAAACTGTGTGAAACGAGGCTTGAAGGACTTCCTGGCCTTTGCTTTGTTACTATGCTGTATGGTTATCTACATTTTACAGGTGGGGAGTTAGGCCAGGGAAGCTGAGGGCTGTTTGAGGTTGTACTGCTAGGAGGTGCAGGGTTAGAATCCTGACGCGAGTGCTTCAACCCCCCACGACTCCAGACCACCCTGCACTGCTGCCTCGAGAGACCCCGAGCTGTATCCTCAAACATTGCGACTTGGGCTTCCCTGGTAGCTCAGCCTGTAAGGAATCTGCCTGCAATGCAGGAGATGTGGGTTCGATCCCTGGGTTGGGAAGATCCCCTAGAGAGGGGAATGGCAACCCACTCCAGTATTCCTGAGAATTCTATGGAGAATTCCATAGATAGGAGTCTCGTGGGCTACAGTCCATGGGGTTGCGAAGAGTCCGACAGGACTGAGCAACTAACACTTTCACTTTCAAATATTGCAACATCTCATGCTTAATCTACTTTGTTAAGCTTGGTATACTACTAAACTAATGTATTTATTTACTGTTATGCTTGCATCCTGAAGTTGATAAGGGGTACATTTTAAATCCTATTTTGTAGTGAAGCCATTGAACCAAAATCTATGTAATATCGAAGGGGGAAAAAGTGGAAAAATTGTGACGAATTAAGCAAAAAGCTTTGTTTCTTTCAGAGTTGAGACACAGTTGAAATATACTACAGACCAATTTTTTTTAAAAAACATTTTTTCCCTGGTTAATAGAAGTGACCATTTTGTTAAGAAATATTTCTTTTTCTTTTTCTTGTTCACCCTAGGATTGCCCCTCTTATTTATCAGATATTCCGATAGGCAACACATTACCTAAGGAGCCTTTTAAAAGCTTTCACTTAAACTGGAAGATATGAGATAGTTTTATATAGTTCCTGCAAAAAGTGCTTTATTAGTTTCTTTGAGAATTGGGACCCAGTTGAAATGTACTACAGATTTTAAAAAAATCCTTTACCGGAGAAAGAAACAATATGCAGTATTTATTAAATGCTTATTGCATAATTGAAGGTTTGCCTTGCTTTTAGTTTCTTGATAATGCTTCTTATCAAACTAATGTTAGCTTTTTCTGATTGAAGCCTGGATCCAGAAATGACGTAGAAATATAGAAAGCCTAGGCATGGTGGAAATTGTGCTCGGATACTTCTTTCTTAGCTGTACCATCACATCTTTTTGTGATGCACTAGAGGGATTTTTGTTAGGTTGCAACCTTACCATCTGTCCTGCATCTGATTTGTAGAGTCTGACATGCAAAGTCTCACCTGCCAGGAGGTTCATAATACCTGTAATGGAGGAAATACTTAGCTGAAAAGGAACTGATACACGTACATTCTAAAAATAATCTCTAACAGAAATTGATATATGATCTTTTTTCAGATTGCTTTTAAAATTTCACTTGGGAGATTTAGTCACGATTTTTTTCGTAATTTGACTTTAATTGGTGAAACAAGCAGGCGGTTTGCAAAGCTGGTGGTGACTTTTTTGTTTTGTTTTTGTTTGACACTATACTTTACACTTTACAGTGGGACTAGTAAAGATTCATAAACTTTAGCTTGTGTTTGAGGTNATTTGACTTTAATTGGTGAAACAAGCAGGCGGTTTGCAAAGCTGGTGCTGACTTTTTTGTTTTGTTTTTGTTTCACACTATACTTTACACTTTACAGTGGGACTAGTAAAGGTTCATCAACTTCAGCTTGTGTTTGAGGTTTCTCAGACCTTCAGGATAAATTAGAAATAAATCATCAGCTCTTTTTTAAGGCACTTACTGTTTGACTTGATAGAAATTCTCCTTGCAGCTCTTGTCCCTTGGTCTTTTGTTGGTGTTTGCCATTGCCACTAAGGAATAACTAGAAATTGAAAACGAAATTTAACTTAACTTTCTTCGTAAAAACTAAAANTAAAGGCACTTACTGTTTGACTTGATAGAAATTCTCCTTGCAGCTCTTGTCCCTTGGTCCTTTGTTGGTGTTTGCCATTGCCACTAAGGAATAACTAGAAATTGAAAACGAAGTTTAAATTACCTTTCTTCGTAAAAACTAAAACTTCTCAAGGAAGGAGACTAGAACTATGAAATAGGGTGACATTTGAATAATACATGTGTATCTTTTGATTTTGCTTTATCTTACTATAAATTCAAACTCATTTGTTTGGCAACTGAACTATGTATAAGCAGTAAGTAAATGCAAATGATAGTAAATATAATTTAAAACTAGATCCTAAAATAGAATACTGATCATTTTTCAGGAACAATTGTTAGTGATTTACAATTGTTAGAAAAGCAGCATCCTCTTGATGAGTTTTGAATAATGTATCTTGGAATTCTTTTCCCTTTCTTTTTATACTGGAAGGATCCATAGATTAAAACAAAGATGAATGTCTTTACAATTATTTTTAACATGTATGCAGTGATGTATGTATCTCTTAAAAAAAAGAAAGATCTTTTCTGGAGGCCCCTAGCTGGGCAACATAATACAAAAGAGGACCTATGAAATACATGTTGCAACTTTTTACTCTTAGATACTGCAGACTGTAAATTTACTATGTCAGATTACCATAGCAATTTCTAAATGCTTTCTTTTCACTTCCGTCCTTACTTAAATACTGTGTTTGAAGTAAGTCTGTCTATAAACTCACTTGCATAGGACTGGCTTAATAGAAAAGTAGGGACTCTGAATCAGAAGATTGGGACTTGAGTCTTGCTTTACTGTTTTAACATGGACAGATTTTTAAACTTCTGTAAGCTTCCAATTCCTCATCTATAAATCAGGGACAAGAATTCTGCTTCATGGAATTTTTTGAGATTAAATGAAAATACGTGTAAGGCATCCAGCATATATAGTAGGTGGCCAGATCAGCAAAATATTAGTCCCTTTCTCTTCACTTAATTACCCAACATAAATAGAAGTATGTGCTTGTTAATTACGTGAAGATTCCCAATATTTTATTGTATTTTGAAATGTGAATAGGGTAGAGCTTAGGTTATACATGTTCATAAGAGTTTTAAAAAAATATTCCATATTTCCCCCTGATTATAAAAATAACCCATGTTCAGTATGGAAGATTGGGAAGATACTGAAGACTATATAAAGAGAAATGACTCTTTATATAGTTCTAAAGAGAATCACTGTTACTATTTTGATATAATGTTTTGACTTTCATCCTGCTTCCTGGATATGTTTGTCTGTGCACACACTTATACACATACACACCCTCACACACGTATTTATGATCTTTTATAGTTCCTTTCATTTTGGAGGAATCCATCGATTAAAGGAAGGATAGTTAGTATTAGCTGCTCAGTTGTGTCTGACTCTTTTTAGCCCGTGGACTGTATAGCCCACCAGGCTTCTCTGTCTTCGGAATTCTCCAGGCAAGAATACTGGAGTGGGTTGCCATGCCCTCCTCCAGGGTCTTCTCAGCCCAGGGATCAAATCCAGGTTTCCCACTTTGCATGCAGATTCTTTACCATCCGAGCCACCAGGGAATAAATGAACTTAAAATTATTTTTAACATGTATGCATTGCTGTGTGCATTTCTTTTAAGTAGTCTTTCCCAGGGACACTTAGCTTCTTTTTAAAAGAATAGTTTGTTTTTTGGGTTTTCTTATCTACCTACATGTATATATTTTTTATTATGGGAAAGTTCAAACATGTGAAAACAAGAGTAGATAAAAAAAGTATAAGGAGTCCCTCGTGTGCTTGTCTACCAGTTTTAACAGTTACCAAGTCCTGGCCAATCTTGTTTCATCCCTTTCCCCACCTTTCCCATTATATTTTGAAATGATTTCTAGACATGTTTAACTTCCAATATTTCCATAGTAGTGTTCAGTCCCCAGTTCAAACAAAATAACCAGTGTTTTCCCTTTTTCAGAAAGCGAGTGCTTATGGCAGTGGGATGAGATTTTGGGAGAATTCTACATTCATTCATTCATTTTTTTATTTTTTAGTGACCCACCCTGACTGTTTAACTGTTTTCTTAACCATGATACAGAGATAATAGAATTTGCTACCAGTCATATACTCTTTGCATATAATTCTTGTTAAATAAATACTAGTTTATGGAATGATTGGTACAGAATTCACGTTCTACTGAAGATCTTTAATACCATTTAAAATTGTGTGGTGATTCCTTAATTACTTAAGTAGAAGGAAAACGTGGAATGTTGTCACATCTTATGAGTAGCCAGATTGTTAATATAAGAAATATTTTCCTTACTGATAACTTTAATTCTCCACCCAAAACACCACCCCAACTGTTAGGGAAATTATTTCATGCTTAAATTTACTTGCCTAGGCTTTTCATATTTTTAAAAAACTGCTTTTTGATTTTTAGGGAGAATTACTCAGCCTGTATTCTTCAATGTTTATATTTTAAAATTGTTATTATAGAACATTTCAAACATACATAGAAATAGAATTAAATAAAAAAATACCAAGTGTCCAGTTAACAGTTGTCACCCTTGTTTCATCCATACTCAAATCTACTACCTCTGACTCAGCCTTCATTGTTTTGCAGCATATTTGACATTCTGCCATTTCATTTGTTAAATAACTACACTTCAGTATGCTATTCAGAGAAGGCACTGGCACCCCAGTCCAGTACTCTTGCCTGGAAAATCCCGTGGACAGAGGAGCCTGGTAGGCTGGAGTCCATGGGGTCGCTGTGAGTCAGACATGACTGAGTGACTTCACTTTCACTTTTCATTTTCATGCATTGGAGGAGGAAATGGCAACCCACTCCAGTGTTCTTTGCCTGGAGAATCCCAGGGATGAAGGAGCCTGGTGGGCTGCTGTCTATAGGGTCGCACAGAGTCGGACATGACTGAAGCAACTTAGCAGCAACAATATGCTATTTGTGAAGATAGAATTTCAACTTGTAGAAGTATTATAGCTATACAGAGCTCAGTATTTCAAACTAGAATACAAAAGATGCCAGCAGGCAATTCATGATTACTTACATGATTCCTGTTGTTAATACTTTGTTCTATTAAAGTGTTATGAAAGAGGCATAGGATAGATTGGGCTTCCCTGGTGGCTCAGTGGTAAAGAATCCACCTGCCAGTGCATGAGCCAGAGTTCAGTCCCTGGCTCGGGAAGATCCCCTGGAGAAGGACATGGCAACCCCCTCCGGTATTCTTGCCTAGGCTCATTGGCAGAGGAGCCTGGCGGACTGTGGTCCATGGGATTTCAAAAGAGTCTGACACCACTCAGCCAGTAAACAACAGTGAGGTGGAGTGATGTTTCTGGACTCTTGGGAATTCAGGGTGGAGACGTGAATGCTGGACCAAGTGAAAGACATGGTTTGTATAGGGCTGGAGAGCGAGGTCATTCAGCCTGTTGATTAAGAATAGACTTGAATAAAACAGTGTGGCAGGGGCAAAAGTCACTGGGTAAGAGAAGTGCAAAGTAGGGTTGAAAGGTTAGAGAAGATTAAATGAAAAAGAATCTCAGATGCAGCGCTGAGATGTTTGGCTCCCTGTTGCTATTGGGTTGAAGTGCATTGAAGGCTTTTAAACTGGACTTGGGGTGATAGTGGTATTTGAGGAAGAGCAGTCTGGAAGATTTAGGAGGCAAAGAGACTAGTGATTAGAAAATCAGCCTATTGTAGTGGTTGAGAGTTGAGGTGGTGAAGACTTGATTTAGGCAATGGCAGTGGAAATGGAGAAGGAAATGGCAACCCACTCCAGTGTTCTTGCCTGGAGAATCCCAGGGATGGCGGAGCCTGGTGGGCTGCAGTCTATGGGGTCGCACAGAGTTGGACACGACTGAAGTGACTTAGCAGCAGCAGAGGAAATGGAAGAGGAAGGATGGATTCAAAGGTAATTACAAAGGAATTGGATTTAGTAATTGATCAGAGATAGGAGATAATAAGTAAAATACTAAGTAGATGATTTCTGCATGGGACAAACTGTAGAGTGGGGCTGAGGATGGTTCATTTTAGGAAAGGCCTACCCCTAAAGTTTGGGAAGAAAGGAGTTGAGGGGGACTGGGAGCTGACTTTAGATAGATTTTCCTGTGTGTGTGTTGTGTGGTTTTGGGGGAAAAAAATGGTATATATATTTTCAAATTAATTGGNTGGACTGTATAGCCCACCAGGCTTCTCTGTCTTCGGAATTCTCCAGGCAAGAATACTGGAGTGGGTTGCCATGCCCTCCTCCAGGGTCTTCTCAGCCCAGGGATCAAATCCAGGTTTCCCACTTTGCATGCAGATTCTTTACCATCCGAGCCACCAGGGAATAAATGAACTTAAAATTATTTTTAACATGTATGCATTGCTGTGTGCATTTCTTTTAAGTAGTCTTTCCCAGGGACACTTAGCTTCTTTTTAAAAGAATAGTTTGTTTTTTGGGTTTTCTTATCTACCTACATGTATATATTTTTTATTATGGGAAAGTTCAAACATGTGAAAACAAGAGTAGATAAAAAAAGTATAAGGAGTCCCTCGTGTGCTTGTCTACCAGTTTTAACAGTTACCAAGTCCTGGCCAATCTTGTTTCATCCCTTTCCCCACCTTTCCCATTATATTTTGAAATGATTTCTAGACATGTTTAACTTCCAATATTTCCATAGTAGTGTTCAGTCCCCAGTTCAAACAAAATAACCAGTGTTTTCCCTTTTTCAGAAAGTGAGTGCTTATGGCAATGGGATGAGATTTTGGGAGAATTCTACATTCATTCATTTTTTTATTTTTTAGTGACCCACCCTGACTGTTTAACTGTTTTCTTAACCATGATACAGAGATAATAGAATTTGCTACCAGTCATATACTCTTTGCATATAATTCTTGTTAAATAAATACTAGTTTATGGAATGATTGGTACAGAATTCACGTTCTACTGAAGATCTTTAATACCATTTAAAATTGTGTGGTGATTCCTTAATTACTTAAGTAGAAGGAAAACGTGGAATGTTGTCACATCTTATGAGTAGCCAGATTGTTAATATAAGAAATATTTTCCTTACTGATAACTTTAATTCTCCACCCAAAACACCACCCCAACTGTTAGGGAAATTATTTCATGCTTAAATTTACTTGCCTAGGCTTTTCATATCTTAAAAAAACTGCTTTTTGATTTTTAGGGAGAATTACTCAGCCTGTATTCTTCAATGTTTATATTTTAAAATTGTTATTATAGAACATTTCAAACATACATAGAAATAGAATTAAATAAAAAAATACCAAGTGTCCAGTTAACAGTTGTCACCCTTGTTTCATCCATACTCAAATCTACTACCTCTGACTCAGCCTTCATTGTTTTGCAGCATATTTGACATTCTGCCATTTCATTTGTTAAATAACTACACTTCAGAGAAGGCACTGGCACCCCAGTCCAGTACTCTTGCCTGGAAAATCCCGTGGACAGAGGAGCCTGGTAGGCTGGAGTCCATGGGGTCGCTGTGAGTCAGACATGACTGAGTGACTTCACTTTCACTTTTCATTTTCATGCATTGGAGGAGGAAATGGCAACCCACTCCAGTGTTCTTTGCCTGGAGAATCCCAGGGATGAAGGAGCCTGGTGGGCTGCTGTCTATAGGGTCGCACAGAGTCGGACATGACTGAAGCAACTTAGCAGCAACAATATGCTATTTGTGAAGATAGAATTTCAACTTGTAGAAGTATTATAGCTATACAGAGCTCAGTATTTCAAACTAGAATACAAAAGATGCCAGCAGGCAATTCATGATTACTTACATGATTCCTGTTGTTAATACTTTGTTCTATTAAAGTGTTATGAAAGAGGCATAGGATAGATTGGGCTTCCCTGGTGGCTCAGTGGTAAAGAATCCACCTGCCAGTGCATGAGCCAGAGTTCAGTCCCTGGCTCGGGAAGATCCCCTGGAGAAGGACATGGCAACCCCCTCCGGTATTCTTGCCTAGGCTCATTGGCAGAGGAGCCTGGCGGACTGTGGTCCATGGGATTTCAAAAGAGTCTGACACCACTCAGCCAGTAAACAACAGTGAGGTGGAGTGATGTTTCTGGACTCTTGGGAATTCAGGGTGGAGACGTGAATGCTGGACCAAGTGAAAGACATGGTTTGTATAGGGCTGGAGAGCGAGGTCATTCAGCCTGTTGATTAAGAATAGACTTGAATAAAACAGTGTGGCAGGGGCAAAAGTCACTGGGTAAGAGAAGTGCAAAGTAGGGTTGAAAGGTTAGAGAAGATTAAATGAAAAAGAATCTCAGATGCAGCGCTGAGATGTTTGGCTCCCTGTTGCTATTGGGTTGAAGTGCATTGAAGGCTTTTAAACTGGACTTGGGGTGATAGTGGTATTTGAGGAAGAGCAGTCTGGAAGATTTAGGAGGCAAAGAGACTAGTGATTAGAAAATCAGCCTATTGTAGTGGTTGAGAGTTGAGGTGGTGAAGACTTGATTTAGGCAATGGCAGTGGAAATGGAGAAGGAAATGGCAACCCACTCCAGTGTTCTTGCCTGGAGAATCCCAGGGATGGCGGAGCCTGGTGGGCTGCAGTCTATGGGGTCGCACAGAGTTGGACACGACTGAAGTGACTTAGCAGCAGCAGAGGAAATGGAAGAGGAAGGATGGATTCAAAGGTAATTACAAAGGAATTGGATTTAGTAATTGATCAGAGATAGGAGATAATAAGTAAAATACTAAGTAGATGATTTCTGCATGGGACAAACTGTAGAGTGGGGCTGAGGATGGTTCATTTTAGGAAAGGCCTACCCCTAAAGTTTGGGAAGAAAGGAGTCGAGGGGGACTGGGAGCTGACTTTAGATAGATTTTCCTGTGTGTGTGTTGTGTGGTTTTGGGGGAAAAAAATGGTATATATATTTTCAAATTAATTGGTTTGGCAGTTTTCTGATTGTGCCAAGGTACAAAAAGATCATTTTAATTTCAGAGTTTTAGTCTTAGCTAAAATTTGACTTTTGGAGATGATTGTTGTTTCAAGTTAGAGAAATCTTTCTTTCAGTACTTACACTTCTGTAAGTAACAAACTTGAACACGTAAAGAGATTTAAAAAAATAGAAACTTGATTATTTTTTTATTCTCAGCCTTTTCCATTGCTGTAGCTTATAGGATTCTTATTATCCCCTGCCAAGCGCTTCCTGAAGTCACTGGAGAGCGCCGAGCCTTGGATCTTGCTCTTGAGCCCGACCTAACCGCGTGGCCGCCCCCCGCGTCCCTTGCTGTCTCAGGCCAGTCCGTCTTCCTGGGCTCTGGTTGCCGCCGCCTCCACGGGTCATCCTGGTGCGGACTGGTTTGAAGAGATACCTGGGCTTCTCACAATGGTTTGACTGAAGTATCACGATTATCCATGTTCCCAGAGTAACGTGAAAACACGTGTTCTGCCCTGTCACTCATTTCCAGAGTGCAGTCTCACGTGCCCACAGTGGGTCTACAGAATTAATTCTCAAATCATAGACTGGCAGTCGTCTAAGGTGATGCGGATGAGTTGACAGACTGACATCATGGGAGTACTACTGAGCTTTTTTTTTTTTTTTTTAAATAAATGTATTCTTTTTAAAAAATTATTTAAGTTTGGTTGTGCTGGGTCTTCGTGGTTGCCTTCTCTGCTTGCGGCGCTGGCAGCTGCTCCGTGGCAGAGTGCAGGCTTGAGGTGCGTGGGCCCTAGCCACAGCTCCCAGGCCCAGGAGCGCGGGCTCACGAGTCGAAGTGCACAGGATTAGTTCCTCCACCGCGTGTGGACTCCTCCCGAACCAAGATCAAACCTGTGTCCCCCGCATGGCAGGCGGATTCTTAGCCACCATGCCACTGGGGCAGTCTGGGAATACTGTTAAGTCACGGGGGCCATTATTTAAGTCTTTCTGAGATCCCAGTAAAGTTTTTTTAGATTTGAAAGTCAGATGCCAAATAAAATTTCTGTCTTTTTGATAATCTATAGTTGGAAACCTCTCAGGTAGAGTTAGGTTTAGCTGCTGCTGCTAAGTCACTTCAGTCGTGTCCGACTCCATAGACGGCAGCCCACCAGGCTCCCCTGTCCCTGGGATTCTCCAGGCAAGAACACTGGGGTGGGTTGCCATTTCCTTCTCCAGAGTTAGGTTTAAGAAGTGCTTTAAATCAACTGTACTTCAGTGAAAAAAAGGAAAAAGTTAAAAAAGGTTGCTTTAAACAGCTTAATCAAAATGAAAGCAAGCAAAGACATAATTCAAGTGATGGAATGTTCTTAAATGAACTGGAAAAATGTAACTCATGCTTTTAATTTTCATTAATAATTACTTTTCTTTAGCGTATTTAGTGGGGAGAACAAGTAAAGGTGAGATCACAGGTCGGCTCAGGATGGGCAGATCAAGGGGGCAGTTGATAGGGAATTTTTTTGTGGTTGAAAATGAAATACTAGTATTTCGTTACTGGGACTAGAAGTAATCGCTTTGGGCAGAGAAAACTGAGAATGACTAATACCCTTCACTAGTCTACTAGAGTTAAAAAAAAAAAAA
>SJYW01006985.1:448097-473525 GCA_006410735.1 Raphicerus campestris | reverse complement strand
TGGACTGTATAGCCCACCAGGCTTCTCTGTCTTCGGAATTCTCCAGGCAAGAATACTGGAGTGGGTTGCCATGCCCTCCTCCAGGGTCTTCTCAGCCCAGGGATCAAATCCAGGTTTCCCACTTTGCATGCAGATTCTTTACCATCCGAGCCACCAGGGAATAAATGAACTTAAAATTATTTTTAACATGTATGCATTGCTGTGTGCATTTCTTTTAAGTAGTCTTTCCCAGGGACACTTAGCTTCTTTTTAAAAGAATAGTTTGTTTTTTGGGTTTTCTTATCTACCTACATGTATATATTTTTTATTATGGGAAAGTTCAAACATGTGAAAACAAGAGTAGATAAAAAAAGTATAAGGAGTCCCTCGTGTGCTTGTCTACCAGTTTTAACAGTTACCAAGTCCTGGCCAATCTTGTTTCATCCCTTTCCCCACCTTTCCCATTATATTTTGAAATGATTTCTAGACATGTTTAACTTCCAATATTTCCATAGTAGTGTTCAGTCCCCAGTTCAAACAAAATAACCAGTGTTTTCCCTTTTTCAGAAAGTGAGTGCTTATGGCAATGGGATGAGATTTTGGGAGAATTCTACATTCATTCATTTTTTTATTTTTTAGTGACCCACCCTGACTGTTTAACTGTTTTCTTAACCATGATACAGAGATAATAGAATTTGCTACCAGTCATATACTCTTTGCATATAATTCTTGTTAAATAAATACTAGTTTATGGAATGATTGGTACAGAATTCACGTTCTACTGAAGATCTTTAATACCATTTAAAATTGTGTGGTGATTCCTTAATTACTTAAGTAGAAGGAAAACGTGGAATGTTGTCACATCTTATGAGTAGCCATATTGTTAATATAAGAAATATTTTCCTTACTGATAACTTTAATTCTCCACCGAAAACACCACCCCAACTGTTAGGGAAATTATTTCATGCTTAAATTTACTTGCCTAGGCTTTTCATATCTTAAAAAAACTGCTTTTTGATTTTTAGGGAGAATTACTCAGCCTGTATTCTTCAATGTTTATATTTTAAAATTGTTATTATAGAACATTTCAAACATACATAGAAATAGAATTAAATAAAAAAATACCAAGTGTCCAGTTAACAGTTGTCACCCTTGTTTCATCCATACTCAAATCTACTACCTCTGACTCAGCCTTCATTGTTTTGCAGCATATTTGACATTCTGCCATTTCATTTGTTAAATAACTACACTTCAGAGAAGGCACTGGCACCCCAGTCCAGTACTCTTGCCTGGAAAATCCCGTGGACAGAGGAGCCTGGTAGGCTGGAGTCCATGGGGTCGCTGTGAGTCAGACATGACTGAGTGACTTCACTTTCACTTTTCATTTTCATGCATTGGAGGAGGAAATGGCAACCCACTCCAGTGTTCTTTGCCTGGAGAATCCCAGGGATGAAGGAGCCTGGTGGGCTGCTGTCTATAGGGTCGCACAGAGTCGGACATGACTGAAGCAACTTAGCAGCAACAATATGCTATTTGTGAAGATAGAATTTCAACTTGTAGAAGTATTATAGCTATACAGAGCTCAGTATTTCAAACTAGAATACAAAAGATGCCAGCAGGCAATTCATGATTACTTACATGATTCCTGTTGTTAATACTTTGTTCTATTAAAGTGTTATGAAAGAGGCATAGGATAGATTGGGCTTCCCTGGTGGCTCAGTGGTAAAGAATCCACCTGCCAGTGCATGAGCCAGAGTTCAGTCCCTGGCTCGGGAAGATCCCCTGGAGAAGGACATGGCAACCCCCTCCGGTATTCTTGCCTAGGCTCATTGGCAGAGGAGCCTGGCGGACTGTGGTCCATGGGATTTCAAAAGAGTCTGACACCACTCAGCCAGTAAACAACAGTGAGGTGGAGTGATGTTTCTGGACTCTTGGGAATTCAGGGTGGAGACGTGAATGCTGGACCAAGTGAAAGACATGGTTTGTATAGGGCTGGAGAGCGAGGTCATTCAGCCTGTTGATTAAGAATAGACTTGAATAAAACAGTGTGGCAGGGGCAAAAGTCACTGGGTAAGAGAAGTGCAAAGTAGGGTTGAAAGGTTAGAGAAGATTAAATGAAAAAGAATCTCAGATGCAGCGCTGAGATGTTTGGCTCCCTGTTGCTATTGGGTTGAAGTGCATTGAAGGCTTTTAAACTGGACTTGGGGTGATAGTGGTATTTGAGGAAGAGCAGTCTGGAAGATTTAGGAGGCAAAGAGACTAGTGATTAGAAAATCAGCCTATTGTAGTGGTTGAGAGTTGAGGTGGTGAAGACTTGATTTAGGCAATGGCAGTGGAAATGGAGAAGGAAATGGCAACCCACTCCAGTGTTCTTGCCTGGAGAATCCCAGGGATGGCGGAGCCTGGTGGGCTGCAGTCTATGGGGTCGCACAGAGTTGGACACGACTGAAGTGACTTAGCAGCAGCAGAGGAAATGGAAGAGGAAGGATGGATTCAAAGGTAATTACAAAGGAATTGGATTTAGTAATTGATCAGAGATAGGAGATAATAAGTAAAATACTAAGTAGATGATTTCTGCATGGGACAAACTGTAGAGTGGGGCTGAGGATGGTTCATTTTAGGAAAGGCCTACCCCTAAAGTTTGGGAAGAAAGGAGTTGAGGGGGACTGGGAGCTGACTTTAGATAGATTTTCCTGTGTGTGTGTTGTGTGGTTTTGGGGGAAAAAAATGGTATATATATTTTCAAATTAATTGGTTTGGCAGTTTTCTGATTGTGCCAAGGTACAAAAAGATCATTTTAATTTCAGAGTTTTAGTCTTAGCTAAAATTTGACTTTTGGAGATGATTGTTGTTTCAAGTTAGAGAAATCTTTCTTTCAGTACTTACACTTCTGTAAGTAACAAACTTGAACACGTAAAGAGATTAAAAAAAATAGAAACTTGATTATTTTTTTATTCTCAGCCTTTTCCATTGCTGTAGCTTATAGGATTCTTATTATCCCCTGCCAAGCGCTTCCTGAAGTCACTGGAGAGCGCCGAGCCTTGGATCTTGCTCTTGAGCCCGACCTAACCGCGTGGCCGCCCCCCGCGTCCCTTGCTGTCTCAGGCCAGTCCGTCTTCCTGGGCTCTGGTTGCCGCCGCCTCCACGGGTCATCCTGGTGCGGACTGGTTTGAAGAGATACCTGGGCTTCTCACAATGGTTTGACTGAAGTATCACGATTATCCATGTTCCCAGAGTAACGTGAAAACACGTGTTCTGCCCTGTCACTCATTTCCAGAGTGCAGTCTCACGTTCCCACAGTGGGTCTACAGAATTAATTCTCAAATCATAGACTGGCAGTCGTCTAAGGTGATGCGGATGAGTTGATAGACTGACATCATGGGAGTACTACTGAGCTTTTTTTTTTTTTTTTTTTTTTAATGTATTCTTTTTTAAAAATTATTTAAGTTTGGTTGTGCTGGGTCTTCGTGGTTGCCTTCTCTGCTTGCGGCGCTGGCAGCTGCTCCGTGGCAGAGTGCAGGCTTGAGGTGCGTGGGCCCTAGCCACAGCTCCCAGGCCCAGGAGCGCGGGCTCACGAGTCGAAGTGCACAGGATTAGTTCCTCCACCGCGTGTGGACTCCTCCCGAACCAAGATCAAACCTGTGTCCCCCGCATGGCAGGCGGATTCTTAGCCACCATGCCACTGGGGCAGTCTGGGAATACTGTTAAGTCACGGGGGCCATTATTTAAGTCTTTCTGAGATCCCAGTAAAGTTTTTTTAGATTTGAAAGTCAGATGCCAAATAAAATTTCTGTCTTTTTGATAATCTATAGTTGGAAACCTCTCAGGTAGAGTTAGGTTTAGCTGCTGCTGCTAAGTCACTTCAGTTGTGTCCGACTCTGTGCGACCCCATAGACGGCAGCCCACCAGGCTCCCCCGTCCCTGGGATTCTCCAGGCAAGAACACTGGGGTGGGTTGCCATTTCCTTCTCCAGAGTTAGGTTTAAGAAGTGCTTTAAATCAACTGTACTTCAGTGAAAAAAAGGAAAAAGTTAAAAAAGGTTGCTTTAAACAGCTTAATCAAAATGAAAGCAAGCAAAGACATAATTCAAGTGATGGAATGTTCTTATATGAACTGGAAAAATGTAACTCATGCTNAAATCAACTGTACTTCAGTGAAAAAAAGGAAAAAGTTAAAAAAGGTTGCTTTAAACAGCTTAATCAAAATGAAAGCAAGCAAAGACATAATTCAAGTGATGGAATGTTCTTATATGAACTGGAAAAATGTAACTCATGCTTTTAATTTTCATTAATAATTACTTTTCTTTAGGGTATTTAGTGGGGAGAACAAGTAAAGGTGAGATCACAGGTCGGCTCAGGATGGGCAGATCAAGGGGGCAGTTGATAGGGAATTTTTTTGTGGTTGAAAGTGAAATACTAGTATTTCGTTACTGGGACTAGAAGTAATCGCTTTGGGCAGAGAAAACTGAGAATGACTAATACCCTTCACTAGTCTACTAGAGTTAAAAAAAAAAAAAAGTAATTCCCCTGAGTTGCAGTTTGATGCTTTTAGAATAAAAGCTTAGTCACGTTAAGTTGTGGGCTGTCTGACTGTTAGCTAACAGCAGCCATCTTGGAGAGCAGGCAGATGATGACTTAGTCACTCCAGTGACCCACAGTCGTTTTGTTTATCTAGCCCTGACTTNTCTCCAGGCAAGAATACTGGAGTAAGTTGCCATTTCCTGCTCCAGGGGAGCTTCCTGACCCAGGGCTCGAGCCTCATCTCCTGCATCTCTTGCATTGCAGGCAGATCCTTAACCAGCTGAGCCATCTGGGAAGGAAATCATAAACAAGGAATTTCTGAGGAGCCTTCCTCAGATACATACCACTTCCCAGTTTATTTCTTCTAATTCCATTAACGCCTGTGTTCTTGTGTCCACAGTCTTCAATAAATGGTGGGCTCTTTCTAAGGACACAGATTTAACTCCTTTGTGAGTGCTCCATGATCGTCATGACCTTGCATTTCCCAGCTCTGGACTTTATTCTTATTTCTGTTTATTTCCAGACCAGCAAACTTGCAAGGTCTTATCACTGTTTTCGCTTTTTATATATTCTTTTAAAAAATATGTATTTATTTTGCTACACCAGGTTTTAGATGCATGACGTGGGATCTTTCACCACTAGTTGTAATGCATGGGCTTAATTGCTCTGTGGCACATGGGATCTTGGTTCCCCAACCAAGGATCAAACCCATGTCCCCTGCATGGGAAGGCAGATTTTTAACCACTAGGCAACCAGGGAACTCCCTCTTTATGTCTTAAGTGTATGTCCTCAAGGGCCCAATGAGAGGTGATATATTAATATATTCTGCCATACTTGCCAAAACCTTGCCTTTCTTAAAGTTCCAGGCCCTGCATAAGGGTGCTATTCTGATGCTTCTTACCTGCAGAAGGGTCTGGCTCATGTTTCCTTCGAGTAACATGCTGTTCTCTTAGTTCCTTTTGAGGAACAGATGGTAGAGGAAGAAAGGACCTAGACTATTAGCCACCCACTGGTGTCAGACATTTTTCAGGTTAAAGAAAGCCTGTCCAGTGAAACTCCAGACCCTGACAGGCAAGCCTAGCTAGTTCCATGAGACTGGTCCATGCTAACCCCATGAAGAGGTTACTGACAGGCCCTGTAGCTGGCCTCCTTGGGCTCTAGTGGTGTCGAATAGGTAAGCCATAAATTGTGCTTCTCAACTATTCCCATAGGTCAGAGAGTCAATGAAAATTCCCTTTCAATTCTCAGTTTGAGAGTCTAAACTGAGACTTCCTTGGCCCTAGTGATGAGTCTTCNTGGGCTCTAGTGGTGTCGAATAGGTAAGCCATAAATTGTGCTTCTCAACTATTCCCATAGGTCAGAGAGTCAATGAAAATTCCCTTTCAATTCTCAGTTTGAGAGTCTAAACTGAGACTTCCTTGGCCCTAGTGATGAGTCTTCATGGTAATTTGCCTGTCTCTAGTAAAAGCAATTAAGACATTTAACCAAGATATGTGGTCTCTTTAACTATTTATGTTATGCAAAAAAAAAAATTGCATATCTAGATAACTGTTTCTTTGCTGGTCTCTTTCTGAGAGTATGGAAAGTTACCGTCTGGTTGTTTTAGTTTCCAAGGCCTTTGTGACTTAGTGTCTTTTTTTAAACTTAGACAACTTGTGAGCAGGAAAGGAAAGTCAAGAACTGTGAGCCACCTGCCATATTAATTTGACATCTGGTTTCATTGCTTTCAAACTCTTGTACTTGAAAGCACTCTAAAAAGTTGTTAAATGGGTCTTTGACTGACAGGCATTAAAACAGCCAAGAAATCCTTAATACATGTGACTCAGTTGCAAGTTGAATAAAACAATCCTTTTCAACATCAGGTTGTTTTTTCCATGGCCAAGGAATTAGGGAAATAGCTGTGAAACTCCTTTTTGAAGGTAGTTTGATAATTCCTCCATCAAGGGAAATAAAGTGAATGAACAAATGATAACCAGCTGCATTTAAAACCCTACTTTCCTTAAAGATATCTCAAGAGACAACTCACTTCTTCAGTCCTGAATCGAAGATAATTCCTGCACTCAAGTGAAGATGAGATCTATTCAGATCATTAGTATGAGTTAATTTCTCATCAAAGTGTGGCAGCCTATTTTCAGTTATCAGTTGGTGAAGGGAAGTGGAGTCAATGAAATAGCAACAACTGAGACATCTGTTATAAACAAAAGTTGTAACCTCCTTTCACAATTATCTTAAAAATTGTATATTGCTTTAAATTGAATTCTTCTTCCATTTCCCCCTCTTCTTTTCCATCTGCTAAGAAGCAGTGAAATAGACCAAATGAAAACAGCAGCAATGAGAACCAAGGGAATAAGGCGATAAATCTGTTTCTTTTGCATTCTTTAGAATGCATAGCAGTTCTTGGCAGAGTAGATGCTCAGTGCATATTTGTCAAATTAAGTATATAATCTGAATATTCAGAATAAGAATTTTGATATTTTAATATAATTTACCATAGTTCAAAAAATGAAATACATAGGTACAAATCTAAGAAAATGTACAAAATCTGTATGCTGAAGCTGAGAAAACATGATGAAAGAAATCAAAGAGTTAAATAAATAGTGTTTGAATATGAAACATACTATGTTCATGAATTGGAAGACTGTCTACTAAGGATGTCAGCTGCCTCATCTGATCTATAGATTTAATGCCACACCGATCAAAATCTCAGCAAGATGTTTTGTAGATATAGACGAGCTGATTCTAAAGTTTATAGGCAAAGGTAGTGGAACTAGAATAGCTAAAACAGTGTTGAAAAATAAGAATGAAATTAGAGAAATCTCTTAACCAGATTTGAAGACTTCCTATAGAGTAACAATAATCTAGGCTATGTGATATTTGGTGAAGGAATAGACAAATAGATCAGTGGAATAGAATAGAGACCCTAGAAATAGACCTACCCAAATATGACTTGTTTTTGGCAAAAATATGAAAGTAATTCAATGGAGGAAGGATGGTCTTTTCAACAAATGGTATCAGAACTCTTTGTCATTCATACACACACACACACACACACACACACACCTCAAAGAAACTTAACCTTGACTTGACATTAAAATTAATCCAACTGGATCACACATGTAAATGTAAAATGTGAAACCATAAAGAAGTCATAAGAAAACATAGGACCACAGGGTCTCTTTATCCCAGTTGTTTTAGGGATGAAAAAGGAAGTATTTTCTTTCAAATAACCTTGTCATGCTCAGTCTATTCAGAGAACGCAGCTTCCCAATTGGGGCTTGCCTTAGGACAGGGCAGGGAAAATAAAAATCAGAGAATGCTGCTTTCCCCCTTCTACTACATTCTGCATCCCACAAGGGGCCCCTTTCCCTAGTATTCTAGTTAGAAAGAGAGGGTCTTTCTTGGAACTTTTTCTGTCTACCCTTGCTGTGCAATCTCTGGATTTGCCCAAAAGTCTGAACTGGGAGACATGGAATGGAAAAACTCAGGAAATTCACTGCTATTTGGGTTGTTCTTCAGGATGTGATTTCCCTTCCAAATGCTGGGTATTATTTAATCAATGCTTGTCAGAGTCCCTGGACACTTGGATTGTGCATCCTGTGCAAGGCTTTTTATTGTAATTTGTGAGAGTGATGGGATAGAATGTGCTTAATTCCATCTCACTGGAGCTGAAACCAGGAATTCTGCTTTTAACTTTTTTTTTTAACCAAAAAAATCCATTTTCTTTTGCTGGTAATTGGTTTGAAGTGGGAACAGTGCAGAGTTCTAGCCAGTGAGACAGTAGGAAGCATCTGCTTGAAGCTTCTGGGAGGGAGATTTCTCCTTGATCAAGAGAGCCCTGGAGAAATTCCACTCTTCCTACCATTGGGTACTGTTGTATAGGACATGATGCTTGGAACTGTGGCTGCCATCTTACACCCCGAAAGAAAAGTAAAAAAATTCTACAGAACTTAAATTGGAACTTGGACTTCACTGAGGGGCAAATTAGCCAAACAACCTACTTTTAGACTTCTGCTTATATGGGAATTGTAAATTCCTAATGTGAAGCTACTTTCAATGAGGTGCGTTTAAAACTATGGCCCAAGGCATTCCAAATGATAAACTAAATTATTCCATTTTTCTAATTAAGAGATTCAGCCATCCACAAGAATAACTGTGATAGAATTAATGAATATCTCTCAATAATCTTATTATGCTTTAAAAGTGTTTTTGAGCTGGTAGTTTGCTGATTAAGAGATTTGACAAATGGGAAAATATTGACGTTGTGGTATTTTAGAATTATAAAGCTAAGAAAAATGAATATACAACCTCAAAAGAAATATGGATTGTGATAAAACTATTCTTGGTTCTTTTGTGGACCTTGAAATATTGTAATTCTGTTCTTCATGTTCCTTTATTCATTATTTGAAAATGTTAGTAAGATATGTATCATGTGCCAGAAATTTGTTCTAGATACTTGGAATTTTAAGATGAGCTAGAAGTGATTGTTATTTTTCCATGGCTTACAGTCCAGTATGGGATAGACATATAAAGAAATGCAGAATGATACAGACAAATAATATGTGAATACATATTATTTAGGAATATAAAAGAAGGAAAGAGCTAGTTTTGAGGTATAGTTTTTCTATTCTATGACAGTATATTTATTTTTGTCATACGTGAATAGAATACTCATCTCTTTTGGCTCTAGATTATTGGATAGTGTGATATGCTTTGGGCTTCCCAGGTGGCGCTAGAGGTAAAGAACTTGCCTGCCAATGCAGGTTAAACGTAAAAGACATGGGTTTGATTCCTGGGTCAGGAAGATCCCGTGGAGAGGGAAGCGGCCACCCACTTCAGCATTCCTGTCTGGAGAATCCCAAGGACAGAGAAGCCTGGCAGGCTACAGTCCATGCATCTCACAGAACTGGACACAAATGAAACGACTTAGCGTGCACACACACACACAATATGCTTCATTTTCATCATGTGAGACTTTTAAAGGAATGCTTTTTTCTTGTATATTTCTTGTATTTTGGCCCCCATATTGTTTACTTTCTTGCAGAAGGTTAACTCAAAGCCTGCCAGCATCAAATTCAGATTCTTTTAAATGTGGCTCCCATTAGCATATTTTCAACCATTTACGACTTGTCTGCTTTGCATACCCTGAAAACTGCACCCAACATCTGCTAGCCATAGATAAAGCAAACCACCACAGCTCTAAAAGACCCCAAATTACTGCTGCCCTTTGGGGCTCTCTGACCCAGAAATCCCCACTCTCTGCTGAGACATCACATCACCATGTATCTGCCCACATGGAGTCCCCTCTCCCTTGGGATTTTCCATGCTCCCTTCCCCTTCTGGGAAATGACCCCCCTCCCCAACACACACACACACACACATACACACACACAGTTTTTGGAAGGTTTCCTGCTCAGAGACACTCTCTCTCTCCTACAAGCCTGTCCAAGCACCACCCGATAAAGCTTGTTCTATGCAAGACTGCCAGCTTGTGGCCCTATCTTTGCCTTATCAGCCCTGAAACCCTCAAACTCTTCACATTCCTCTGCTGTTAGCTTTGCTTTAGTGTTCATTTTTGAAAATGTTTTCTTAGGAATCCTTGTATGTCTGCTAGGTGAATCCTCTCACACTTCCTTCAGTGTCTGTCCAGATCTTGCCTTCTCTGTTGTCCTTCCATGACATTCCATCTGACATTGCAACTTTGCCTCCAATCTCATCTCATCTGTAAGCAGCATAATTTTTCTCTCTGGAGGCGTTTAGGTTCTTCTCTTTATCTGTGGAGTTCTGAAATACATTTTTTTTTTCACGCAGAAGATTGTGTTTAGTCGCTCAGTTGTGTCCACCTCTTTGCGATTCCATGGACTGTAGCCCATCAGGCTCCTCTGTCCATGGGGATTCTGCAGGCAAGAATACTGGAGTGGGTAGCCATGCCCTCCTCCAGGAGATCTTCCCAACCCAGGGAGTGAAACCAGGTCTCCTGCATTGCTGGCGGATTCTTTATCACTGAGCCACCAGGGAAGCAGAAATAGTTCATTCAAATATTCCACTCTTGAGGTAAGAGAGCATAGATTTCTGCTCCTTAAATTTGGGTGACTCCTTACAAAGAGGACAGTAGAAAGAGGGAAAACAGAATGACGTAAATTTACAGTGGAGAAACTTGACAAACATCACTCAGCCAGGTGATCAGTTACAAGTGATATTGCTTATGTACCCTTGAAATGAGGACTTCCCTGTAGCTCAAATGGTAAAGAATCTACCCGCAGTGCAGAAGACCAGGGTTCAATCCTTGGGTTGGGAAGATCCTCTGGAGAAGGGAATGGCAATCCACTCTAGTAATCTTGCCTGGAGAATCTCATGGATAGAGCCTGGCAGGCTACAATCCATGGGGTTGTAAAGAGTCGGACACGACTAAGTAAATAACACACATACACCCTCCCTTGATATGGGATTTCTGGGATGTCTCAGTGGTAAAGAACCTGTCTGCCAATGCAGGCGATGTGGGTTCAATCCTGGGTCAGGAAGATCCTTTGGAGAAGGAAATGGCAACCCATTCCAGTATTCTTGCCTGCGAAATCCAATGCACAGAAGAACCTGGCAGGCTACAGTCCATGGGGTTGCAAAAGAGTTGGACATGACTAAGCAACTGAGCGTGAATGCACGCACCCTTGATGTGATGAAACAGCACTTTACTTCCTCCCCAGTCCCATGAGCCTAGTCTAACTTAAGAAAAACATCAGACAAATACCGACTGAGGGACATTTTTGACCTGTACATCTTTCGTAGATGGAAGTCTTGTTCATTCTTTCTGTCTGGGACCGAGTAAACATTTCATTCTGATTTGGGTCTGTTTTTAGTTCTGGAAATTCTTCTATATACATACACCCACAACAATATAATACACACACACACATATACATACACACATCTATATGTATGGCATTCTGCATGTGTGTAAATATAATATATACCCCCATCTGTGTGCCTAAGAACTTTTGTATGGTGACATTAAACAGTGCCGGGGTTGGAGTTATTCATCGACTCTACATGCAATTGAAAATCCGAATATGACTTTACAACTGGATTGTGTATCTGAGGTCAAAATCTGCAGATTCAACCAACTATGAATGATGCACTTTGGTACTAATTTATTGGGAAAAATAAATAAGTGGGTCATTGCATAAGTGGACCAACACAGTTCAAACCTCTGTTGTTCAAGGTCAATGGCATTTATTTCCTTCTTGCTAATAGAGATCTTGTAGATCTGTTTTCCATGCAACTTAAAGCTTATCTCATATTTTCCACCTCTTTTTGGTTGTGTTTATTTTTTACGGCTTTATGGGAGAATTCTTTAGTTCAACATGATTTCAATCTCTCTATTTTGCTATTTTGCCTATCAAGTTTTAAAATATGATTTAAAAAAAATTTTTTTTTTGGCTAAGCCATTGGACATGTGGGATCTTAGTTCCCCGACCAGGGACCAAACCTGTGCTCCCTGCAGTGGGAGAACAGAGTCTTAACCACTAGACCACCAGGGAAGTCCCCCAAATATGATATTTTTAATTTTGAGAATCTCCATTTGTTATATTTTTAGAGAAGCTTTTTCTTATTTCTCTGAGAATATTAGCTATCCTTATCCTATACCTTTATTTCCCTTTGTGTTCTGGCAACTTATTGAGTTTGTCTCCTCTCTCATGGGTGTTGATTTTCCTCTACCATTCAATGATTCTTGTCTGGAGGCTCCTATTTTTATTTGAGACTCTCTTTTCTTTGCCTATTGGTGGTTCTGAATACAGAAACCTGTACTCAGATGGTTTAGGGGGTGTTGGGGTGTGTGGCCAGTAAATTAATATGATGCTGTCTTCTTTTTACACGTGTGCTTTTGAGATTGTTCATTTTATTATCTCATCACTCCTTTTCTTTCCCTGAAAAGTGAAATCAAAAAGCAAAAAAAAAAAAAAAAAAAAGAAAGAAAGAAAAACTAAGACAATATAATTATGTTTTTAATTGTCTCAAAGTAGTAGTATTAGTCACTCAGTTGTGTCTGACTCTTTGCAACCCCGTGGACTGTAGCCCACCAGGCTCCTCTGTCGATGGGATTCTCCAGCAAGAGTACTGGAGTGGGTTTCTCCAGGGAATCTCCCTGACTCAGGGATCAAACCAAGGTCTCTCGCATTGAAGGCAGATTCTTTACTGTCTGAACTCAGGGAAGCTCCTGAGAGGAGTTGAACTAAGGGGATTCAATGTAGAACTTTGGGATCGTTTTACAAATGAAGGGAGGAGATTTGTGCTACATTGCTCAAGTTGATGCACTTGCAACCTGAAAGTACACAGGGAAAATGTACTTTCTTGGAGGGTGAATACATTATTCATACTGGGAGGTCGTGTAGTCCAGCATCTCATTTTTAAACTCTGTAGGTCTCATTAATGTCAATGATGTCAGGATGCTCTGTTCTAAGCAACATGGCAAAATCAAGCCCAGTTATTCCTACAGCAAATATAGTTGCTGACATACTTCTGCCTTCGGTTGCTAAATGAAAAATAATGGAATGATAGAGCGAGTCAGGGAAGGAAAACAATATATGGTAGATACGGCCAGCAGTTTAAAATGATTCTTTTTTTTTTTTTTTTTTTTGCCTAATTAAGCTTCTCCTTTTCATTATTTTACTCAAGGCCATAGCCTTTAGCATGTAAATTTCAGAATGAAGCCGCAGTGGTCTCTTTTACTGGGTATTCAGGTGAGGATTGCAGGTTATGGTGGGGGTGAGGCAGTGTCTGATGGAGCTAACCTGGAGTCCTGAGGGCCAAGCCTCCTCCTTCAAAGAGGTCCTCACCACTCTTACTCAGGGACCAAAGCCGGAGATGACTACTTCCTTTCAGTTTCTTTTTCTTCTCTGTTTATGTGGAAGCTCAGCATTACTTTAGTCTTTGGTTTTTTATTTTCAGCCCCAGTGCTTCTACTCAGCCTGCGGTTCTCAACCTTGTTTGTATATTGGAGTCTGTTGGGTTGCCTTGGAAAAAAGTAATGTCTAAAGCCTTTGTCCTGCTCCCAGAGAGCCTGATTTATTTTGTTCTGGAAGCAACCTGGGCATTGGGATTTTTTTTAAAGCAACCTGGGCTGTTTCTCATTTACAGCTACAATTGCTGACCACAGTGCTAGGAAGTGGCCTCCAGTGGATCTTTCACAGAAATTTGGAAAAAGTTCTTGAGGTTTTTCTTAGGGCAGAAACAGTGTTCATCTGCTGCTCAATGAGAAGAGGATAGGAAGGAGGCTGCCTATACCGCATTTTATTTATTTATTTTTAATTTTTTCCCCTGTGCTTATGTAACAAATCCTTTTTGCTTAATCTATTTTATTTAAAAATTTTTTTGGCCACACCACGAGGCACATGGAAGTTTATTAACAGTTCCCCAACCAGAGACCAAACCTGTGCCCCCTGCACTGGAAGCTTGGATTCCCTACTGCAGGACCCCCAGGGAAGCCCCTGCCTATACAGCATCTTAGTTCTTTAAACATCTTATTGTTTGTCCCGCAGCCTTCCTTCTTTTGTATGTGTTGACTTCAACTTAACTTGCAGTATTTAGAACTGCTTTTATGTCCATGAAAGTGAAAGTATTAGCTGCTAAGTGTTGCCTGACTCTCTGTGATCCCATGCACTGTAGCCCGCCAGGCTCCTCTGCCCATGGGATTATCCCAGCAAGAATACTCCCTTCTCCAGGGGATCTCCCTGACCCAGGGATGGAACCCAGGTCTCCTGCATTGCAGGCAGATTCTTTACCATCTGAGCCACCAGGGAAGCCCATAGCTGTTTTTTCCTTCGTTGTTTTGGACTAAAGTTTCTTTTTCCATCCTTTATCACTCTGCTGTCACTGACGCTTCATTTGCTAAGATGACTCAAAAGTTCTAGTCCACTGATTAACAATAATGACTTGTTTTTCAGCACTGCTGTAAATTTATTTTTAATTATTTATTCTTTCACGTGATTTCAATGGATTTGAAGAGAAATGGATAGACACATCTGTGCTCCTTCTATTAAATTTGTTCCATCTCCCAGTTTCATTCTCCATTTGTCTTTCCCCCTTAATAGATCTATAAAATGTGGAAAGAGATGTTTTACAGTTTCTCACAGCAATTTTATTTTTGTTTTATATAATTTGATGCTTTTATATGAAGCATAAACGTTCAGGGCTGTTACAAATTTTATGCAGATTTTGCCTTTTATGAATATAAAATGACCCTCTTTGCCATGGAAACATTTTCGCCTTCTATTAAATTTTGTTTGAAATGAAAGTGGCCACTCTTTCTCTCCTTTTAATTTTGTTTATCTGATAAAGCTTCGCTTGTTAGTAAAAAAAAAAATTTCTTGTCAATTTAATATGTTTCTTTAAGTTTAAACAGCAAATGAAGAGATGTTCAAAATCTTCTTTTCTAATGGGGAGTTTAAATAACTTAAATGGATATCACAACTTGTACACTTGGCCCCCGCCTCTGTCATCATGTTTTATATTTTTTGGCTTTCTTCTTTTTCTCCAGATTTATGTCTTCTGTTCTGTATAGTATGCTTTGTTTGCTCTTTCCTTTTCCATTGTTCTGAAAGATAAACATCCCTATAATTTTTTTTTCTTTTGGCCTTTAGAAAATACCTAATCTATTATTAATCATTTTCTGGTTTGGTGAGAGTTCTTTTATACATAAATTGAAACTGACTCTAGTTAAATCAGGCAGAAAAGGAATTTTGGGGGGGAAGGATGAGAAACTGTTTCCCGAGTTGCTGGGAAGGAGGGCAGGTACACTGGGAGAAGCCATTGGTAGCTGGTCACAGGGCAGGCTACTGCCCAGGAGAAGCTCTCTGGATGTCTCAGCCGCCACTCTGGTCTCTGGGTCCCCTGAACGTGCCTCCAGACACTTCCTGTGCTGGCCTGGGTTCCAGATGCCACAGCTGCCGCCGCCAGATGATTTCTGTGAGGTTTTCTCTGCCTCGGGGCTTCATTTGCCGCACATAAATGTCCCAAACACATTCACTTCTCCTAACTCTGTAATCCACTAGGCAGGGTTGAATTCAACCATCCTGTTGAATTGCCATCTGGCTATTAGTGCTTCCTCCACCACTGGGTGAACAGATTTGAAAAGGTGTTGAAGTCACCGGTAACTGACACTATTTATTTATAAAAGAAATATATATTTATTTTTAAAAACCAAATAAGGATGCTCTTTCTCCATAAGGACAGAGGAGGCTGTCGTGGGACACCTTCCTTCCCTGACACATTCAATGATCAGTTTTAAGCAAATGATGGTTGCTATTCACTCGCTGTAGGCTGCCAGGTTCCTCTGTCCTCCACTATCTCCTGGAGTTTGCTCAGATTCACATCCATTCAGTCGGTGATGCTAGTGAATGCTTTTCTGAATGTTTTTCAGTCATGTCTGACTCTTTGCAGCTCCATGGACTGCAGCACGCCAGGCTTCCCATGAGTGCATAATGGGTTAAGCTCAAGTCTCCCGCCTGTCCCGGAGCTGAAAGATGCCTGAGCCGACAGGCCTCTGGTCTCTCCTCCTTCTGCAGGAAGGCGTGCGTGGTCCTGCTCGCATCTCTCGCTGCATCCCAGATCTCTGCCTGATATCAGCCCTTCTCTGGTTTCATCATAATCCCTCCTCAGTGTGTGCGTTTTGTTTTGTTTTTAATCTTTTGAACGAGCCGTGTGGCAAGCAGGGTCTTAGTTCTCTGACCAGGAATTGAACCTGTGCCTTCCGCATTGGAAGCATGGAGTCTTAACCACTGGACTGCCAGGGAAGTCTCCTCAGTGTTTTACAAGTGATGGCTCAAGTTAATTACTACTCATAAACGCTACATACCATACAGGGATAAAGAGAAAAGGGAAGAAAAGGGGAGTTGGTTAAAATATACTCATAGCAAGGAAGTGTGGCTACAGGTTGTGGTTGTTATTTCTTCAGTTGTTCAGATGGCTGTAGATCAGCACCATCCAACAGAAGTTTCTGTAACAGTGGAAATGTCCTTTACCGGCCCTGCTCAGTACAGGAGCTGCTAGCCACATGTGGTCAGGGAATACTTGAAATTAGGCTAGTGATAAACAATGCTGCAGTGAACATTGANTGGCTTGGTTTCACTGAGTTAGACAAGGCTGTGGTCCTAGTGTGACTAGACTGACTAGTTTTCTGTGAGTATGGTTTCAGTAAACCCAAGTAAGATGTTGGGATTAGAGTGCTTATTAAAGAGGAAATAATCAGGAGACCAGAGGGCTCTCTCTGTCTCTCTCTCTCCCTTTCTCTCTCTCCATCTCTTCTGCATCTCTCTCACTTCTTCTCTCTCTTC
This sequence comes from Raphicerus campestris, assembly GCA_006410735.1. NCBI lineage: Eukaryota > Metazoa > Chordata > Mammalia > Artiodactyla > Bovidae > Raphicerus > Raphicerus campestris. Next base: position 456,703 of record SJYW01006985.1, on the reverse strand, counting down.
CTGCTCTATTTCTTCTTTTTCTGCTTCTTCTCTCTCTCCCCTCCCTTCTCTCTCTACTTCTTCTACCTCTTTCTTTCCTCTCTCTCTCCCCCTCTTCTCTCTCTCCTTCTCTCTCTCCCCCTCTTCTCTCTCTCTCTCCCTTCTCTTTACTTCTCTCTCTCTCCCCCTCTTTTCTCTCTCTCCTCTCCCCCTTCTCTACTTCTTCTATATCTCTCTCTACTTCTTCTATCTCTCTCCCCTTCTCTCTCTCCCCCTCTTCTCTCTTCTCTCCCCACCTTCTCTCTCTCTCTCCCCTTCTCTCTCTCTCCCCTTCTCTCTCTCTCTCTCCCCTTCTCTCTTTCTCTCTCTCTCCCCCTCTTCTCTCTCTTCTCTCTCTCCCATCCTCTGTGTGTGTGTTTGTGTCCTATGTGGGATCTCACCAGGACTCAGTTGCCACCCTGATCTCAGCCTTCCAGCTTCCAGAACTGTTTGAAATAAATGCCTGTTGTTTAACCCACCCAGTCTATGGTATATAGTTAGAGCAGCCTGAGCTGCCTAAGATGCTCAGACCATCTGATAATAGAGTTAAAATTGCTACAAAACGAGCTGAGTGACTTTCAGTGGTTAATAAAAAATTGCCAAAGGAGACTCCATGTTCTGTAAGATCAGCGCTATCTAAACAGCTGGGCTTTAAATGATCCAGAAGCGGCCATGATGAAGGGTGTCGAGGGTCCCCCAGGAAGGAGATGCAGTCTGCCTCAGCGGGCCCACACCTCCACACGCACGCAGGCCATGCACCTTTCAGCCAAGGGGCTGCGGCTCCTCTGTGTGGGTCCTCTGCCCACCGTGAGTTGAGCCACCGAAAGACAGCAAACAGGTGCACCAGCCCTTGTCCAGAATGTCGTTTAATGGGGTTGGTGTGGTTTCCCTCGGAGAAGGCAATGGTACCCCTCTCCAATACTCTTGCCTGGAAAATCCCATGGACAGAGGAGCCTGGAGAGCTGCAGTCCGTGGGGTCGCTGAGGGTCGGACACAACTGAGCGACTTCACCTTCACTTTTTGCTTTCATGCATTGGAGAAGGAAACGGCAACCCACTACAGTGTTCTTGCCTAGAGAATCCCAGGGACAGGGGAGCCTGGTGGGCTGCCGTCTATGGGGTCGCACAGAGTCGGACACGACTGAAGCGACTTAGCAGCAGTGGTTTCCCTCAGGTGAAAATATAGCATCATTTGGATGAAAATATAACCGTGCATTTTTAACACTAGGTCTGAGCAGAATATACTACAAAATGACAAGTCACCACTGGAATAAAGTATCCTTCGGTACGAATGCAAAGTACTGAAACAGTTTTCGAGTAATTCAGGCCTTGGAACCGAAGAGGGCTGAGGAGGTTGCCCCCACAGGTCCCCTTGCTTGGAGGGTCCCTCATCCCTCCAGCAACAACTCGTGTGTTCTGGTTTGCTTCGTGTGGTTCTGTTTTGTTGGTCTTTTAAGAAAAATGGGGGAAGTTCAATAATTTACTGAGCAAAAGAGCTGTTGGGAGAGAGGCGTGGGACAAGCGGAACCAGGTCTGGACTAGGAGCGGAGGAGTGTGTTGGAGGCAGGGAAGGGCCGGGGAGCCAAGGAAAGGCGGCCCCTGCCCGGAGCCGGAGAACGACCGGCAGTTCCCAGGCTCCCTGGATTGGGTGTCTGCACAGCCTTGATTCCTGCAGAACTAAGTTCCCTCCCACACCCTCGCTCTGCAGGTGTATTGCTTGAAAGCCTCTTAGAACTCTCTGGAAGGTCCTTCATCAGAAAAGTGAGCAGAAGGGGAATGGCCCCCTGGCTCCGGGAGGCTCTGGACTGAGTTGGACACGTCCAGTTCCACCCAGGTGCAGGCCCAGCGCCCGCCAACTCTGACCCAGAGGATCTGATGGCCATGCAGGCAGGCGGATGGGGCCTGGGAGTGAGGCCCCAGTCTCCTGCAGGCCTCCAAGAAGATCTGAGAGGGGCCACCACTCGGCCAGGGCAGACGTCATTCGGGCCATGGGCCTGTCTTGATTTCTAACCTTGAAACAGTTAGACACAGTCTTGGCCCTGGTCCCACAAGTCAGTGGGCCCAACTCTGTCTTATAGGAATAAGTCTACCATCTATAACACATTCCAAAGGCTCTGCAGGCGTGCACACCCAGCCACTCAGCCATGTCTGACTGTTTGTGACCTCATGGCCTGTAGCCCACCAGGCTCCTCTGTCCATGGGATTCTCCAGGCAAGAATACTGGAGTGGGTTGCCATGCCCTCCCCAAGGGATCGTCCCAAGCCAGGGACTGAACCTGAGTCTCCAGCTTGGCAAGTAGATTCTTTACCACTGAGCCACCAGGGAAGCCCTAAGAGCTTGAGCTTTCTAGAGTCTACGAGCTCCACCTTAAGCTACCGCCCTGGAAACAACCTGTTTCTTCCAACCACAAGACCCAAGTGCTGGGGGCCAGCCTCTCGCTCTGGGACCTCAGACTTCCAGGATCCATGCCCACTTGGGAAGAGCAGTCTGAGCAGCACTTTTTTCGCCTGCCTGTGATAAAGTATTTCCTCTTCATTATTCCCTCTACACATTATGTCTTGAGTACATAGTTCCCTTTGACAAAGGAGCCCTTTAAAAGCCCCATAAAAGACAACTTGAAAGAGACACATGGTTATTTCCTTGATGGGGATATTTATAAGGACTCAGGCTGTGACAACAAAAACATTTGTTCCTTGTTCTAATAGCTTGAGAAGTGACTTTCCACCTCATCGTGCGTTATCTGGGATTTTAAATCAGGATCGGTAGGAGGGATGCTGTCCTGGGAGGCAGGGAGCCTGGGTCCAAGAACTGGCTCTGTGACCTCAGACTGACTGGGTGGTCTTCACTGCTCGTTGCTCAAATTGTCTTGGCCTCAATTTCCTCTGCTATAAAATGGAAATAATAATATANGTGGGGTCGGGGAGACGCGGGCTCGTCCGCCCTGTGATACACCCTGTAGTCCCTTAGAATGTTGGGGAATTTAGTCGTGCGCCAGCTCTTTTCACATGAGCTTGTACCAGCCATTGCTTGCAGAAAGGCCCAGAAGTGCCTCTGCCCGGCTCCTCCTAGATGAGAGTCCCCGCTCCCCTTCCCGAGTCCTGCTGCTGCCGAGCAGGGCTGCTGGGCTGTCTCTCCCCACACGGCCTCCCCATTGGCTGCCGACCGGAAGGAAGCAGGGTTTCGGGACTGGAGAGCCACGTGCCCCAGTGTGACTCCGAGCCAGGCTGTTGGCGAGGGGGTCAGTGAGTCTGGGAGGCGGGGAGAGGGTCATGCTGGAGTCCTGGCCCACCCAGACCCACCCAGCGGTCCCGAAGGCTGATCTCGTGGGGTCAGTCCCCCAGGATGGAGTGAGGCAGGCCTTGCCCGCCGAGAGACACGCTCCATCTCACAGGTGCAGCTCACGTGAGCAAGACTCACGGGCACCTGCCGTGTGTAGGTCAGGGACCCCGTCCTTCAGTGGTAGAGTGCCACCTCTGCCTTCCAGCCCCGCAGCCCTCCCCACGGCTGGGAGGGCGGCTTCTGCCGGTCACAGCAGACGAGTTAACAGGCGGCATCAGTGCTTGGTGGGCCCAGGCTCGGAAAGCCCGCCCGCATCCTCCGGCCTCAGCAGGCACCTCTTGGGGCTCATTGCCCCTGTGCCAGCCTCACTCCGGCAGTGGCCCTGCAGCAGCTGCACGGACGTCACTGGGTGGAATCTGCCGTCACGATGGCAGCTGGCAGGGGGCAGGCGACCTGCTTTCAGCACAGCCGGCGAGCACGCCCATGAACTGCTGGGGCGCCCGCCCAGGTCCAGGTGCACCGGCTGGGGTGGGGGGCAGGGCCGCTCGTGTGGCTGCCCCAAGGGTCCCAGCGCTTCTCCACGACGGCCTCCCCTACAGGGACTGCCCCTCCCGGGCCCCCGAACAGTGGGCGGCCCCGGTGTCTGGTGTCCCCACAGGGCGCCCGCGTGTGCTGCTCGTCTGGACAGGCCACCCCACCTGACGTTGACGACTCACAGGTTCTCCCTCCATCCCCACCCACAGCCCAGGACTGGGGCACGTTTCAGTGGGTGTGGGCAGGTGGCCCCGAGATGTGGTGACGGGGGTCTGCATGGCGCCCTGCCCCTGGGATCTGCGCGGCGCCCTGCCCGGGGGTCTGCGTGGCGCCCTGCCCGGGGGTGCAGATGCTCCTGTGCCGCCTCATGTGCTGGCCGCAGTCCCTCCGAGCCGATGGTTGAAATGCAGCGTGCCCGCGGAGTTCAGGCTCCCCGAGGCCCGCACTGGCCGGGCCCCCGAGCGGCACTCACGGGCAGCATGGCACGCCGCTGGGCCCCTTGGTCCCGCCTTCTCTATTGCTGCAGTCAGTTCAGCCAGTCCAGTCGCTCCGTCGTGTCCGACTCCTTGCGACCCCACGGACTGCAGCACACCAGGCTTCCCTGTCCATCACCAACTCCCGGGGTTTACTCAAACTCATGTCCATGGAGTCAGTGATGCCATCCAGCCATCTCACCCTCTGTTGTCCCATTCTTCTGCCCCCAGTCGCTCCGAGCATCAGGGTCTCTTCAAATAGGTCAGCTCTTTGCATCAGGTGGCCAAAGTATTGGAGTTTCATCTTCAGCATCAGTCCTTCCAATGAACAGCCAGGACTGATCTCCTTTAGGATGGACTGGTTGAATCTCTTTGCAATCCAAGGGACTCTCAGGAGTCTTCTCCAGCACCACAGTTCAAAACCATCAGGTCTTTGGTGCCCAGCTTTCTTTATAGTCGTCATCATGTGAAACTGCAGATACGGTCCTGGTACAAACCCCATCAGCTCCAGAAGGTGAAGCGGGGGAACCCCGGTGGCTCCTGGCCTTTCTCAGATAGACAGCAGGGTTGTCTCTGGATGTAGAGACCCTAGCTTTTGGCATCACAGACTCAGGCCTCAGGCCCGCTCATGCTCTCAAAGCGTCTCAGCGCTGGTGGGTAGGAGTTGCCCACGGGCCAGGCTGGACTGTGGGGCTCTGGAGGCTGCGAGAGAGGTTTGTCTGCAGATAACCTGGTTTGACACACGTAAAGAGGAAGCGAGATACGAGGGGACTTGCGAGCTGTCCGCCCCACAGCCCCAGGCCGGGGAGGGGGAACGGGCTGGGCCCCGGGCCGGTGGAGGCAACCCCCAAGAGGGAAACCAGGCGGAAGCTGCTGGACGCGCCTGGCGGTGGGCCTCCCACCTCCGGAAGGCTGTGTGTGCAGCTGGCTGGCTTGTCTCACGGACAGAACTCGGCGAGTCTGGGCAGGGCCCGAGCTCTGCCTAACCCAGGGAGCAGGCATCCTGCCCTGGGGAGCCCGCCTCCAGGCCGGAGGGCAGAGTGGACACTCCAGAGGTCGTGGGGCCTGGGAGCAGCTGGGCCTGGGGCCCCCAGGTCACAGAGTGGGGAGTGGAGCCTGCAGGCGGCATCGGGGGTGGCCCCCAGCTCTGACACAGCCTCGAGGACCCCGGGGGCCTCCTCCGGAACCTGTTGAGAGGGGTGGCGTCAGGAAGGTCGGCCGCACATGGACAGGGGCTGCGGGTGGGTCTCAGCCCAGTGGTGACCGAGGCTGTGGGTGCACTGGCCCATGTGGCCTCACTGTGGCTGCGAGACGCCCGCAGCGATGACCGTCAGGGAACCCTGAGGGGACAGGCCCGTCACTCACAGGTCCTGGGGGGCTCACGGGGAGAGAGTGGATCGGGCTCTGCCTTTGGGGGGGTGAGGGTGGGGCCTGGGGCTTCGGGGTTCACTCTTCAGCAGTGAATTCAGAGCAGAAGGGGGGAAGTTAGAGAAGGAGGGAAGAGGGGGTCACTGTGGTGGTCCGCTGTGTGGGTCACCAGGGCTCCTTGGAAGGGGACCTCGGGGGCTGGGGGCCGGCCTTTCTCCTCACCCTGCAGTTTTGCCAGTGATCACAGGTCATGGCCGTGGTGTGTTCACCCACGGGGATGTCTGAAGTGGGCGCCTCGCAGGCAACGGCCGAACGCCAGGCCATCGCGTTGCAGTGTCCACGGCACCGTGTCTGGTGGATTCAAGACATAAGAGCCGGGAACTCAGGGCCCAAGGGCTGGGTCGAGGAGCTGGGCTCTGGCCCAGCTTGAGAGCGGAGCAGCCCCGGGGCGCGTGGCAGGGGAGGCCGCTGGGTGACGCCCGCCCCGCCCCGCAGATGTTCGGGTCACAGGACGGCAGTGTCGAGGAGCACACTCTGTCCAGCATCCTCAAGACAGCCTTGGGGGTGGCGGAGCTGACCGTGACTGACCTCTTCCAGGCCATAGACCAAGAGCGGAAGGGCAGAATCGCGTTTGGTGAGTGGCCGGGAGCCGAGGAGGACACCCCCGTGCCAGGGGGGCGCCCCACTCCCCTGCGCCCCTGGGCCCTGGCAGGGCTGGCGCGGGGCTCCAGTCTCTGTGCGGTGGCTCACTGGCAGGGAATCAGACGCCTCGCAGGGGCTGCTGGTGGGTGGAGATCAGGGCCTCTGGGGCCAGGAGGGGTTCCGCCCTGACTGCTAGGGCACCTGCTCTCTGGGGGCTTGGCCCTGGCCCTTGCCGCCACACACGGTGGGTCGGCTGCGCAACTCGGGCAGGAATCCACCCGCCAAGGGCAGCAGGAGCCCCCGAGAGCAGCCGGCTCATCAGAGGATGAGCCATAATCTCCCTGAGATAAGAGCACAGTTTGCTCAGGAAAGGTCATCTTGTTTGGCTTTGTTTTAAAATCACGTCCAAATGTCAGGAGGAGCCGCCGCGCCTCGCTTTGGGTGTGCACGCCTGAGGTAAAGGGGCCGCGGGGAGCCCGGGCTGCTGCTGCTCTGAGCCCCCAGACTGCAGACCCCGTGGAGGCTGTTCCTGCCGCCCGAGGGAGCACGGGCGCTTCTCTGCTGCCGCCTGGAGCCTGCGGCGCCTCGACCTGGGGCTCAGAGCATCGCCGAGCCCCCGGGGCACCCCCAGCAAAGTCCCAGGGCGTCCCCCGCCCCGAAGCTGGGACCCAGAGTCACCGGGAGACACGGCACGGGCCCCGCGAGGGCTCAGGGGGCCCCTGCCCCGGGTGTCCCCGGGGCACAGCCGAGTCCATCTCAGGACGCTGAGCACCCAGGACATACCGCGAACGTGACGCTTCGGCGCCGGTGCCCGGAAGGGCGAGGCCGAGGCAGCGTGGCGGTGCCCCGGCCGCCGCAGGGAAAGAGCGCAGGCCCTCCTGGGCTGGCACGCAGGTCCCCAGGCCNCCCAGGACATAACCGCGAACGTGACGCTTCGGCGCCGGTGCCCGGAAGGGCGAGGCCGAGGCAGCGTGGCGGTGCCCCGGCCGCCGCAGGGCAAGAGCGCAGGCCCTCCTGGGCGGGCACGCAGGTCCCCAGGCCCCTCCGGGGGTGGGGGCGCCGGAGACGCCAGACTGCAGGCCTCGGCCCCCTCGCTCCTCACCAAGGTGCCCGTGTCTCTGCAGCCGACTTCGAGAGGTTCGCGCGAGCGAACCCCGACTTCGCGGAGGAATACCTGCAGCCCGAGCAGACGCGCCCCCGGAGCTGCGCCCGGACGCCCCCGGCGCCCACCCCCAACGGCTTCTGCGCCGACTTCAGCCCCGAGAGCTCCGCCACCGGGACGGAGCCTGATCGCAAGAAGCGGGACTAGGGCGGAAGGGGCGGGGAGGCCAGGCCTGTGCTCAGCCGCCGGCCCGTCTCGCACTCCCGCGCGTGCTGCCCCTGCCCTGCCCTCGGCCGGGTGCGGGCCGGGCCGGGCCGGGCGGACCTTGCCGGCTGCAGCGCGCGGGGCAGCTCCGGCCCGCCTCCGGGCGGCGCGGGGGGCCCTCAGTTGCTTTGTCCTCACCTCGAGCCCCGGCTCTGCCCCCATCCTCTCGCTCGGGCCCTCCGGTCCGGTCCGGTCCGGCCCGGTCTGGCCCGGCAGTGCAGGCCGGCGGCCTCCGCGGGCACCTGAAGGCGTGACTCCCGCCCGCGTGTCGATTCCAGCACAGTCTCCGCCGCCCTCCGCGGAGTCTGCGGGCAGGGCCGCCTTCTGATTTTTAAACGTTTCTATATTTACAGGAGCTCATGAGTCTTTTGTAAACTTCATTTAGATACTTCAGGAAACATTCAGCCTTTTTTTTATGAGAAGAGAATCGTTTTTCTACTTCGTTTTCCTTTGAGGGTCAGAGGATATTTATTTATAGGCCCTTTTTTGATAGATCCTGGGGCTCTTTGGGGCTTTGAGTTGACCTTCTCTCCAGCCCCTCCCTTCTGGGCAGCTCCCCTGCCCCGCTCCTGCGTTGGGGCGCCACCGGCACCCCATCCGGAGCCGCCTTCCTGCCGCCTCAGCCCTTTTCAGCCCCGCTGCTCTTACACCAGCTTGGGGTTTGTGTTTCGGGGTAACCGGATCCACTTCAGCGAGTGCAGGCTGGGACCAGAGCCCTGAGCGTGGAGAGGAGAATCCGGCCGCTGTGGAAACTGGCGGGGGCTCCTGTCTCCCCAGCTGGCACCCCAAGGGCCCAGTCAGCCCCCAGGAGGCTCTGCCAGCCGCTGACTCCCCCCTTTCCCCCAGGTTCCCCGGGGTATCAGGAGCCAGGGGAGCCTCAGGGAAGGAAGGTGTGGGGAGCAGGTGGTGGGGTTCAGGGAGACCTGG
>SJYW01006985.1:403280-447997 GCA_006410735.1 Raphicerus campestris | reverse complement strand
GCCTTTCAGAACTCTTCAAAGGCTCCAAAGTCCCACGAAGACTTTGTGCTGTAAGGATCCCTCGGATTTTACAGCCCTCTCACTTAGAATCCCCACACCCCTATCCATTCATTCCTGTAACAAATACTCACACCTGCTGGGTGCCAGGCCCCTGCTAAGAATGTATATGTGTGTTAGTCCCTCAGTCGTGTCCGGCTCTTTGTGACCCCTTGGACTGTAGCCCACCAGGCTCCTCTGTTGATGGAATGCTCCAGGTAAGAGCACTGGAATGGGTTACCATTCCCTCCTCCAGGGTGCTGAGTGTAGTACTGACAAAATCTGCCTTTGTGAGTCTGAGAGTGTGTTGGGGAAAGGCTATCCCAGAAGCAAACAGACAACTCATTATATAATAACAGACTACTAGAAGTATTATGAGATTTCTGTGAAAAAGAATTAGGGGTGAGATCTAATTTATATGGGAGTAGGATTCATACAGGTACTGAGTCTGAAATATGTGGGCTGGGCTGGACGAGAGAGGATGTCTCCTGGGTTGGAACCTTTTCCCAGCTTCTCTTTCTGCCTTGGCTGTCATGTCTATTGAGCATCTTTATGGTGGTCTGTTGGGCTTCCCAGCTGGCTCAGTGTTAAAGAATCTGTTCACCAATGCAGAAGATGCAGGAGAGGTGGGTTCGATCCCTGGGTAGGGCCGATCCCCTGGAGAAGGAGATGGCAACTCGCTCCACTGTTCTTGCCTGGGAAATCTCATGGGCAGAGGAGCCCCGCGGTCTACAGTTCATGGTGGTCTGTTAGTGCTCTTTCATCAGGTTTTGTCTTTAATTGTATAACAGATATCCTACCTGTGACTCAGATGGTAAAGAATCTGCTTGGAATGCGGGAGACCCAGGTTTGATCCCTGGGTTGGGAAAATACCTTGGAGAAGGAAATGGCAACCCACTCCCGTCCTCTTTGAAGAAGGGAGGTTAGCTGGGAGGCTTTGAGCAGCAAGTAGGTGCCGAGCCATGAAATAACAACCCAAGGGCCTCCATACAGCAAAAGGACGATGCCGACAACAGGGTACCTGAGGTCAGTGGCTTGAGGTGGCTGAGTGCTTCCCGCGGAGGGAAGGACTTACACTGCACTGAGAAGTTTCTTCTGCATCCAGCCTTGTGCTCTGAGGCTGCAGCTGCCGAGTCCAGAGCTCTCCTAGCTGTACCCTTCTGTCCTGTGTGGCCAGGCAAGTGTGGTGTTGTGGGGACCCTAGCCACAGGCCACTGACTGAGAGCTCATCTGATGGTCCCCAGCAGGGACATGGTGATGTACTGCATTCAGTCACGTTGCCCAGGGCGAGACGTGGCACGTGCTACCAGAACGATTAGCTCAGCCTGGGAGAGGGCCAGTACCTCTCTCCTTGTCCAGACTGATCAACGATTTATGCTGGGTGAGTGGAAATTGACTTTGACCTCATTCACTTTATTGCTTATGAAATCATGGCAGTGACTGTAGACTTCTAGTTTAAACATTTATATCGTTAGATAGTTTTGTTTTCATGAAGCTGCACTTAATGAACAGGCACATTTCAAATACTAACATGTAGCTGTTAATGAATTATTAATTCTGTGTCTCTAAAAGTCAGCTTTCTGTTAGAATTAGCTCTCTAAGGCACGTGACTAATGAATTCAGGTATTCCATGTTCAGTTCAGTTCAGTCGCTCAGTCGTGTCCGACTCTTTGCGACCCCATGGACTGCAGCACACCAGGCCTCCCTGTCCATCACCAACTCCCAGAGCTGACTCAAACTCATGTCCATCAAGTCGGTGATGCCATCCAACCATCTCATCCTCTGTTGTCCCCTTCTCCTCCTGCCTTCAATGTTTCCTAACATGAGGGTCTTTTCTTTGTATAAGTCAGTTCTTTGTATCAGGTGGCCAAAGTATTGGAGTTTCAGTTTCAGCATCAGTCCTTCCAGTGAATATTCAGGACTGATTTCCTTTAGGATGGACTGGTTGGATCTCCTTGGAGTCCAAGGGACTCTCAAGAGTCTTCTCCAACACCACAGCTCAAAAGCATCAGTTCTTCTGTGCTCAGCTTTCTTTATGGTCCAACTCTCACATCCATACATGACTAATGGAAAAACCAAAGCTTTGACTAGATGGACCTTTGTTGGCAAAGTAATGTCTCTGCTTATTAATATTCCATGTTACAGCTTGGGAAACTGGCACTTCCCTGTGCTAAGGATTGGAGCTGGGAGCAAGTCTTCCTGTCTCCCTTATACACAGATGTTTTTTCCAACACCATGTGCCCTACTGTATGCCAGGATGTCTGAAGGATCTTGAGAGAGCCAGCATAAAGTATTCCATATATATATGTGATTATTTGTATGTAGCTCATATTGTACATCTCTATGAAAAAGAAAGTTGCTCAGTTGTGTCCGACTCTTTGTAACCCTATGGACTATACAGTCCATGGAATTCTCCAGGCCAGAATACTGGAATAGGTAGCCTTTCCCTTCTTCAGAGGATCTTCCCAACCCAGGGATTAAACCCAGGTCTCCTGCATTGCAGGTGGCTTCTTTACCAGCTGAGCCACAAGGGAAGCCGAAGAATACTGGAGTGGGTAGCCTATCCCTTCTCCAGTGGATCTTCCTCTTGTATATATATATAAGCCCAAATTATATATTGTAACACATATATTATATGGAAATATATATAGATATATGTCTCTGTCTATCGAGAGACATAAATACTAACTAATGACTAGGCAGTAACAGCTTAACGTGGTGTTATCAGGGGGCACACACAGCATGCTATGGAGTATAGGAAGGAAGGACCCCCTGAGAACATACATTGCATTTGAGTTCAAAGGGAGATGCAGGTACTAGCTGGTGAACTCTATGTATCAGGAGGTTGGGGAGTAGATGGCATTTTGGGGAGAGGGAGAATTATAGGCTACATGTCAAATGCAAAGGAAAGTGTATCTTTTTTTTAGGGTTTTAAAATTTTGATTTATATTTNAGGGAGATGCAGGTGCTAGCTGGTGAACTCTATGTATCAGGAGGTTGGGGAGTAGATGGCATTTTGGGGAGAGGGAGAATTATAGGCTACATGTCAAATGCAAAGGAAAGTGTATCTTTTTTTTAGGGTTTTAAAATTTTGATTTATATTTGATTTGTAGTTGTATAGAACAGAATTTATCAATGAAGTCACCTGGTCCTGGAATTTTCTTTGAGGGAATGCTGTTGATGAAGAACTCAATTTTGTTAATAGACATTAAACGAATAGACCTATTACTTCTTGGGTAAGTTTTGTAAAATAGTGCTTTTCAAAGATTTTGTCCATTTAATCTATGTTATCAAATTTTTTGGCAGGAGGTTGCTCCTAGTATTCCCTTCTTATATTTTTAATGTCCAAGATTTGTAGTGAAGTGTCTTCTACTATTCCTAATATTGGTAATAGGTGTTCTGTCTTTTTGCTGAATTGATCTTGGTAGGTATTTATCACCTCCCAAAAGAAATGACTTTTGGTCTTGTTTATGTCTTTTTCTCTGTTGTCTGTCTACTTTCTGTTTATTGGTTTTTGCTTTTATTTTCACTCTTCACATCTTTCTACTTCCTTTAGGCTAATATTGCTATTCTTTAGGTAGACTCTTGAGTTAGAAGCTTTGATCCATCACTCTCAATCTTTTCCCCCTAAAGTATCCATTTGAAGATAAACATTTTCCCCTAAAGCACTGCTGTAGATGCATAACACCTGCTACTGTTGCTCTTTCTTCATTTTTGTTCACTTTAATTCCAATGTGATTAGAAGTATATTTTCAATGATTCTTCAATGACATTTTTTGAGGCCTACGTTACTACCCAGTATCTATTTTGGTAAATGCTCATATGGGTTTAAAAAGTTTTCATTCCTTTCTTTTTTCACTTTATTGAGATGTAATTGATAAGCAACATTGTGTAAGTTGGTGTATAACTTGCTGATTTGATACATTTATATATTGCAAAAATGATGGCCACCATAGTGTCAGCTAACACCTCCATCATGTCACATAACTCCCATTTCTTTTTTGTGGTGAGAACATTTAAGAGACAGTCTCTTAGCAAGTTTCAAATGTACAATATAGTAGTATTAACAGTTATTACCACACTGTATTGGAAACCCAGAACTTCCTCATATTATAAATGGAAGCTTGCAACCTTTTACCAACCCTTTGATCTCCCCATTTCCATCCACCTCCCACCCTCTGCCAGCTCCTAATAAGCACCATTCTACTATCTGTTTCTATGAGTTTGCCTCTTTCAGTTTCTACAGATAGGTTACATTCTACAGAATTTGTTTTTCTTTGTCTAATTTCACTTAGCATAATGCCCTCAAGGTCCATCCATGTTGTCACAAGCAGTAGAATTTCCTTCTTTCTCAGAGGGTAAAGCTGTCTGAAACGCAGGAGATAGGGTTCGATCCCTGGGTCAGGAAGATCCCCTGGAGAAGGAAACGGCAACCAACTCCAGTACTCTTGCCTGGAAAATCCCATGGATGGAGGAACCTGGTAGGCTACAGTCCATGGGGTCGCAAAGAGTTGGATATGACTGAGCGACTTCACTTTCTTTCTTTCATGGCTGAATAATATTCCTGCGTGTATATGCCACATCTTCTTTATCCATACATATGTTGACAGGTACATATTGTTTCCATATCTTGGCTATTGTGGATAATGCTGCAATGAACATGGGAGTACAGATACCTCTTTTGTATCCTGTTTTCATTTCCTTTGGATATACATGCAGATGTGGAACTGCCAGATCTTGCTGCTGCTAAGTAACTTCAGTCGTGTCCGACTCTGTGCAACCCCACAGACAGCAGCCCACCAGGCTCACCCATCCCTGGGATTCTCCAGGCAAGAACACTGGAGTGGGTTGCCATTTCCTTCTCCAATGCATGACAGTGAAAAGTGAAACTGAAGTTGCTCAGTCGTGTCCAACCCTCAGCGACCCCATTGACTGCAGCCTACCAGGCTCCTCCATCCATGGGATTTTCCAGGCAAGAGTACTGGAGTCGGGTGCCATTGCCCTCTCCGTGCCAGATCTTATGGTAGTTCTATTTAGAAAATTTTGAGGAACCTTCATACTGTTTTCCATTGTGGCTGCATAAATTGACATTCTCTCCAATGCATTAGAATTCTCTTTTCTTCACATTATTCTCAGCACCTGTTGATGACACTGCTTGATGCCAGCCATTCTAACAGGCTTGAGGTCGTATCTCATTGTGGTTTTGATTTGCATTTCTTTGATGATTAATCATGCTGAACACGTTTTCATGTGCCTATTGGCTATTTGTATACCTTTTTTGGGAAATATCTATTCAGTTCCTCTATGCATTTTTAATTGGATTTTTTGTTATTGAGTTATCTGAATTGTTTATATGTATTTTGAATATTTATTCCTTATCAGAAATATACAAATGCTCTCTTTCCAGTCTCTTTGCCTTTACATTTTGTTGACTGCCTCATAGAAATATTTTTTTTTAGTCTTTTTAAAAATATGACGTATATCATGGTATAGTATTGGAATTATCTTTTTTTGAATATTTTCTTTTGGCCACATTATTCTCACTCCACATATATAGCAGCCTTTTATAGTATAGCCATGTGAATAAAAGAAATCCGAAAGCTGTATGTGATGATATTTTCCATTCAAGAAAGTTCTTAATTTTTTTTTTTTTTCTGTTAGGAACTCAGTTTGAAGAGCATGTCACTTCAGTCTAGTCATGAAAGATCTCTGTTGGGACTGGGTTAGAGTGTTTCCTAAGATCTACCTCTGGTTCATCCCTGGGCTAAGTTCTTTGTGGTCCCCATCTCCTTGGCATTGCTATTTACTAGAGGCCTCGACTCTGGCCTCTAGAGGATTTCAATGTAGTTCTTGAGGTTCTTGCCCTAAACAGTTTTAAAGTCTGGGAAATGTTTTAAGGGCAGTAATATATGTCAGAAAAGACTCTCTTGTTTTTTTTTTTTTTTAAATCCTAGGGACCATGACATTATGAGAGATTTTATTCTGCCTTCACAACTTAGCCCCCACCCCAGCCTCCCATGCTGCCTCAGAACTTAAGCGCTGGCCCGTGGCCAAAACTGACCTTGCATCTAGGGCTTCTCCAATTACTAGTACAGGTCAGCAGCTGTTAAACCTCTAAATTCACAACTCCTTTCTCCCTTCCCTGGTAGAGTCCCTCTGCAAGGACCAACTGTAAACCTCATGTCTATTTTAGAATTGTTCATTGACCCCAGGAATGAAAATGGTTGGTGATTTTCAACTCTCCTGTGAAAGGCTTTTTCAACTCTGAAATTTTAGTTCTCCTAGTCATCATCAACTCCACAACTTTGTGATATCTTGAAGCATACAATTTTTGTAATTTAAGTGTCTTTTCCTCTAGTTGTCAAGAGAAACATTGACTTGCCACAACCTACTACATCTTTCCCAGAAGTGAAATTCATTTCTTGTTAAAGAGAAAAAGAGAAGTGAACTCTGAGATCTATAAACTAGTAAGTTTATTTTAGATATCAAGCAAAATTCTAAAATTCATTGTTTATGAGGCAGATGGAGAGTTACTATTGAATATAAAGTTGTATACAGTAGACTAAATCTAGCAGAAGATCATTCAGAATAAATTATCTTCAATAGAATAGCTCGATTTCTATCTATCATCTATCTAGCTTTCTTTTTTCCTTTTTTGTCAAGGTCACAAAAGATAGATATAGTCTATCTGACATTTAAAAAAACATTTGACAAAAATTTGGTATCCTTGTCAAGATGAAGAATGTGAGGTTGAGGGTGATGCGTTTAGAGGGATTTACAGTGTTGAAGGATCTTAACCTATGATGCTGATGACTCTCGAAGGAGATCAGCGTAAGTCTGGAGAAATGTTTCTGTGAGTATAGCAGAAATCTTGTTATCCAGACCACCAGGTTGATTTTTATCAATGAATTTGATGAAGACAAATAGCATACAGGTCGTGTAAAGTTGGAGGGAATTCCAATAAACTGAAGGAGTCAAGAATTAAAATATTTTCAGCAGGCTGCAAGAAATAAAACTTTATGGGTACAAATATATTACTCCATATTTGGATAGAATAACAACTGTAAAAATGCAGGCTGAGAAAGACATGGCATGACAGAAATACAGGTNGGACCATGACATTATGAGAGATTTTATTCTGCCTTCACAACTTAGCCCCCACCCCAGCCTCCCATGCTGCCTCAGAACTTAAGCGCTGGCCCGTGGCCAAAACTGACCTTGCATCTAGGGCTTCTCCAATTACTAGCACAGGTCAGCAGCTGTTAAACCTCTAAATTCACAACTCCTTTCTTCCTTCCCTGGTAGAGTCCCTCTGCAAGGACCAACTGTAAACCTCATGTCTATTTTAGAATTGTTCATTGACCCCAGGAATGAAAATGGTTGGTGATTTTCAACTCTCCTGTGAAAGGCTTTTTCAACTCTGAAATTTTAGTTCTCCTAGTCATCATCAACTCCACAACTCTGTGATATCTTGAAACATACAATTTTTGTAATTTAAGTGTCTTTTCCTCTAGTTGTCAAGAGAAACATTGACTTGCCACAACCTACTACATCTTTCCCAGAAGTGAAATTCATTTCTTGTTAAAGAGAAAAAGAGAAGTAAACTCTGAGATCTATAAACTAGTAAGTTTATTTTAGATATCAAGCAAAATTCTAAAATTCATTGTTTATGAGGCAGATGGAGAGTTACTATTGAATATAAAGTTGTATACAGTAGACTAAATCTAGCAGAAGATCATTCAGAATAAATTATCTTCAATAGAATAGCTCGATTTCTATCTATCATCTATCTAGCTTTCTTTTTTCCTTTTTTGTCAAGGTCACAAAAGATAGATATAGTCTATCTGACATTTAAAAAAACATTTGACAAAAATTTGGTATCCTTGTCAAGATGAAGAATGTGAGGTTGAGGGTGATGCGTTTAGAGGGATTTACAGTGTTGAAGGATCTTAACCTATGACGTTGATGACTCTCGAAGGAGATCAGCGTAAGTCTGGAGAAATGTTTCTGTGAGTATAGCAGAAATCTTGTTATCCAGACCACCAGGTTGATTTTTATCAATGAATTTGAGGAAGACAAATAGCATACAGGTCGTGTAAAGTTGGAGGGAATTCCAATAAACTGAAGGAGTCAAGAATTAAAATATTTTCAGCAGGCTGCAAGAAATAAAACTTTATGGGTACAAATATATTACTCCATATTTGGATAGAATAACAACTGTAAAAATGCAGGCTGAGAAAGACATGGCATGACAGAAATACAGGTTTAAAAAAAAACACTTGGGAATTACTGTTAGCATGAACTCAGAATGAGTCAACAGTGATGTGATATGGCTGCTTAAAAGGTCAGTGTGATTTAGGATAGCAGTAAGCAGAGTATAAGGTACAGAACATGATGGCTGATGGATCCATTGTACTGAATATGCCTTGAACATATGCTGTTGCAATATGTTCCAAGCATCCTACTTTAGGTGAAGGGCCCATATCGGAAGCTCACCTGGAGGATGGTAACCGGGATATGAAAGTGGGGAACATAAGGGCAGAAACAGCTGAAGGATGTCAGAGTGTCTAACTAGGGAAAGAGATGCTTTTGGGGGATATGAGAGTTGTCTTCTAATGCATGCAGAATTGCTTTGCCTTTGAGCTTAGAACCAGAACAGAAATAGAGAAAAAAAAACATTCATTTCTAACATTAAAAAGAATTTAGAAGAATAATATAGGCCTCTGAACCTCAGATGATGCCACTTGGTAATGTTGTGATGATCTGGGATTTCTGAATCAGGAGGAATTTAACCCAGATTCCTCTGTCATTCATAAGCTCTCTGATTTTTCCTAATCTTTCAGACTCTGAGCTTCTTTATTTCTCAAATGGGGGCAGTCATAGTACAGTTTTTATAGTCATTATAAGGATTAAGGGAAATAATTCAGATAATCATTTGCCACGGTGTGTGGCACATTTATTATGCCTAGAATATAGGAGCTATTTTTAAGGTACTGAGATGCGGTGAGACAGCATCTGCCCCTTACACTGGCCACAGTACTTCTTTAGTAAGTAGGAAACCAAGTCTCAGCTCAGAATTTAGACCTAATGCCTGAAACCTGGGAACCAGTCGAGCTGACTTGATCTGTTATAATGAAGCATCTATAGACCATGAAAGGTAATTCTAGAAGACTTTTCAGGTGTCACTTTTATACAGGTTGTCTGCTTGGGTGAACTCATACTGTGAGTTGAGAAAAACATCAATTTGCTCCTTCTAGATGGACAGTTTCTTTCTTTTTTTTACTTAAAAAAATTAATACTGATTTTATTGTTACCATAACCTCATTGTAGTTTACCTAGTGTTTCTGACACCCCCATACAGCAATGGAGCCTTTTTTTTTTTACCAATTTCCAAAATATCTTCACTTCCTTTTTTAAAATGCTTCTTTGTTGTGGTAAAAGTCACATGATATTAATCATACAATTGTAACCATATTTAACTGTACAGTTCAGTGGTGCTAAGTACATTCATAAAGACACAAATGTGTATAAACATGCACCCTGGTGTTTTAGAGTACACCCAATTTCAAATAGTTTATTGTTTTCACTTGAAGTACATTATTACATGTATATGTAAGGTGTCAGAAACTATAGGCTGTGTTTATGTGGGTCACATGGTTGTACTGAGATAGTCAAAATCATTTTTTGCTAAGGAGCATGGTCAGAAACACTGTGAGGTGCTGTTTTATACTCATCAGCAAAGATTAATAGAATGCATGGAAAAGGGAAAGCGCAAACTACTCTCAAACTGCTGGTTTGGTACTCAAACTGAGTTTGGTAACTCAAACTGCTGGTGTGAGTGCGAATTAATATAACCACTCTGGGTACCAATTTGGTGATCTATTCAAATAGTAATAGTAGATGAACACACTCTTTGACTTGGCAAGTCCATTTCTATATATCTGCCAGAGACTCTCTTTTACAGGTACAAAAGAAGCTTATAGAATATTTCTGTAACACTCAACGTAAATGCTCACCAAATGGAAAAAGAATGAATAATTTATGGTTCAGTCATCTGAATTAATTTAATGCCACAATTAAGATGAATAAATAGAGGTATATTTGTAATTGCAAAATTATATAATTTAAAACTGTATTATAAAAACATAATATGGAGTGAAAATACTCTTTATGGAATTATGAACACAATGCTTCCACTTATATATAGATTTGGCTGTAATATATTTAAATATTTATATTAAATATATTATTTAAAATATACTTCTATATAAATTTATTTTATGTTTATATATAAATATATAAATTTATTTATGGTGATGATGGATTAGTCACTAAATCATGTCCGACTCTTGTGACCCCATGGGCTGTAGCCTACCAGGCTCCTCTGTCCATGGGATTTTCCAGGCAAGAATACTGGAGTGGGTTGCCATTTCCTTCTCCAGGAGATCTTCCTAATCCAGGAATCAAACCTGGGTCTCCTGCATTGCAGACAGATTCCTTACCAATTGAGCTACAAGGGAAGCTCCAAATTTATTTATATAAATTGTTAAGTATGTTCAATAATGTCCATAGTTATAAATATGGAGCAAATATATAGAGCTGTTCATGATTGAGTGCCTTTTTAGAAGAAAGTAGGGACAAGAATGAGGTGTTATAAATGGGGAGGCTTAATTCTATCTGTGATATNATCCAGGAATCAAACCTGGGTCTCCTGCATTGCAGGCAGATTCCTTACCAATTGAGCTACAAGGGAAGCTCCAAATTTATTTATATAAATTGTTAAGTATGTTCAATAATGTCCATAGTTATAAATATGGAGCAAATATATAGAGCTGTTCATGATTGAGTGCCTTTTTAGAAGAAAGTAGGGACAAGAATGAGGTGTTATAAATGGGGAGGCTTAATTCTATCTGTGATATTTTATTTTCTAAAAAAGGTAATTCTGAAGCAAATGTGGAATAATGTTAGTATTTGATAAAGCAAAATATTAGGTACATAAACTTCATTCTATTACTCTTTTCTTATCTATAGGTTTAATATACTTCATGTTACTTTTTTCTTTTTTTGAGAAAGAAGGGTGCTCTTTTTAATGTCCTCGCTTGTTTTCTCGAAATGGGTATGCTAAGATCCAGGAATCTAAGACCATCGAGTGGGTCTGCAGGAAGAGGCGAGTTTGCCCCCAGTTTGGCTTCATAGTTTAAGAGGCTTAGGGCGTTCTCACGTCTCCTGTTCGGTTCAGCCTGGTCACTGGGTTTGAAGATCACACAGAAACTGACGTCAAGGTGCTAGTTAGCTGTTAAAATATTCAAGATTCCTTCTAAATCTATTGTTGTTTTAAGTAGTATGATGAGCTCTGGTGTCCAAAGATTCAGGACCCTAATACTGTTCCCATCGAGGATTTAGGTAGAAAAAAGTTTCTGCTGGAGAGAGAGGTGAAGGGTCAGGCAGGACAGGTAGGGAAGACACAAGGAGCATCTCAGTGGGAGGGTTCCAAGGAGAGCCTTGGCTCCTGCGGGTTGGTGTGGAAACCCTGTGCCCTTGGGGGAGAGGATAAAGGTGACATTAAAGAAATAATTGCAGATGGAAGGCAGAGAGGCCCGATTTGGTGACTTCATACTTTTGCGTGGAGCATTCTAGTAATATCCACCCCAGAAAACCCAATCACCCAAACAGGAGTGCTTGGAAGTGTGGCTGAATGATTGATGAAGCCTGTGCTACTTGGCTGAGTAGAAGAAATGGACTTGCCTAAATGTCCAGATGGCTACTTGTTCTTTTTCCCCAGGGCCCTGCAGAACACAGAGGGGATCCCCCTCCATCGCCCCACTTGGCTAGTAGTGTGACTGGATTCCCAGCATGCCAGAGGTTGAGGGTCCCTTAGAATCCTCCTTCTGGCTTTTAGTGAGCAGCCTTCAGCCACTCTTAGTGTTCTTAGGGAAGAGCATTCCATATTCAGAGGAAAAAAAGCTCTTTTTTCGATGCATGAAATGTTTCTGTATTTCAGAAATGAAGCAAGTGGCCTTGGGGACTCATGATAAGTATGTCTTGTCATAGAAAAACATCATGGGCCCTTCAAAAATGCCATCTAGAAAGGAAACATTGCCTTAAGTAATAATGCTGGAGAAAGAAATTTGAGGGTTTAAGGCAGGATTAGGAAACTTTGCAATTCAGATGTTTTTCCACTTAATATATTGTGTGCATTTTAACTTATAAGGAAGAGCGGAGGAGACGGTAGAAGGAGAAAACAGAGCGACAGAGGTGAAGGAGGGTTAAGATACGTGCAGGAGGTGATGACAGTGTTGGAGAACCTTCCTTTGTTCCCCAGCACGGATGGAGGTTTATATTATAAAGAATATCCATCAACTTGTTTTTCTTTCACTTTAAAGAAAATTGAAAGCTTCTGTTGTTTAGCTTGTACTGCCTTCTCCTGGTTGGTCCTGGATTAGCAGCTAAGACATGACAAAAGGAAATGTGTGAATGAATCTACATATAACACCGGTGTTCTGTTCCACTGCCTCCTCATTGCTCTTGACCGCTACCTAAATAACATATCCAGGTATTGAGGGACTGGCTTAGAACCATGATGATCTTGTTTCTTGACCCTTACCACTGCAGTCCCATGCATATATTAATGAAATGTCTGAGTGGAACACTTCAGCTCTTCCAAAACTGAGAAAGGCACGTGTGCAGACTGGGGGTATCCATGAGTTGCTTACTTTGAAATGACAGAGGTTATACAAAATATGAACCTTATGAAGGGACATTTCTTGCATTCCTCCGGAGCTGACTTTAATTTTTCTTTTGGGACTTCTCAGGAGTGTGGTGGGGAGATTAAAACTATAGTCTCTAGAACTACAGACAAACTTCAGTTCAGAGAAAAGGTCCTTTTCTTGGAAGTGTGGCTTGGAAGGAAGGACCTTTTCTCTGAACTGAAAAGGTCCCATTCTTTTCTTTAATAGGGAGATTCCGAGAATGATACCTGTAAAGTGAAAGAAAAGGAAAAGACTGGGAAAAGGAAGCAGAAATGCAAAATTATCGATTTTATGGGTAGGTAAAGCCAAAACTCTATACACACATATTATATGTGCACAATGTCCCGGAAATTACAAAACAGAGGGAATCTGTGAGTAACTCAAGATTGCAAAGGAACAGGATTCCTGTCCAATCTTCCATATGTTGCTATAAAAGAAAAATATTGATGCTGAGGAGCACAGCTGTGGTTCTGTCTCCAGCCTTCTGTTAGAGCATCCATGCAGTGGGGATTGCTGAGGATGGAGAGTTTATGTCCAAATTGTGAAAATTTGGGAAGTTGAACCAAGTGAAGAAAGTGGGAGGGGGGTTCAGGATGGGGGACACATGTACACCCACGGCTGACTCATGTCAATGTATGGCAAAACCACTACAATATTGTAAAGTAATTAGCCTCCAATTAAAAAATAAAACAAAACAAAACAGGCTGTGGTCAGCTACACAAACTGACACAGAATTCAGTTCAGATCAGGTCAGTAGCTCAATCGTGTCTGACTCTTTGCAACCCCATGGACCGCCGCACACCAGGCCTCACTGTCCATCACCAACTCCTGGAGTTTACCCAAACTCATATCCATTGAGTCGGCAATACCATACAACCATCTCATCCTCTGTCGTCCCCTTCTTCTCCCGCCCCCAATCTTTCCCAGCATCAGGGTCTTTTCAAATGAGTCAGCTCTTCGTGTCAGGTGGCCAAAGTGTTGGATTTTCAGCTTCAACATCAATCCTTCCAATGAACACTCAGAACTGATTTCCTTTAGGATGGACTGGTTGGATCTCCTTGCTGTCCAAGGGACTCTCAAGTGTCTTCTCCAACACCACAGTGTTGGAACTACATAAAAACAAGGAAAAACAACAGAAATAGGTATCAGAAAGCCAATGTACTGTCATGTAGGGACAGTCCAGTGGCAGAAGAGGGAAGTCAAAGAACCATAAAGTCACAGCCAAAAGTGCATGCCCTGAACTGAGACAGAATTTAGCCTTCCAGTATCTTGAATTTTTAAATGACTTTTAATTTCTCTTTCCTCCATGCACAGAGGTGCTTACTCCTGGAGAGTCTAAAGCAGCAAGTGGCTTCTAAGGAATATTGTTGGAAGGACATTAGAAATCCTACTAAGGAAAGGTTAATGGTGAATATGTGATATTATTTCCATGGACAGAGGAGCCTGGTGAGTACAGTCCATGTGGTCACAAAAACTTGGATACTACTGAGCCATTAACACACACACGTGTATACATGTATACATAATATACACACGTGTATATTATATTGTGTGTGGGTCAAATTGGTGGATCACTGTTATTTGTTTTGGTTCTTCTTAGTTAATTATTTGTCTGTAAAGTCTCAGAAAAGAACTCCATTCATGCACCTTTGGACCAGAAATAAAGGTTAAGTAAACTTGGAGAAAACAGTAAAGGCGTAATCAGAGTCTCTTTGGATCAAGCCTCAAACCTGCTGGCCCACCAATCAGATCTTTGTTACCGAACTGATTTAGGATTAGGGATTGTTCCCATTTCGTAAACAATAAGAGCAAAATGATTACAAAGACACTCTAATCTGATTATCTATTCTTTTTTAGAATATAAAAATATGGGAGAAACTTGTCTGTCATTTGAGCCTAGAATTCAATAAATATTAGCTGACAGTGATAACATGAGAATCTTCTTGGCTACTCCAGAGATGACAAACTAAACCTCAAAGCCTTTCCCAGAAACCCAATAAAAGCTAAAATAACTAATTAACAAAATGAATGAGAGCCAAGCCAAATCGCAGATCTTCCTGGATAACTTCCTGATCCAAGTTAACATACATGACCAGGCAGGTGACTTCAGGTCCTGTGGGAATCTTTCGATATCTGGGAGCAAGACGAAAATGGAATATTAGTAATTGTCATTTTCCTTTAGAGTTAAGATATTAGAAACCAACAAGATGTTCCAGAGCCTGAGAAAGCACAGCCTCTAATTCTAAAGCCAATTTATTTTACTCTAATTGGAGAGGTTGGCAAGACTTTTGAGATTGTTATTTTAAATGCCTTTTGCTATTAAACCATGGTTAGGAAATCCACTCAGCCCAAATGATGCTAAAAGAGCATTAAGTTTATGAGTCACGAAAGCCAGAATGATTCCAATTAGTTCCCTGCACTTCGGCACAATAGAAGTCCTCGATATCCAATGGGGCACTGCTTTAAAATGGAAGCAAGATCAGAATCTTGACTCCTCACCTTGATTACTGACCAAGGAAAGGTTAGGGGAGCTATTATGTCAATTCACTTGAAAGGTTCCTCTTCTGCAGAAAGGGGATAACTGGCACACTGGTCTCTGGTGGGGCGCGGAGCAGTGCATTCGGTCTTCAGGGTGAAGTCTTTTATACACATAGGGCAGAATTGGAAGGTACCATAGCTCTGTCTCCTTCTAAGGCCTTTAGATTCAGCTTTCTCTCTTTCCAATTCTTTCCATTTAATTAAAAAATATTATTATTTATTTGTCTCTGCTGGGTCTTAGTTGAGCAGGTGGGATCTAGTTCCCTGACCAGGGACTGAGTCTGGGCCCTCTGCCTTGGGAGCATGGGGCCTTAGCCAGCAGAATAAAGATGAGCACACACTGGTGCTTAAGTGATAATAGTGATGATGTATTAGGCTCTCAGTCATGCCCAACTCTCTGCGACCCCATGGACTGTATCCCACCAGGCTCCTCTGTTCATGGGATTTTTTAGGCAAGAATACTGGAGTGCGTTTCCTTTCCCTTCTCCAGGGGATCTTCCCAACCCAGGGATAGAACCCAGGTCTCCGGCATTGCAGACAGATTGTTTATGGTCTGAGCTACCAGAGAAGATAATTGCTAGCATTTGTTCAGACTTGCTGTCTATCAGGTACCACGTTAATTGCTCTACATGTGTGATCTCAGAGACAGGTATAGAAACCATTTTTATCTTACAGTTTAAGAAGCTAAGAAGCAGACTAGTTAAATAAAACACCTGAGGTCCCTCTGACTGTACCTCTCAGTGTTGGGATCTGAATTGAGAGCAGTCTGATTACAGAGTCCTTGTCTCATCTACTATCTGCATTTATTTCTTTATTTGTTGTATTAAAAATACTAGGAAATATGACTGAACTATATGTTACATGAAGATTTCTTTTATGTGTAAATGTGTGGTTCTTGAAAGACATAACAGAGGACAGACAGTTCTTTCACAGAGTTTGTTTTAGACATGACACTGTGATCAAATTTGTCATTATGTTCAGACCTGGAGGGTAAAAATGGACAGTATAGTCAGAATAGAGAGCTGCTAGAGTTGAGATTCAAATGTTTTAGAAGCAAGAGTTTCATGTTAATTTGCCTGGTGGATCTGTGTTTCTTACATGTATGATTTTTACATTTCTGAAGCCCAAGGGATAGTATAGAGAATTCAGTTCATGGTTAGGATATGGGAAAAAAAATTGAACTTACAGGAAAGAAAAAGATCTCATCAGATGGTCCAGGAAGAACCAGTCTATCTAGTGAGATTAAGACTATTGGGGCTATTGGATACTATAGGAATGAATTCAGACTTGAATAAAGGAGGAGCCTGGCAGACTATAGTCCTTGGGGTTGCAGAAGAGTCAGACATGACTTAGTCATTAAACAACAGCAAAAATATGCCTAGTGTCTGCTTCTTTTGTATTTCAAGATCCCAGTGCTCTTGAGAAATAGCACATTTCCATACTGAAGGGGCAGGTTGGCAAGAAAAGTCAAATGGCAAAAGTCATTAATGGGGACGGCTGAGGTGCCTTTGGACTGTGTGTGTGTGTGTGTGTGTGTGTGCACCCACGTGCATGTATATGTGTGTGTCTGTCCCTGTTAAACAGGGGAGGGAACCCAGGAAGAATGTTTTCTGTTCATGTAGAGTGCATTTTCATCCTTTATGTACTAAGAAATATGGAGATGACTACAGGCATATTTTATCCTGTAGGTAATAACACTGTGATGCCCTTAGAATAATTCTGGCATGATGAGCACTTTAAAAAAATTTTTTTTAAAGTAGAAATCTTCAGTCTATTTGAACCCATAATATAATTAGGACCAATTATACCATCAGGATAAATATGAACAATCATGTCATTAGAAAGTGTAATTGCCTAATTATGACTTCTACTGATGTGGTGATTTTTGTGGAAGCTGAATTTCAGTTGCAGGACAATTTTGCTGAGTCTGGGGGCGGAAATTAAAGTCAATTCTTGTCAAGTCAGTGGCTGTCATGTTTTGGTAGTTCTCAGTGAATTCACCAGTACAATTTTCCATGAACTGGCGACTGTGGACTTTTGACCTTTCTCTGCTCTATACTTTATACCGTCCCCTCCAAAGTTGGATGGTTGTGCATTCCAATTAGGTCATTCATGGATGAATACGAAAGGGGATGACAGTAAAGGTATTGATTTAGTGTGGTTTTAAAATTAACGTGAAATTGTATTGTTCTTCAAAATCTTCCAAAGAGCTGATTAAAAGAAACCCCTCGCAGATTGAAATCATGGCCCTCAGCACCTCACTGAGATAAACACAGGGCTGGGGCATTCCTCAGGAATCACATACAAAGCTAACAGAGTCACCACGTGCCTGACCACTTTCCAGCAAGTTCCTCATTATCCCCTGCCCTCCCACCTGCCTTTATTTCTGTTTGCTTCCTGGAGGAAAGTCTGACAAAGCAGGCTCCCCAAGCCTCATCTGAAAGATTGGATGTATGGGAACATTTATTCCCCAGCAAGTGAATTGTCCAGTAGTGCAAAAAACAGAGGGAATAGATCATTTCTGTCTGTCTTTAGAAAATTCAATGACTAGCAGCCAACACTTGTAGAGAGAAAAGAAATGATGTATAGCAATTCCAGTTTGGAAGATTAAGCTTTCCCCATGTTGGGGGTCTACTTCTAATACTTTAGTGTTTCCACAATGACCAAAATGAGACTGGTTCTATAAATGTCTGACTGCTTGGAGGCAATCTTTGTTTCTGGGTTTTAGGTTTGTTGAGTGTTCGAAAAAGTCAACTGGGGGATCTTCCATATAAGCCCAATTTGGATGACATCCAGAATGGATCCACACACTGACTTCTGAATTATAATGTGTAACATTATAGCAAAACTCCTGAGTATTTCGTTTTGTGTCCTAGAACATTAGATATTTTTATCTGGCAGGCACATAGGCAAGACCCAATCTCATTCTAGTCTGATAAAGCTATTTCTGCAGCTGATTAGCCTGCCAAATGTTTCCATTTCTCCATGCTTAGTTCCATTTTTTTCCCCCACTGTTTGTAAACTGCTGGGGAGGCGTGTGAACATTTTATTTAATGTCACGGGGAGTGGAAGTGGTGATGGAGGGAGGCGGGGGTGGGGAGGATGTTGTTCTCTGGTGAGACTTTTAAAACTCCACTTTCTCCCTTTTAAAATTCTTTTTATAGAGGTGGCTAAGTGGAGGAGCATTAACTCTAAGTTAAATATAGTCCTAATCATCACAGTTCTATGGTGATGTTTTATAAGGTGAATGGTAGTGCAGTTTCTTAGGGTAGCTGTAATGGGGTACCACAAACTGCATGACTTCAGACACCAGAAATGTGTTCTTTCAGGCAGTTCTGGAGGCTGGAAGTCTGGAGGCTGGAAATCTGAAGTTGAAGTTGATGGGTCATCCTTTCTAGGGGAGAATGCTTCTTTACCTCTTTCTAGCTTCTGGTGGTGCCTGCCATCCTTGGCATGCCTTGGCATGTTGATGCATCCCTCGTTGTCTGCCTCTGTACTCACTGTCATCCCTGTGTCCCTGCCTCCAGATTTCCCACTTTCTATAAGGACATCAGTCATAGGACTGGGGCCCACCCTAGTCTGATATGATCTCCCAGCTAAACTTGATCACATCTTCAAGGACTCATTTCCAAATAAGGTCACATTCTGAGATAGTGGGGATTAGGACTTCAACGTATCTTTTTTTGGAGGGCAGAAGTATAGTTAAATCTCTAAGTTGTGTCCAGCTCTTTGCAACCCCATGGACTGCAGCACACCAGGCTCCTCTGTCCTCCACTATCTCCCAGAGTCTGCTCAAATTGA
The DNA here is from genome assembly GCA_006410735.1 of Raphicerus campestris. Classification (NCBI taxonomy): domain Eukaryota; kingdom Metazoa; phylum Chordata; class Mammalia; order Artiodactyla; family Bovidae; genus Raphicerus; species Raphicerus campestris. The sequence continues at coordinate 428,873 of SJYW01006985.1, read as the reverse complement.
TGTCCATTAAGTCGATGATGCCATCTAACCATCTCATCCTCTGCTGCCCACTTCTCCTCCTGCCTTTTGGCAATCCACTCCAGTACTACTGCCTGGAAAATCCCATGGATGGAGGAGCCTGGTAGGCTACAGTCCATGGGGTCGCAAAGAGTCGGATACAACTGAGCGACTTCACTTCTTCAGCATTAGGGTCTTTTCCAATGAGTCAGTTCTTCGCATCAGGTGGCTGAAGTATTGGACCTTTAGCTTCAGCATCAGTCCTTCCAATGAATAGTCAGGGTTGACTTCCTTTAGGATTGACTGGTTTGATCTCCTTGCAGTCCAAGGNCCAGGCCTCACTGTCCATCACCAACTCCTGGAGTTTACCCAAACTCATATCCATTGAGTCGGCAATACCATACAACCATCTCATCCTCTGTCGTCCCCTTCTTCTCCCGCCCCCAATCTTTCCCAGCATCAGGGTCTTTTCAAATGAGTCAGCTCTTCGTGTCAGGTGGCCAAAGTGTTGGATTTTCAGCTTCAACATCAATCCTTCCAATGAACACTCAGAACTGATTTCCTTTAGGATGGACTGGTTGGATCTCCTTGCTGTCCAAGGGACTCTCAAGTGTCTTCTCCAACACCACAGTGTTGGAACTACATAAAAACAAGGAAAAACAACAGAAATAGGTATCAGAAAGCCAATGTACTGTCATGTAGGGACAGTCCAGTGGCAGAAGAGGGAAGTCAAAGAACCATAAAGTCACAGCCAAAAGTGCATGCCCTGAACTGAGACAGAATTTAGCCTTCCAGTATCTTGAATTTTTAAATGACTTTTAATTTCTCTTTCCTCCATGCACAGAGGTGCTTACTCCTGGAGAGTCTAAAGCAGCAAGTGGCTTCTAAGGAATATTGTTGGAAGGACATTAGAAATCCTACTAAGGAAAGGTTAATGGTGAATATGTGATATTATTTCCATGGACAGAGGAGCCTGGTGAGTACAGTCCATGTGGTCACAAAAACTTGGATACTACTGAGCCATTAACACACACACGTGTATACATGTATACATAATATACACACGTGTATATTATATTGTGTGTGGGTCAAATTGGTGGATCACTGTTATTTGTTTTGGTTCTTCTTAGTTAATTATTTGTCTGTAAAGTCTCAGAAAAGAACTCCATTCATGCACCTTTGGACCAGAAATAAAGGTTAAGTAAACTTGGAGAAAACAGTAAAGGCGTAATCAGAGTCTCTTTGGATCAAGCCTCAAACCTGCTGGCCCACCAATCAGATCTTTGTTACCGAACTGATTTAGGATTAGGGATTGTTCCCATTTCGTAAACAATAAGAGCAAAATGATTACAAAGACACTCTAATCTGATTATCTATTCTTTTTTAGAATATAAAAATATGGGAGAAACTTGTCTGTCATTTGAGCCTAGAATTCAATAAATATTAGCTGACAGTGATAACATGAGAATCTTCTTGGCTACTCCAGAGATGACAAACTAAACCTCAAAGCCTTTCCCAGAAACCCAATAAAAGCTAAAATAACTAATTAACAAAATGAATGAGAGCCAAGCCAAATCGCAGATCTTCCTGGATAACTTCCTGATCCAAGTTAACATACATGACCAGGCAGGTGACTTCAGGTCCTGTGGGAATCTTTCGATATCTGGGAGCAAGACGAAAATGGAATATTAGTAATTGTCATTTTCCTTTAGAGTTAAGATATTAGAAACCAACAAGATGTTCCAGAGCCTGAGAAAGCACAGCCTCTAATTCTAAAGCCAATTTATTTTACTCTAATTGGAGAGGTTGGCAAGACTTTTGAGATTGTTATTTTAAATGCCTTTTGCTATTAAACCATGGTTAGGAAATCCACTCAGCCCAAATGATGCTAAAAGAGCATTAAGTTTATGAGTCACGAAAGCCAGAATGATTCCAATTAGTTCCCTGCACTTCGGCACAATAGAAGTCCTCGATATCCAATGGGGCACTGCTTTAAAATGGAAGCAAGATCAGAATCTTGACTCCTCACCTTGATTACTGACCAAGGAAAGGTTAGGGGAGCTATTATGTCAATTCACTTGAAAGGTTCCTCTTCTGCAGAAAGGGGATAACTGGCACACTGGTCTCTGGTGGGGCGCGGAGCAGTGCATTCGGTCTTCAGGGTGAAGTCTTTTATACACATAGGGCAGAATTGGAAGGTACCATAGCTCTGTCTCCTTCTAAGGCCTTTAGATTCAGCTTTCTCTCTTTCCAATTCTTTCCATTTAATTAAAAAATATTATTATTTATTTGTCTCTGCTGGGTCTTAGTTGAGCAGGTGGGATCTAGTTCCCTGACCAGGGACTGAGTCTGGGCCCTCTGCCTTGGGAGCATGGGGCCTTAGCCAGCAGAATAAAGATGAGCACACACTGGTGCTTAAGTGATAATAGTGATGATGTATTAGGCTCTCAGTCATGCCCAACTCTCTGCGACCCCATGGACTGTATCCCACCAGGCTCCTCTGTTCATGGGATTTTTTAGGCAAGAATACTGGAGTGCGTTTCCTTTCCCTTCTCCAGGGGATCTTCCCAAACCAGGGATAGAACCCAGGTCTCCGGCATTGCAGACAGATTGTTTATGGTCTGAGCTACCAGAGAAGATAATTGCTAGCATTTGTTCAGACTTGCTGTCTATCAGGTACCACGTTAATTGCTCTACATGTGTGATCTCAGAGACAGGTATAGAAACCATTTTTATCTTACAGTTTAAGAAGCTAAGAAGCAGACTAGTTAAATAAAACACCTGAGGTCCCTCTGACTGTACCTCTCAGTGTTGGGATCTGAATTGAGAGCAGTCTGATTACAGAGTCCTTGTCTCATCTACTATCTGCATTTATTTCTTTATTTGTTGTATTAAAAATACTAGGAAATATGACTGAACTATATGTTACATGAAGATTTCTTTTATGTGTAAATGTGTGGTTCTTGAAAGACATAACAGAGGACAGACAGTTCTTTCACAGAGTTTGTTTTACACATGACACTGTGATCAAATTTGTCATATGTTCAGACCTGGAGGGTAAAAATGGACAGTATAGTCAGAATAGAGAGCTGCTAGAGTTGAGATTCAAATGTTTTAGAAGCAAGAGTTTCATGTTAATTTGCCTGGTGGATCTGTGTTTCTTACATGTATGATTTTTACATTTCTGAAGCCCAAGGGATAGTATAGAGAATTCAGTTCATGGTTAGGATATGGGAAAAAAAATTGAACTTACAGGAAAGAAAAAGATCTCATCAGATGGTCCAGGAAGAACCAGTCTATCTAGTGAGATTAAGACTATTGGGGCTATTGGATACTATAGGAATGAATTCAGACTTGAATAAAGGAGGAGCCTGGCAGACTATAGTCCTTGGGGTTGCAGAAGAGTCAGACATGACTTAGTCATTAAACAACAGCAAAAATATGCCTAGTGTCTGCTTCTTTTGTATTTCAAGATCCCAGTGCTCTTGAGAAATAGCACATTTCCATACTGAAGGGGCAGGTTGGCAAGAAAAGTCAAATGGCAAAAGTCATTAATGGGGACGGCTGAGGTGCCTTTGGACTGTGTGTGTGTGTGTGTGTGTGTGTGCACCCACGTGCATGTATATGTGTGTGTCTGTCCCTGTTAAACAGGGGAGGGAACCCAGGAAGAATGTTTTCTGTTCATGTAGAGTGCATTTTCATCCTTTATGTACTAAGAAATATGGAGATGACTACAGGCATATTTTATCCTGTAGGTAATAACACTGTGATGCCCTTAGAATAATTCTGGCATGATGAGCACTTAAAAAAATTTTTTTTAAAGTAGAAATCTTCAGTCTATTTGAACCCATAATATAATTAGGACCAATTATACCATCAGGATAAATATGAACAATCATGTCATTAGAAAGTGTAATTGCCTAATTATGACTTCTACTGATGTGGTGATTTTTGTGGAAGCTGAGTTTCAGTTGCAGGACAATTTTGCTGAGTCTGGGGGCGGAAATTAAAGTCAATTCTTGTCAAGTCAGTGGCTGTCATGTTTTGGTAGTTCTCAGTGAATTCACCAGTACAATTTTCCATGAACTGGCGACTGTGGACTTTTGACCTTTCTCTGCTCTATACTTTATACCGTCCCCTCCAAAGTTGGATGGTTGTGCATTCCAATTAGGTCATTCATGGATGAATACGAAAGGGGATGACAGTAAAGGTATTGATTTAGTGTGGTTTTAAAATTAACGTGAAATTGTATTGTTCTTCAAAATCTTCCAAAGAGCTGATTAAAAGAAACCCCTCGCAGATTGAAATCATGGCCCTCAGCACCTCACTGAGATAAACACAGGGCTGGGGCATTCCTCAGGAATCACATACAAAGCTAACAGAGTCACCACGTGCCTGACCACTTTCCAGCAAGTTCCTCATTATCCCCTGCCCTCCCACCTGCCTTTATTTCTGTTTGCTTCCTGGAGGAAAGTCTGACAAAGCAGGCTCCCCAAGCCTCATCTGAAAGATTGGATGTATGGGAACATTTATTCCCCAGCAAGTGAATTGTCCAGTAGTGCAAAAAACAGAGGGAATAGATCATTTCTGTCTGTCTTTAGAAAATTCAATGACTAGCAGCCAACACTTGTAGAGAGAAAAGAAATGATGTATAGCAATTCCAGTTTGGAAGATTAAGCTTTCCCCATGTTGGGGGTCTACTTCTAATACTTTAGTGTTTCCACAATGACCAAAATGAGACTGGTTCTATAGATGTCTGACTGCTTGGAGGCAATCTTTGTTTCTGGGTTTTAGGTTTGTTGAGTGTTCGAAAAAGTCAACTGGGGGATCTTCCATATAAGCCCAATTTGGATGACATCCAGAATGGATCCACACACTGACTTCTGAATTATAATGTGTAACATTATAGCAAAACTCCTGAGTATTTCGTTTTGTGTCCTAGAACATTAGATATTTTTATCTGGCAGGCACATAGGCAAGACCCAATCTCATTCTAGTCTGATAAAGCTATTTCTGCAGCTGATTAGCCTGCCAAATGTTTCCATTTCTCCATGCTTAGTTCCATTTTTTTCCCCCACTGTTTGTAAACTGCTGGGGAGGCGTGTGAACATTTTATTTAATGTCACGGGGAGTGGAAGTGGTGATGGAGGGAGGCGGGGGTGGGGAGGATGTTGTTCTCTGGTGAGACTTTTAAAACTCCACTTTCTCCCTTTTAAAATTCTTTTTATAGAGGTGGCTAAGTGGAGGAGCATTAACTCTAAGTTAAATATAGTCCTAATCATCACAGTTCTATGGTGATGTTTTATAAGGTGAATGGTAGTGCAGTTTCTTAGGGTAGCTGTAATGGGGTACCACAAACTGCATGACTTCAGACACCAGAAATGTGTTCTTTCAGGCAGTTCTGGAGGCTGGAAGTCTGGAGGCTGGAAATCTGAAGTTGAAGTTGATGGGTCATCCTTTCTAGGGGAGAATGCTTCTTTACCTCTTTCTAGCTTCTGGTGGTGCCTGCCATCCTTGGCATGCCTTGGCATGTTGATGCATCCCTCGTTGTCTGCCTCTGTACTCACTGTCATCCCTGTGTCCCTGCCTCCAGATTTCCCACTTTCTATAAGGACATCAGTCATAGGACTGGGGCCCACCCTAGTCTGATATGATCTCCCAGCTAAACTTGATCACATCTTCAAGGACTCATTTCCAAATAAGGTCACATTCTGAGATAGTGGGGATTAGGACTTCAACGTATCTTTTTTTGGAGGGCAGAAGTATAGTTAAATCTCTAAGTTGTGTCCAGCTCTTTGCAACCCCATGGACTGCAGCACACCAGGCTCCTCTGTCCTCCACTATCTCCCAGAGTCTGCTCAAATTGATGTCCATTAAGTCGATGATGCCATCTAACCATCTCATCCTCTGCTGCCCACTTCTCCTCCTGCCTTTTGGCAATCCACTCCAGTACTACTGCCTGGAAAATCCCATGGATGGAGGAGCCTGGTAGGCTACAGTCCATGGGGTCGCAAAGAGTCGGATACAACTGAGCGACTTCACTTCTTCAGCATTAGGGTCTTTTCCAATGAGTCAGTTCTTCGCATCAGGTGGCTGAAGTATTGGACCTTTAGCTTCAGCATCAGTCCTTCCAATGAATAGTCAGGGTTGACTTCCTTTAGGATTGACTGGTTTGATCTCCTTGCAGTCCAAGGGACTCTCAAGAGTTTTCTCCAGTGATGCAATNTGGACCTTTAGCTTCAGCATCAGTCCTTCCAATGAATAGTCAGGGTTGACTTCCTTTAGGATTGACTGGTTTGATCTCCTTGCAGTCCAAGGGACTCTCAAGAGTTTTCTCCAGTGATGCAATTCAATTCCTAATAAAGCACAAAGGAGAATGTTTCATGTTTGCATTTGGTCAGAGAAGGCTAAATAACAAGGCTGAAGGACAGTTATTTAGTTATTTTCCCTGGAAGTGTTGTAAGACTTCAGGATGAATGGGCTTGTTTTATGTGTAAGGTATGCAGCCACATTTCAGGATCATAAAATTCAACACCATAGTTTNGCCTCATCTCAGTATTTTATGCTGTAGCATAGCTTAATTCCTCTATTCTTTCCTTAGTGGTCATAATAATAATTACTTCTACTGCTTTTGGGGCATTACTTCTCTACTTGTAAATATAGGAATGCACATGAAAGTTGTTTATAAGTGAAAAGCAGTTTTCAAAAATATTATCTAAAGCTAGCATTATCATTAGTATATCCTGTTAGCAGCAACATTGAAGACTTTAGATTAAAAAGTAACACATGCTCTCTTGTGGATAAGGAATCTTGAGTGGATAAGGAACGTTGAAAATATCACGTATGACGGAAATCCCACTTGTGTTACTACTGCCTTGGATGGTGCTTGTGAAATTCCCCTTTACCTTCCAGCTGGATATTTATTCCGTGCTCAACATTAATTATCGTGAACATTTTACACCAACAGTGTCTGTTACTCACTCATTACTGGAAGGCGTTGAAGACCTTACACTTGAGTTGCATGATTGAATCCTTCAGAGAGCTTTTCTTGGTCCTTGTCATCCTTGTTTGCACGGGAGGAAGGATTTGGTGCCTATTCCTCATTGCCAGTAAGGGGGTTAAAGCTGGCACTGAGGGCAGAAAGGCTGTGCACAGGCCTCGTGGTCATTGGAATTACAGGGAGCTGGCCCCACCCCACAGTCTCAGACTCAGTGTCTGGGTGGAGTCTCTGCATTTCTCACTGCCTCCCTCCAGCCAGTGTTGCCGGTGTGGGAACCACATTTTGAGAACCAGTGTTCTTACCTATCCAGGCAGTAGACAGGGAGTGTGGTCAGTATTATCCTTGTTCTACCTCCCATGGTGATTGGGTCCTATGGTTGGTCAGAGAATATGCTTGCCCAGAGTATATTAACTGCTGNTCCAGGCAGTAGACAGGGAGTGTGGTCAGTATTATCCTTGTTCTACCTCCCATGGTGATTGGGTCCTATGGTTGGTCAGAGAATATGCTTGCCCAGAGTATATTAACTGCTGTTGTCTGTTATAAACATGCTGCCAGAACCCACTAGGATGGCTGTAGTCAAAAGGATGGATAGTAACAAATGTCGGCAAGGATGCAGAGAATTGGAGGCATCATACGTTGCTGGTAGGAATGTAAAATGGCCCAGCTGCTTTGGGAAACAATCTGACTGTCCTCAAAAGGTCAAAAATAGAGTTACCATGACCCAGCAGTTCCAGTCCCCAGTATTTACCAATGAGAACTGAACACATGTCCATAAAAGAACCTGGACACAAATATTCATAGCAGCATTATTCATAATAGACAAAGGATGAAGATGTCCATTTGCTGGTGAACAGGTAATAGAAATGTGGTCCCTCCATACAAAGGGGAAACAGTCAGCAATGAAAGGAGTGTAGTGCTTAGTCATGCTCCAACATGGATGAAGGCATGAAGTGAAAGAAGCCATCACTTAAGGCCACATGCCGTATGAACCCGTTTGTAGGAAATGTCCAGAATCGACAAACCCACATAAACAGAAAATAAACCAGTGGTTCCAGAGGGGCTGGCAGGGCCATGGAGTTGAAGAATGGGGGGGAAGGCGGGGCTTGCTAATAGGTACAGGGTTTCTTCAGGGGAGATGGAAATTTCCAGAAATAGTGACAATAGCACAACTCTGAATACACTAAATAACACTGAACTGTATGAAAGGGGGCAAGTTTATGGTTTGTGAATGATATCTCAATAAAGCTGGGGAAAAAAAAAGTAACAAATATATATGGGATTTAGAAAGATAGTAATGGTGGCCCTATTGCAAGACAGCAAAAGACACAGAGATAAAGAGCAGACTTTTGGACTCTGTGGGAGAGGGCGAGGGTAGGATGATTTGAGAGAATATCATTGAAACATGTATATTACCATATGTGAAATGGATCACCAGTCCAGGTTCCATGCATCAGACAGGGCGCGCAGGGCTGGTGCACTGGGATGACCCTGANGTTGCTGGTAGGAATGTAAAATGGCCCAGCTGCTTTGGGAAACAATCTGACTGTCCTCAAAAGGTCAAAAATAGAGTTACCATGACCCAGCAGTTCCAGTCCCCAGTATTTACCAATGAGAACTGAACACATGTCCATAAAAGAACCTGGACACAAATATTCATAGCAGCATTATTCATAATAGACAAAGGATGAAGATGTCCATTTGCTGGTGAACAGGTAATAGAAATGTGGTCCCTCCATACAAAGGGGAAACAGTCAGCAATGAAAGGAGTGTAGTGCTTAGTCATGCTCCAACATGGATGAAGGCATGAAGTGAAAGAAGCCATCACTTAAGGCCACATGCCGTATGAACCCGTTTGTAGGAAATGTCCAGAATCGACAAACCCACATAAACAGAAAATAAACCAGTGGTTCCAGAGGGGCTGGCAGGGCCATGGAGTTGAAGAATGGGGGGGAAGGCGGGGCTTGCTAATAGGTACAGGGTTTCTTCAGGGGAGATGGAAATTTCCAGAAATAGTGACAATAGCACAACTCTGAATACACTAAATAACACTGAACTGTATGAAAGGGGGCAAGTTTATGGTTTGTGAATGATATCTCAATAAAGCTGGGGAAAAAAAAAGTAACAAATATATATGGGATTTAGAAAGATGGTAATGGTGGCCCTATTGCAAGACAGCAAAAGACAGAGATAAAGAGCAGACTTTTGGACTCTGTGGGAGAGGGCGAGGGTAGGATGATTTGAGAGAATATCATTGAAACATGTATATTACCATATGTGAAATGGATCACCAGTCCAGGTTCCATGCATCAGACAGGGCGCTCAGGGCTGGTGCACTGGGATGACCCTGAGGGATGGGATGGGGAGGGAGGTGGGAGAGGGGTTCAAGATGGGGAACACATGTACACCCATGGCTGATTCATGTCAATGTATGGCAAAAACCACTACAAAACTGTAAAGTAATTAGCCTCCAATTTAAATAAATAAAAAAATTAACAACAACCAAAGAAACCCCATACTTATAAGCAGTCACTCCAAGGGAAAAAAAAAGTAATGAGAAAGTGTGTGTGTGTCTTCCTTTCTCACTTGGTAAATATCTGGGTCTTCTCAATATCAGGAAATAAAAGGATTCCTGAACTTTCTAGCTGAGTACCAGAAAACTTTTCAGCAAACAAGTTGATGGTTTGACATATCTATTGGCTTGAGGATAAGGTGTTGGCATGAAATTTAAAGAGAATAAGTTATGAGTACATTTGGTGACTCTAAGGAAGTAATTAAACTAGAATCAATTATAATAATAAGCAAACACACTTTTTGGAGGAACTTGGAGCTTCCCAGGGAAAATCAGCAATTTAACAGAGAGTGGTCTGCATTCTCTTTGTGCTGTAGACAAATGATGTGTCCCAAGTCAAAAAAACTAGTTGAGATATACTAACCTGGAGACTTTTCAAACTGGAGGAGACTTTTTAGTTATATAGTTGCATCTTTTACTGAATCAGAAATTCTCTAACTCTTCATGCCTCCTCTTAATTATCTGTGAAACTGGGATTATAATAACCCTCCCTTCCTTAAAAACTTGTTATAAAAATACATAATGGATTATAAAATCACAGGAGCTACCAAGGACTTAAGTGTTCATCAAACACCCTTATTTTCCTAAAAAGGAAACAGCCTCAAGTGAACAAATGATGTGTCCCAAGTCAGAAAACTAGTTGAGATGTAATAAACTGGAGGCTTTTTAAATTGGCAGAGACTTTTTAGTTATATACTTACATCTCTTACTAAAGTAGAAATTCTCTACAACCTATCTGGCAATCATTGTGAGATCTTTCCATGCTAAGAAAATGACTGCGGTTTTCAGAGCAGAGTGATTTATTTTTGAATCACTCTAATTTTAGGCAGTCATTTCTTGTAATGAATTGGACCCTGGGTTCCTGTGTCTTCTAGACCTTGACTCCATCACAGGTGGGATTCCCCAGAAAGCAGACTGTAAGATAGAAATAAACTTACAGGAGGTTTATTAGGGAATGCTTTGGGGAATCAACACTTAAGGAAAGGAAGAGAAAGAAACAGAATTTGTCAGAGACATAAGTAGTCTGCAGTGCAGTTACGGTGGAATGTTTCAACTGATGTTGCAAGGAATTTAGGATATGGACTGACTTTCAAATGGTCTTGAGTAGGAATGAGAAAGCCAGGTCCTTAAACTACTAGTTGCTGGATACAGGCAGCCCTGGGAAGGGGCTGTGACCTTTCTGAAGCAGCTTTTTATCACTGAAACAATCCCAAATGGGACTGGCATCTGAGGACTGTTTGCAGTTGGTACTACCAATGGCTAAAGAGCAGAATTCCTTTATTTCTGAAAGGGAGCTTGGTGGTACTTCATAGTATCCACCATAAGTAATATGATACATTTTAGCATTTTCTTGTGAATTTCTACTAAAAAAAGTCTCTACTGCATTTGACTGGGACTGTGCTGTATCTATAGATATGGGAAAATAGATATACTAACCATCTTGAATCTTCTAATCCACTAGCCATATTATACCTCTCTGTTCATTTAGATCTTCTCTCATTTCAGTTAGCAATATTTTTTAGTTTTCAGTATATAAGACTTAAAACATTTGGACACATTTGTCCTTAAGTTTTTGATGCATCTTTGATGCTATTTTAAATGACATATTTAAGTTTTCCTTAGACTATTTATTGCTAGTATATAGAAGTCAATTATTGATTTTTGTCAATTGGTCTTATATTCTGACCCTTTGCATAACTCACTTATTAGTCATAGTGGATTTTTTTCTAAATTCCTTAGAATTTTCTATGATCATTATCTTATCATCTATGAACAAAAAACTGCTCTACTCCATTTGCAATCTACATGCCTTTTATTGGGTTGGCCAAAGAATTTTGTTCAGGATTTTTCCATAAGATGTTATAGAAAAACCTAAATGAACTTTTTGACCAACCTGCTATTTCCTTTTGTTGTCATATTGCAATGGCTTGAAGCTGCAGTACAGTTGGAATAGAAGTGCTAGGAGCAGACATCCTTTCCTTGTTCCCAATCTAGACTGCCTAGTGGAGTAGCATTTGGTCTTTCATTAAATAAGATGTCAGTAAATTGCAGTAGGTGAATGAAACCTCTAGAGTAACAACATGAAAAATATACATTAAGAGACAATTGCTTATATTCATTTTGCATCAGTACCGGATACAGCGGTAGTTGGAACAAGTGAATAATTACCTCCTTCCTAGCTTTGATAGAGAGCATATTTCACATCCTTTAGAAACTGTTCCAAAGTGACAATGGAATAGCCAATTCCTTAGCATGTGGAAGAATCATAATGTCCTGCAAAAATCATCGTGTGGAGGAAAGTTAAGTAAGCCTATCAGATAATTCATCACTTACGTTCACTGATGTTCATGCTGAGAGAGGTTCATGCTTAGACTAATCTTCAAACAAACTTGTCTGGGACAAATCTTTTTGCCCAGCTCCCTTTGGAAGGGATGTTGACATCTTAACATTAAATGTATAAACACGTCGTATTTATATAATACCCAAACGCCAGCCAGTTCTGCAAGAACAGAGCAGGAGAATACTCATGAACTCATTTCTCTACCACTTCCTCCCAACTCACCCCGTGTTTATATAGGAATTCAGCTTCCTCTTAAACCTGCCTCAGTCCGTTCTGGAGTAGTTCGGGAGGGCTTCTCAGTTGTGCCTGGGTGTAAGGTTGTTCCCATTGCTCTCCGTCTGCCTTTTCATTTCGATCTCACTTCTGCTAGTACTGCTGTCCTGGCAGACGTCAGCGTTTCTGCTGTGCCTGTGGTCCACGGGTGTTCCTGAGGGACTCCGCTTTAGGCGCTGGACTCTGCGAAGGGCTTTGTCATTTACACCCTAAAGCGTCTCTGGTCGTGGTCAGAGTCTTCCACAGTCTTTCCCGAAGTCAGTTCCTTCAGCTTTCCCTCTACAGGGGTCACATGAAGGGGAGGATGGAAACCGCCTTGCTCTCCGCTCTGCCGTCTTTCTCATCTTCTCTAACCAGTCATACCGCNTGGGAAGGGGCTGTGACCTTTCTGAAGCAGCTTTTTATCACTGAAACAATCCCAAATGGGACTGGCATCTGAGGACTGTTTGCAGTTGGTACTACCAATGGCTAAAGAGCAGAATTCCTTTATTTCTGAAAGGGAGCTTGGTGGTACTTCATAGTATCCACCATAAGTAATATGATACATTTTAGCATTTTCTTGTGAATTTCTACTAAAAAAAGTCTCTACTGCATTTGACTGGGACTGTGCTGTATCTATAGATATGGGAAAATAGATATACTAACCATCTTGAATCTTCTAATCCACTAGCCATATTATACCTCTCTGTTCATTTAGATCTTCTCTCATTTCAGTTAGCAATATTTTTTAGTTTTCAGTATATAAGACTTAAAAACATTTGGACACATTTGTCCTTAAGTTTTTGATGCATCTTTGATGCTATTTTAAATGACATATTTAAGTTTTCCTTAGACTATTTATTGCTAGTATATAGAAGTCAATTATTGATTTTTGTCAATTGGTCTTATATTCTGACCCTTTGCATAACTCACTTATTAGTCATAGTGGATTTTTTTCTAAATTCCTTAGAATTTTCTATGATCATTATCTTATCATCTATGAACAAAAAACTGCTCTACTCCATTTGCAATCTACATGCCTTTTATTGGGTTGGCCAAAGAATTTTGTTCAGGATTTTTCCATAAGATGTTATAGAAAAACCTAAATGAACTTTTTGACCAACCTGCTATTTCCTTTTGTTGTCATATTGCAATGGCTTGAAGCTGCAGTACAGTTGGAATAGAAGTGCTAGGAGCAGACATCCTTTCCTTGTTCCCAATCTAGACTGCCTAGTGGAGTAGCATTTGGTCTTTCATTAAATAAGATGTCAGTAAATTGCAGTAGGTGAATGAAACCTCTAGAGTAACAACATGAAAAATATACATTAAGAGACAATTGCTTATATTCATTTTGCATCAGTACCGGATACAGCGGTAGTTGGAACAAGTGAATAATTACCTCCTTCCTAGCTTTGATAGAGAGCATATTTCACATCCTTTAGAAACTGTTCCAAAGTGACAATGGAATAGCCAATTCCTTAGCATGTGGAAGAATCATAATGTCCTGCAAAAATCATCGTGTGGAGGAAAGTTAAGTAAGCCTATCAGATAATTCATCACTTACGTTCACTGATGTTCATGCTGAGAGAGGTTCATGCTTAGACTAATCTTCAAACGAACTTGTCTGGGACAAATCTTTTTGCCCAGCTCCCTTTGGAAGGGATGTTGACATCTTAACATTAAATGTATAAACACGTCGTATTTATATAATACCCAAACGCCAGCCAGTTCTGCTAGAACAGAGCAGGAGAATACTCATGAACTCATTTCTCTACCACTTCCTCCCAACTCACCCCGTGTTTATATAGGAATTCAGCTTCCTCTTAAACCTGCCTCAGTCCGTTCTGGAGTAGTTCGGGAGGGCTTCTCAGTTGTGCCTGGGTGTAAGGTTGTTCCCATTGCTCTCCATCTGCCTTTTCATTTCGATCTCACTTCTGCTAGTACTGCTGTCCTGGCAGACGTCAGCGTTTCTGCTGTGCCTGTGGTCCACGGGTGTTCCTGAGGGACTCCGCTTTAGGCGCTGGACTCTGCGAAGGGCTTTGTCATTTACACCCTAAAGCGTCTCTGGTCGTGGTCAGAGTCTTCCACAGTCTTTCCCGAAGTCAGTTCCTTCAGCTTTCNTTCTAATTTGTATGATCATAGATGATGGTCCTGGAGTCAGATAAACCTAATTTAGATCCTGGATCCATCACTTATGAAATGTAAATGTGGTCAAGTTTTTAAAAATTTTAAGCAACAATTTGTTCATCTAGAAATAAAAAAATTAATAAAATTGTTGTGGGGGAAAGAATTAGAGAAGCTAATGGCCATGAAGCACTTAGCATGGTTCCTGGTATGTAACTAGCACTAAATAATGGTAACTATCATTATCACAAGTGCTGTAGTTGTTAACACATTGGTAGACATTCAATGGCTCTGGTCATCGCGGAAGGAGGATTGCCTGGGGGAATCCTTGTGATTCCTTCCAGAATTGTGAAGCTGACCAGCCAGCCATCAAAAATCAGAGTGTCAAACACAATGGGGTGAACTCATTGTGTGAGTGTAGGTCAGTGTCAGGAAGGAGGCAGTGTATAAATGTGATCTGTATCAACAAGAGTCACTGGCAGTCATATTGGATTGGCCAAAAAGTTAATTTGGGTTTTTCCACAACATCTTATGGAAGATGTTTGGCCAACCCAATAATTCTAGAAATTCAGCTACTGACCAATACTGGTTTGGGATAGTCTTTTCAGTTTGGATTAAGACATTGGACAGCATCTAGGATTTCTGAAAATAGGACAGGCTTTTCTAAAGAAACAGGTCATAAAAAGGAGAGGTAGACAGTCAGGTGCCTAGCCAAGCAAAAAAGGGTTTAATGTTTTGTTTGCTTAGTGTTAATGCTTTTTATTCCAGCAAGGACCTGAGGTCCTTCAGTTTCCTCTCATTTTTAGACTTGTCTATGTTCACTGTTGCCAATTTCTCATTTCTATTCTCTTGCCAACCCAGTAAAAAAAGGGCCTCCTTTTCCACAGGACCACCAAAATCTCTCCCCTTGAGATCATTAGTGACCTTCCTGTTCTGACGCCATGACCCCATCCTTCATTTCTCAATAGCATTCAGTTCAATTAGCTACCCTCTCCTTCCCGAATTTATCTCTGCTTTTGGCTGTTGTCAGACAAGTCACACTCTTTTGGTATTCCTGTTTCCTTTTTGGATTCTCCCACCCAGGTTTTTTTTTTTTTATTACTCTTTCTCCCATCTTTGAAATGTTGGTATTCCTCAAAATTCTTCATCTCTCCTTTCTTTCAACTTTCCACACCCTTTTTCATTGATCTGGCCTTCCCTATCCACTGTGCTCCTGAGCTCACTTGCCACCTTTCTGCATCTCTGCTGTGGGTCCAGATCTTTTTCCTGAGCTCTGCCATGTAAGTTGAATGTACTACCAGGGATCTCAGACAGACTCAAAACAGGACTCTTCACTCTTACAGTTCTACAAATTTACCCGTTCTCCCATGTCCCTTCTCTCAGAAAACATCATTCCCACCAACCCCATTAAGTAAAACAAATTCAGGTTGTCTTCCTTGACATCTCATTTCCTATCTTCAGTTCATCACCAAATTCCTACTCAGAGTTCCTGAACCCATGTTCTTCCTCTGGGTAGGTATGTCGTGTTTGGTCCACCATCTGCAAACTTATGGACTAGAGTCCTTGCTTAAAACAGCTCTCTTCCTAACCACCTGTTACCATGTAAGTTAATCAGTTTTGCTGCATTCCTTTATGTATGGATTTAGAAAATGCACCCACAAAAAAGCTTCAGTCTTAGGAAACTGCATAATCAGAGATGCTGTTTTTTCCTATGGGAAGCCAAATGTATTGTTTGGTAATAATGGTAGGTAAATGCAGCATCATTTTCATTATAGCAACTAATGTGTGTGTAAGTGTGGATAATGCTGATTATAATCCCATTATCAATGGAGCTGATGCCAGTAGTATTTGCATTGTTACTGAAATAATTCTCCCACTAAAGTTTGTGTTTGTTAAAGCAGTAATTGTGCATACTTCAGAAAGGCGTGCAGTGCTACAGTGCTTACAGCAGTGTATACTGGTTATCCATCCCTGAGGGGGATTCTGCCCACTTCTGCCCACTGTCTCATGGTTATTAGAGTTAACGAGGAAAACGTAACAGTCAAACCCTGGCTGGAACAGTGTTTTGCTCACATAGAGAAGAGCCAGAACAACGTCATCTTTAGTAGTAGGCATTCCATCTCATGGCCAGTAGGCCTCTCCCAGAGGCCCCTGTGGGGCATTTGGCCTCATACACCTCTCTCGTAGGGGAAGGACCCTGGTAGACAGAACTAGTGAGATCGGCAAGGTACATATAACACATACATTTTGAGCAGAAACAAAGTCCTCTTTGAGCCTGAAAGAAGGAAAGATATTCCCACACGAGGGGATGAGCCTGGTGCAGGCTATGTAGGCTCTATCCCTCAGTAAGAATGAAGACCATCACTCCATTTCTCTAATCTGCAGTCTGCGCTCTATGTGCCAGCACTGACAAAAAGTTCATATTCCTCGAAAACATTGCACAAACAAGTGCTCTATAAATATTCATTGATTTGAATAGTATAGTCAACAGACCGAGATGGTATGACTGCCTTTTTGTGTTCATAGCTGTTGTTAGTGCTGAAAACTTATTCTTCAATTCTAACTTTGATCTTTGATGCTGGCAGTTATATTGCTCTGATTTCTAAGAAAACATGTTTTTCTGGTTCAAGAAGGTTATTATTTTGGTGGGTCAGTGTGTAGAGATCAGGGTCAGGGGGAGGGAATATTTTACTTATAAAACAATGACTTAGTAGCTGAAATGTGAGCTCTTCAACAGCTAAATCCCAAGGCTTTCCCCAGTCCTTAGAGGAAAAAAGTTAATGATAGATTTTGCTGAATTTTTGAAATATTTCTTTCATATATTTTTCATATCCTTTTGATGCTCACTTGTCTATATGAGGGTTTAAGTAAGCTCTGATTCCTGATTTATTACAAAATCACACTTTTCATGATTTAAATTCATCACTATTTCATGCTGCTTTCAGTGTGATTACTCTTAGAATAAACTGAGTTGAAGCAAGGAAGACATAGAAGAAAAAGTATCATGATACTGAAATTGAGAGATGTCTAAGCAGAGGAGAGGGAATGAAACTGAGGAGAAATGGTGGGCATTCCAAGAAAGAAAGGGATGGATAGAAAATAGGGAATTCGGTGTGACTCAGTGGTAAAGAATCCA
The DNA here is from genome assembly GCA_006410735.1 of Raphicerus campestris. Lineage (NCBI taxonomy): Eukaryota > Metazoa > Chordata > Mammalia > Artiodactyla > Bovidae > Raphicerus > Raphicerus campestris. Next base: position 411,454 of record SJYW01006985.1, on the reverse strand, counting down.
ACTGACAATGCAGAAAATGAAGGAGACTTGGGTTTGATTCCTGGGTCGGGAAGACCCCCTGGAGTTGGAAATGGCAACTCCCTCCAATATTCTTGCCTGGAAAATCCCATGGACAAGAGGAGCCTGACGTGCTCTGCTCCATAGGGTCTCAAAAAATCAGCCATGACTTAGTGCCTAAGCATGCACGCACAAACTGCAAAAAGCAAATTACCACACAAGGAACCCTGACTCTGGCTCCAGAGAAAAATTTGTTTNGAAGGTTATTATTTTGGTGGGTCAGTGTGTAGAGATCAGGGTCAGGGGGAGGGAAGATTTTACTTATAAAACAATGACTTAGTAGCTGAAATGTGAGCTCTTCTACAGCTAAATCCCAAGGCTTTCCCCAGTCCTTAGAGGAAAAAAGTTAATGATAGATTTTGCTGAATTTTTGAAATATTTCTTTCATATATTTTTCATATCCTTTTGATGCTCACTTGTCTATATGAGGGTTTAAGTAAGCTCTGATTCCTGATTTATTACAAAATCACACTTTTCATGATTTAAATTCATCACTATTTCATGCTGCTTTCAGTGTGATTACTCTTAGAATAAACTGAGTTGAAGCAAGGAAGACATAGAAGAAAAAGTATCATGATACTGAAATTGAGAGATGTCTAAGCAGAGGAGAGGGAATGAAACTGAGGAGAAATGGTGGGCATTCCAAGAAAGAAAGGGATGGATAGAAAATAGGGAATTCGGTGTGACTCAGTGGTAAAGAATCCAACTGACAATGCAGAAAATGAAGGAGACTTGGGTTTGATTCCTGGGTCGGGAAGACCCCCTGGAGTTGGAAATGGCAATTCCCTCCAGTATTCTTGTCTGGAAAATCCCATGGACAAGAGGAGCCTGACGTGCTCTGCTCCATAGGGTCTCAAAAAATCAGACATGACTTAGTGCCTAAGCATGCACGCACGAACTGCAAAAAGCAAATTACCACACAAGGAACCCTGACTCTGGCTCCAGAGAAAAATTTGTTTTAATACACTTCCTTTTGCTGTTTCATTAACTCAGGAATATGTGGCTTTTTTTTTTTTTTTACTGTTGCTATGGAGGCATAATAGGAAATATAAACTTACTGGTACAAAACAAGATCTAACTTGTTTAAATGACAAAAAGACTAGAACAATCACATTCATTTTGTTGTTCTTAACTATAAACTCTAATCTGCCATGATACCTTTCTACACCCAGAATCTTTATTAAGAACAAACTTTGGTGATGATATTAACCATTTCGCACCGACATTTGAAATTAAATGATCAGTGGGTAATATAAAGAAGGCCAGCACAGAGTAATTTTGTAATATTTAAGTCATATTGATGAGACACTTGATAAGGAAACGATTCGCTTTGATTCCGGCATCATCGTTTGTTCTGACTAAAGCTTGAAAACAAATAACATAATTTGCATAATGAAACCATTGAGAGTAAATCGCTGTCATTTGTCAGGGTATCTGTACCATTTTGACTAACAGTTTAAATTCATTCAAGTTTATTTTTCTCCTTACCCCAACTAAACAATGCTTTTGATTTATTCTTGTCATTTAATGTCACATAAAATAAAGTATTCCACTAGAAGGAGAAATAATTTGTCAAGTAGAACTATATTAAGTGAAACATTCTCTCTGATATGTTTTTAATTTGTTTTATCCCCATTTTGCTATTGTAATTTTCCCACCTGCCAGTGGTGATAAGAGACCATTTCATTCTTCTTCCTTTGGCTCACTAAGGCCGCGTGTGCATTTTGTCAAGAAGGGTCTCAGCTCAGGAAGGAAGATCCTGCCCTGGGAGCCAGCCAAGAGGACTGACCATCCAGGAGTCAGTTAACAAGAGCTCCTGAGCGCCTGACTACTATTTATCAAACATTGTTTTAAGATCTGTAAGAAAAGCGCAAAACAGCCTTCTTATCTAGGTTGATGAAACCCCATGCTAATTCAGGCTACTCTGAATACTTTCTGTGCATTCCGAATGCGCTTACCCTTCCCTTCCTCCTATGAGGGAGTTTTTTCTGTTTTAAATTTATTTTTAAAATTGAAGTATGTTTGTGCATTAGTTGCTCCATTGTCTGACTCTTTGCAACCCCATGAACTGTAGCCTGCCAGGCTTCTCTGTCCATGGAATTCTCCAAGCAAGAATACTGGAGTGGGTAGCCATTCTCTTCTCCAGGGGAATCTTCCCAACCCAGGGATCAAACCCTGGTCTCTTGCATTGCAGGCAGATTCTTAACTGTCTGAACCACCAGGGAAGTCAAATTGAAGTATAGTTAACTTACAATAGTATATTAGTTTCAGGTGTACAACACAGTGATTGAACATTTTTATAGATCATCCTCCATATAAATGTGTTATAAAATATTGGCTATATTCCCTGTGCTGTATGTTACATACTTGTAACTTTTTTCTTTTTATGCCTAGTATATTTTATACCTCTTTATTCCCTACCCATNACAATAGTATATTAGTTTCAGGCGTACAACACAGTGATTGAATATTTTTATAGATAATCCTCCATATAAATATGTTATAAAATATTGGCTATATTCCCTGTGCTGTATGTTACATACTTGTAACTTATTTCTTTTTATGCCTAGTATATTTTATACCTCTTTATCCCCTACCCATACCTTACCCCACCCCTCATCCCTTTCCCCACTGGTAACCACTGGTTTGTTCTCTGTATTTGTGAGTCTCTTTCTATTTTGTTATATCCTTTTGTTTTATTTTAAATATAGCGTCCATGGTCCCACAGAAACTACAGGATAGAAATCCAACAGCCTATAAAATTTCTATCTTTTAAATTATCAATCATTAAAATTTAACAATTCTTTTAATTATATAAGTAGGCACAAATCACTGTAGTATCAAGAGTAGCTGTGATCTTAGTCTCAATCAAACTTCGATATTTTCGTATCATATTACAGTTGTTGCAGATCTCTGGAAATGCCATTTAAGCTTTTTACCATTTTTAAATTATTTATTGGGCTTTCAGTTAGAGTTTATTATTTAATGGATTAATATGGAAGCATGTATAACACTAAATTAAATTTCTTTGATATTTTTATAATTGTATTTCAATGGAATTGTTATTTTTTTGTAACCCTACATAATTTTATTTTATACATTTAAAACATTAGTCTGAGAGGTGGTTCATAGACCCTATAAAGATAGAATCTCTGTTGATGGTTATCAGACTTGGTAATTTTTAATTTGTTCATACTTCCAGCAGAAAAAAAAAAGCAGGAAAAATGGAAAGAATTTAAATTTAGAGGCTTATTCAAATACTAAGTTGGAAGCAGCTAACTTCATTTAAGCTTCTGAATTATCCTTTTCCTTTTCCATATTCATTACTTTGAGAGTTATCTAGTAAGTGGCCTTGACTATCCTGACAAATCTTTCTGTTGTTGCCTATCAACCTTTTCTTGTGATCTTGGGATATGACTTTACATCCCAGCCTTACTTTTCTTCATTTGCAAGCTGGAAATCGTAACACCTAGTTTGTTTTTATTGTTGTATGTTTATATTTGAGGGTTATGTTTCTGGCTCACAGTGAAGATTTATTAAATGAATTTACGTAAGGAAGAATATACCTACAGACAACTTGAAAACTCTAAGCCATTATATAAATATACAAATGCCATGAATTATAATTATGGACTTTATAGAATGTTAGGTAGTTGACACATTTTCAAAAGAAAACTCTTGTCTATGAACTAAAAAATGTGGTGTCATTGTTGGATAAGGCATAAAGCCTAAATAATATCAGCAGTGGAACCCCGTGGCGATATCTAGTGGGCACATGGTGCTTGGAAATGTTACAGCTCGCAGTTTTCCAAGAAATGATGTGCTGTTGTCAATTTCCTGTTAAACATGGTTCTCATGAGGTTAATAGCAAGTGCATTTCCCCAGTTAAGATGGATGGTGGGCGGAGTGGGTGGAGGGGCATCTTGTGGTGCACCACGATGGTGCTCCCATGAAAATCATTTCTTCTCGGTGGCTGAAGAAATTGCATTTCCCCTTGCAGAGCTGCGAACATGTTGTGGCTGGTAGAGTTAAGGAACATACGGGTCTATCCATCATCTTTGTTCTTGAAGACATTACATTTTCAGTATGACCGACAGACCAACTTTTTCAATAAATAACAAATGTAAACTTTTCTAGCACCTAATACGGTATGCCATGGCCAAAATTCATGGCAGAAATTGAGTGTGAATTTCAAAGACACGGTTGTAATGCAACACCTCTCCTGTCATTTAAATCAACATGGCAGCCAATATATTTTCAACTTTAGGTGATGGCAGTTAACCCAGCATCCTCCACGTGCAAGGCATTGTGTGCTGATTTTTATTAGTTACAGATCACTCTGTCCCTTGGTGGTGCTGATGTCCCCTTTTTGAGCTGTTTTGAGAGCCTTGATTATGAGAAACAGTATCTCCAACCTTCTCTCTGTTCCTGGGCCAGATGAGCAGGCTGGAAAAACATCCTTTAAAGAACAGAAAGGCTTTGAGGGAGACCAGCAAACATTATCCTCTCCTCAGGAAATTTCATAGCTAGATCCTTGTTTCTTTGCTAGCACCTACAGTGGCATGCTGGGCTTCCCAGGTTGTGCTAGTGATAAAGAATCAGCCTGCCAATGCAGGAGACATAAGGGATGTAGTTTCCGTCCGTGGGTTGGAAAGATTCCCTAGAGAAGGGCGTGGCAATCCACTCCAGTATTCTTGCCTGGAGAATCCCATGGACAGAGGAGCCTGATGGGCTATAGTCTGTGGTGTCGCAAAGATTCCGACACAACTGAAGCGAGCTTGCATGCACGCACAGTGGCATGAATGTTGCCTTTTTAACTTCACATTAGTGTTACAAACAACAGAGCAGGAAGCATAGATTGTGATGTGTGTCAGTAGGCTCCTCAGCCCCACCCTGGCCTTATTAAAAGTCTCTGATCAATGTCAATCTTTGGTGACATCATTATAGCCTTTGCAAATATAAGCTACTCTTGAAAATAGAGGAGCCAGAGAAAGAAAGGTGAAGGGAAGGAGAGAGAGAGAAAGGAAGAAGGGAAGGGAGGAAGGGGGGAGGGAGGAAACCATTCTGGATTCATTTATTGACCCTGTGAGATGGGGTGAGACCAATACTTCCATTTAAAACTATCTAAGGGCCAGGCATGGAGACTAGGGAAAGTAGGACAACTTTGGTTTTTTAGAAAGGCTCATAGCAAGAAGAATATTCGCAATCATGACATTTAAGTTTAAAGGAACTGGGCTTTTTCTTATTGATTCAGTACAATTTAATGACAGCATTTGAGAAAACAAATCCCAAACTCTCTTCAACATTCACTGAACAATGAAGAATAAGCAACCTTTCAGAAGGTAACGAGCAACAAGGACCGTCTTGGAGATGTTAACATAGGAGGAACGCCACTGTTTCTCCCCCTCCTGCCATGACATCTCTGTTTCACGTAGCGTGGAATCCGCAGACCATGCCAATGTGTATATTTTTAATATGGTTCATTTTAAAATTTGTTGTTGCTTTAGAGCATTCAGAGGGAGAAGAGGCGATATACTCTCATTGTATGAGGGAGTCGATTCTCACTGCAGCTTTGAGACAAGGGAGCAATTTGCCCTTCCTTTGACAAACTCTGCAGGCTGTCAGTCAGGACATGAGTAAAGACCTCCCTTTAGAGAGGAACCACTTTCTGACAGTAACTATGCCTTGATGGAGAGTGCGGCATATGAGTTATGAGCTCTGGCCTCTGAGCTGTGAAAGATGACTCAGAAAATGCAGCCTGGGAGAACTAACTCAGGACACTCCTGCGGCAGTGCTAAGCCCTGAGCAGACTCACTCATGTCTATTTTTGGCTCCTCTTCAGAGGACCAGAGGGCACAAGCCAGCCAACCCCATTTCTAATTGCTCCTGTTGCGATGTGTTGACATCTTTTTTCTGCTTCGTGAGAATGTGTGGAGTTAGTTATACGAGGGCAAGGAGAGGAAAGAACAGGTAGTTTTAAGCCACCTCTCTGGTAATGACCCTGGGTTTCCCTGGTGACTCTTGGTAAAGATTCTGCCTGTCAAGCAGGAGACTTGAGTTCGATCCCTAGGCCAGGAAGATCCCCTAAAGAAGGAAAATGGCAACCCACTCCAGTATTCTTGCCTGGGAAATTCCATGGACAGAGGAGCCTGGTGGGCTAGAGTCCATGGGGTTGCAAGGAGTTGAACACAACTAAGCAACTGAGCAAACACACGTGCTTGTGATCAGAAAGGAGTACACATTGAATGTCACAGATGAGGAAGGTGCTTGAGAAAGGGTATTTGGGGGAAGAAAAGCATTTTGTGAAACTTGCAAACATTTCTGTTTGAGCGGTAAACATTCTATGAGTGTTGAGTAAGAAAAACAAGATAGAATGCCCATATGATGCAACAGAGGCTATAGTGAGACAAGAACAGGGAGTGTTTGAAACTCAGCTTTATAAGAATTGTCTGCCAATGCTGAAAACTCATTTTTCTTCCCTATCATTTGCTCAGAGTCTCCTAGGGATGGGAAAAAAGGTACATGCCAAAAAAATGATAAAAAAGGTCAATAAGGAAGGAACAAAGGGATGAGAGAGAATGAAGTAATAGGACTTAAAAAATTATTTTTGGCCAAGACCTTTTATAAATGTTTATCATAAGGACTTAAAAGTATTTTTTTTTCTTGGCAACAAAGTTACTGATAAAATTGAAAATGCCATCTTAAATGCTAAGTTACAGAACTAATGATTGTGGGATTTTTATATTTAGATCCACAGGCTATTAGAGCTCTCAAGGACACAGAAGATCATTTAGTTTACCTTGCATTTTAAGAGATGGGACCAGAGGCTTGGAGTGATGTTTTCAAGGTCACAAAACCAATGAAATAGCCACTCAGGAACTGAAATTCTGATTCTTAGCCTTTGATTAAGGAACACAGCACTTTCTTTTTCTTCTCAGTGATATGATGAGGAAAATAATGATCAAATGATTTACTGACTTGATGGAGGTAAGCAGACACATTAGAAGAAAACATATGACTAGAACCAGTCTCTTGATTTCTGGTCCAGACCATGAATTTACTTCATGTGACACCATTAGTGGTTTCATAGGTTAACTTCTCTGAGATGACATGGAGATTAATGAGTAGGAAGCTGAGTAGGGAATTCTCTTGAAAATAACACCTATAAGATGACAGAGAAGGAGGCAGGATTGAGTACAGAGGAAAGCTGAGCTGTGATGCTGTCTAATGAAGGTCACAGGTGATGCAGGGGAAAGTCCGAGACTAGGACAGCCCTTGCGGAGTGTCGTGAGATGGAGCAGAGGGACCAGGCCTTATAACCCTCATGATCAGTCACTATTTGCTACACTCTGTGAGGAGCCATGACCTTGATTAAAGACCTTGTCTCTCTTCAGCCTAGGCACTTCAGAGAGAGGGCTGACAGCTGGCAGCAGTTCCAGAAGCTGGTGAATAACATCTTCATTCCTAACCAGTCAACTTGGCAGAATATCAGTGAGGTGCTTGTATCTCTCTTGGATCCACTTTTCATATAAATATGGGGAATCAATTGCCCAGGGTTCCAGTGGGTTTCTTCTCCTGGAGGCTTCTTACAGAAATAAGGTTGGTAGGATTAATGAGCACCCCTGCTGATAGAGCTAGCTGTAAGTTCTCGAGTGATACTCACTGTCTCCCTCCTAGATTACCCACTCTAGACTTCTCTCACCTCTGCTGGTCTTGGTGGCTTTCCTGGTGGTCTGGCCCTAACCATTCTGAGCTTCTGGTCACCTTGCCTTCCTTCTTTAAGCCCTAGTTATATTAGTCCATTTGTCATCATGTTTAAGCAGGTGGATCACATGAGTGCCGGACACAAATATTTCTTCTTGTTCTCATCGTATATGAGAAGCTCTACTTTCTCCCCAAAATCTGGGTTAATTGCAGCACTGCCAAGACGGTGACTCCTTCTATTGTAAGCTTGTCACTTGAGGTGCCAGAAATAACCAGATGCCAGCAAATCTTATATAGTACCACTAGAATCATTCTGTTCCCTGATTGCAGTAATGCCCCTTTGGAAAATGTGACTTCAAGTCATAGAGTTCCCAGAACATCCTTGCTAAAGCTTTTTTTTTTTTTTTTTTAAA